>CAJNYU010000281.1:0-229932 GCA_905331475.1 Rotaria socialis
TTCTGGCTACATGAGTCCGGTCGGAATGGATGGAATCCGGTAACCGAATATGAAAGAAAAATGACGAATATGATCGGATTCTGGCGGAAACGTCCCGACCGGATCCGATGACCGGTATGAACGGATTTAAAAGCCATCCGACAAGATCCGACGGACCGCGATTCTCCTGGGAATAAAAATGAAAATAAGAATAAAAATAATATTAAATATTAAACAGTAAACTATTTGATAGAGGATTAAACAAACAGACAAGTCACAAAATAAATGTCGTCAGTTCCATGTATTTCATCATATTAACGTAGTCGACTATATAATCAATTCCCTAAGATTAGCTCATCTTACCACTTTTTACATACATAGATCACTTCCTATTTCATGTTTTCTTCTCTTCGTTTCTGTTTTATTTTTTCTACTTTCTACTTTCTGTTTTTCTCATTTCTTCTTCCCTTTTCATAATCTTTCGCCACTGCAAATCATATGGCGTTCATGCACAATACGTGATATTATATTACATTGCATCGTCGAATTTTATGTGTCTAAAGTGCATATGATAATGTACGCATATATGAATTCTTTTGGGTTCTTCTCCAGATCAACGACACCCCTGTTTTATTGGTCGTGTTAAGAACAGAAAAGAAAAAAATTACTATTGACTAATCTCGCTTAATCAATAGAAAAATAGAGGATAAGAAAATAAAAGAGGGCGTATTGTTGTGCAATAGCAGACACGATAGTGATCAAATGAAAAGAAATTAATTCAGATAAGTATTCCAATATATTTATTTGAAGAAAAAAACAAAAAGAAAAGACAAAAAGAAAAAAGAAATGATTAATATCTACAATGAAAAGAGCAGTTTAGAAAGAGAAAATGAAACTATTTTAATATGAAAGAAAAAAGAAAACTTACTTGATACTTACCTACATGACAGGGTATTTTTCTTGAATGACCCGAATCAGATTTTCAAGTGGACGCTTACCGAATCGACTTCGCCACATAAATTCTGCTATATGGCTGCCTAATAAGCTTCTATGTTGACCCATTTGACGTTTTTTTTCTCTTTTTGCAACCATCAACATGTTTTCGACGTTTTGAGTATGAACTAATGTTAGTGGATCGGCGAAGTTGACCGAGTGGTTCACTGTTTCGTGTACATATTGATGTGGAGCATTGTTAACATTTGCTATTGCATTGTAGGCAGCCCATTGATCGCTGTAAATCGTCGTACCAGGTAATATGTATTCATGAATAAGTGGCAGCAGAGTTGCGGTGTGTCTCGTTGAGCTACAAGTACAAGAAAACATTCTCGAGTATCCCGATCGATCCCTCCAAAAACCCATTGAATATCAACTTGTCTACCTCGATTGTATTTGCGCTTCACCCATGCACTTTCGTCGATTTCAACCACGTGTACTGGACCTCCAATAACAGCCGAATTTTGAATAAAATATTCGACGCATAGATCTCGCATGAAGTTTTTCCAATCGACGATAGAAGTGTCGCTTAAAATTTGGCAGTGCCGGCGAATAAATTTGTGAGAATCGACACCTTGAGACCAGTACATCATTAAATCGAGAATTTGTTGTATTTGAAGTCGACTCTGTGAAAAAAAAGTACCATCACGTAAAGAACGAGAAGACTTACATGTTCGACAACGCCATTTAAATTTGTCAGCTGCTGTAGCACACGCTCCTAAATACCAATTATCGTGATTTTTTGGGCATGGTGTTGTAGGATAAATATGTAGTAGTCCAATTTGTTGACATAATTGAACACATTCTTCAGTTGTTGAAGTTAAATTGTGCCATTCGCGATGATGAAGATCGTCAAGAGGAATAAGTGGAGAGTATGCCATGTATTATTAATATTATCGGTGATAAGTGACATTTTAATGAATAAAAAGCTATTTAAGTAGTCTTAAGCTTATCAACTCGTTAATTGGATTTTCTCTTTTTGGGATGATTAACCTTTAATCAATTACTTCAAAAATATATAAGCGTACGCCATCTTTTATTTTCTTACCCTCTATTTTTCTATTGATTAAGCGAGATTAGTCAATAATAATTTTTTTCTTCCTGTTCTTAACACGACCAATAAAACAGGGGTGTCGTTGATCTGGAGAAGAACCTTCTTTTGATTCTTTTTCTTTTTCTATATTTTTCAACATGTGAACCTGTATATGGCACATTAAAATAAATGTTAAAAAAAAATTGTAGTCGTTGTTGTCGAATCTATATACAACAAGAGCAGCAAAGAAAAATATCTTTTGAAAAATAACTAAATTGCTTATGTGTAGGTACAACAAGCAGAAAATTTACTAATTAGATCGATTAATAATTTCTATTGGTTCTTCTAAAAACTTGAGTTCATGCCGCCCAGGTGAACTAATCTCTAGTGTGGGTGTAGTACAGTAATAATAATAATAAATTCTTCTCATCACTACATATCAATTGATGCTATTGAATATTTCGTAAACAGCAATGCATATACCATACATTTGTGTTTTCAATGTCTCTGATAAAACAACGACAATCATTGATACATTTTCCTTCCTTTTCTTTCATAAGTCATCATTACATGGTGCAGCTTGAATCTAGTTTTTTTTCGTGTTGAATACACGTTTCTAAAGCTTCATCGACGAAACTATGCGTGGGAGAAATTGGCGTATTCAATCAACCAAATAATATACATTTTGTTGCGTTCTATTACAGTTGTATCATTTTGGACGATGTTTATAAAATAAAAGAAAAAATCACACACTCAACATGAGCGAAAACCAATCACTCACCCAGAAAGTAGAGTATAAGCTTATTAATGATACCAATAAAAAAAGAAGACAATCATCCATTGGCATGTAAGATGGAATTTAGTTTCAGAAATTTAATGAGTATATCTTTAAAATTATGTAGATTATTTGATTGGCGTGGATGGTTCACTTCCAGAGAGTGCGATGAGAAATATGAAAAGCTTCATGATGATAATGATAAAACTAAAGCGGAGTCAGCGGTTGGATATCTTCAATTGGTACATATATAAGGAGCAATTTTTATATGAAAATAAAAATGATTATTTATTTAACTTTCTAATAGTTTCGTTGTGCTGATCAGCTTGATATAATCATGATAGCTATAGCACTGTGTCTCGCTATACTCAATGGCGCTGCTTACACGGCACGTTTTATAGTTTTTGGTGAACTTATAAGCTCATTTGCAGAAGAAAAGTTTATTGGTCGATGCCCTCCAGAGCAAAATGTATCGATTACTTTTAATATTACTACAGAATGTCAGCGGACTATTGAAATAAATGCAACTAATCACAACCTATCGCAGACGTAAATAATAATTGGCGACAATTTTTGATGCACATTAAATATTTTTTTTCTTCATTATTCATTATTTCAGGTCCTGTCTTTACGAAAATAGTAGTGTAGTACCAACACAGCCGATATTTACGCCAGGATTTCTTGATGGTGCAAATCAAAATTTATATTGGTTATTGCGTAAGCAGAAAAAAGATCTAACATTCAAATATTAAACTAAATAACATTTTGAATCTTTGATTTATGTAGTCATCAGCGCAGTCGAACTCTTTTGCATTGGTTTCCGTTATTTCCTACTCGCATGGTCTGCCGGGCGACAGACAGCTCGAATACGTATTCGTCTCCTACAATCATTGATGCGACGCGTATGTCAACGAATCATCTTCATTTATGATGATGAAACTCGTAAAGAGAAAAAATTATCCTCTTCATGGTGTTCTCGACATCAATATGAACTATCATCGCCCAGACCTTGTATTTTCTACCAAAAACAGATATTTTACGGCCACCCAACAAAAAGTTTTATTATGCAGCACGAGTATTAGCGAGTATTGGAATAATTATATTAGGATAGAATTGAGTTCCCGTTTTCAAATAACTCTACTGCATAAAATATGGCAAACCCTGTTAGAACTTTCTAGTATTAACTATTACGGTTGATCTGAGCTTTGAGAGGTTTTCAACTTGTGACTTATGAATTCAACGAAGTATGGTCTAGATGTAGATGGATTTTCTCATCATGATCACACGAGTTTTATCATTCTCTACTTTTCAGTCGTCTACCGATCGAGTTCAAAAACATTTTCTATCGATGAGTATGAACTTCTGCAAAATTTGAAACACACCAAAACCTTAAGAAATAATTGTATTCGAAAAATTGAATTTTATCTCCATTTCCATGTCAATTTAAAGTTCACACCATCACAACGAATTTATTTCATGAGGCTTTCATAGTAAATAATTCAAATGAATACTATAAAATCACAGTCACATCCAATATGTTACTTTATGAAAAAAAAACGCTCAACAACATTTCTAAATAGGTCTTGATATTTCGCAGCAATTGAAGTATTACGAGAGAAAAATTGAACAAAGAAAACCACGATAGAGACTTGTAATTTTTGATTTCTTAGAGTTCTATAATATTTGAAGAATGAATAAGGCTACATTGATTGAGTAACACAGTGCCTAATGTAGAAAATCACTTAGCCAATCATTTGAAATAGAAACGCAAATTTCACCGATGATAAAAAAATCAGATGGCAAAAGAAAGACAGTGAATATTATATATTATACCAATTGAATTTTGTACCTGTCGATTATTTCTTTCTTTCTCTTACATTCCTAGAACATAGCTTACTGCGATATGAACTCGATCAGTCAGTTCAGTGTTAAACTTTTCAAGTAAATACTTTGTTGTTCATATCTACAATAGGCAAGATATTGTCTTCTTTTACATGTTAGCAATATTGACAATTTGAGTAAAGGGATCGGTTTTGAATCGTCGATGTTGATCATGACAGTGTTTGCCACGATTTTTAGTGCCATATATGCTTTGATCGTCAATTGGCAATTATCACTTGTCATACTGGCAACAGTACCATTCACTATGGTTGGCGCATATGGTTTCTCTAAAGTAACCATAGTTATTAATGATTAACCTAGATTAAAACGTTTCTAATAGCTCACTGCCATAGAAACAAAAAAACAATTGGATGTATACGCGCAAGCTGGAGCAGTTGTTCAAGAAGTGTTTAGTTCTCTTCGTACAGTCCTTTCGCTAAACGGTGAAAAATTCGAAGAAAAACGGTGAGAAATATACATATTTATCAATGAATTGTGTAGATTTTGAAGCATAGTTATTTTTGTGTCTTATTGTGAATATAGATATGTTAGTAAATTGAGGGCGACTCGATGGAATAGTATACGAAAGGGGGCTGCATTCGGCCTTCTCGCTGGCTGGGTGTATCTTATAGGATATGTTATTTATTCGATTGGTTTTGCTTTTGGCTCGTATCTTATGAACCGAGGAGAGTATGACAGTATTCCTTTTCATGATATCATTGTAGTAAGTTATTCGGTTAAAAAACCAGTTTATGACAATATATGAATTTTCTTTATTCTATTAGATAATAGTTGTTTTGGTACGGCCTATCACTAATGTTGCCTTTGTTAGTCCTTTTTTTCAGTTATTAGAAGAAGCTCGAGGTGCTGTAGCGCCTGTATTTCAATTAATTGATGAGGTACAGTTGAATTTAATGTATGACTGTTTCTCTTCACCATTAGATAATATAGGACGAAAACATGGATTTGAATGAGATACAAACATTTCAAGATTCAACTACTTCGGAAGTAGCTTTGAACATAGAGGGTGATATTCAGTTTGACAATATTAATTTTGCGTATCCGGCTCGACCTAATGTTCCAGTCCTAAATAATCTTACGCTAACAGCTCGTGTCGGTGAGACAACAGCTCTAGTTGGTTCGAATGGATCTGGTGAGTCTTGTTTTTAAATTGAATACGAAATTTTATCATCAATTGTTTATTGAGTGAATAGGCAAGAGTACTGTTGTTTCGCTTCTACTCCGTTTTTATGAACCTACATCGGGTAGTATTAAAATTCGTGATCAGTCAATTGCCGATTGTAATCTCAAACAGCTACGAAAAAAGATTGGCGTAGTTAGTCAAGAACCTGTAAAGTTTTCTCTTCGTATTGTGATTTTTGCATGTGATATTTTCCTACATAGATCCTCTTTGCCACAACTATCTATGAAAATATTCGCTTTGGTAGAGAAAATGCAACAAGAGTCGAGATTGTAGATGCAGCACAACAAGCTAATGCGCATGATTTCATTATGCAGTTACCCAATGTTTGTATCTAGAACTTATTTTCAACGATATATAAATATTACGTTTATATTTTCGTAGAAATACGAAACAATCGTCGGTGAACGCGGAGTTCAATTGAGTGGTGGAGAGAAACAACGTGTGGCACTGGCTCGTGCTCTGGTCAAACAACCCGTGATAGTTGTGTTGGATGAAGCGACAAGTGCTCTTGATAATAAAAATGAAAAGATTGTTCAAGAAGCACTTGATCGAACTTGCAAAGGTTTACAAATTACTCTCTGTAACAATTATATCATCTCTAGATACATATAGGTCGAACAACTATTGTAATCGCTCATCGTTTGGCAGCAGTTAAGAATGCGCATCGTATTTATGTGTTGGATAAAGGAAGTGTGATCGAGCAAGGTACACACGAGACATTAATGGCACAAGAAGGAAGTCACTATCGAGAGCTAATGAGAGTTCAACATACAGAAGATGATATCGACGAAACAAGCGATCCGACACATATGGATGAGGATGCAAAGCAACCATGTACGTAAATAATCTTTAAAAAAACGAATACTTCGAATGTGATTATTTATTTTTCAATCAGTGGAACGTTCTCGATATTATAGCTATTATGAAATTGACGATAAGGATCAAGTAAAAACACAAAATTTATACACATATAGAGATGTTTTTGATAAATATCACACATTTTTCATAGATGACAACAAGTCGTCGACCTGTGTTCATTCGGCTTTTGTCAATGAATAGACCTGAATGGGTCATCATTCTGGTCGGTTGTTTAGCCTGTCTTTTTGGTGGATTATGTCAATTAGTTCAGGTCTTTCTACTCACGGACTCGCTCAATGTAAGTTATCTCCGTCAATATCACGATCAATATTTTCTTGATTGATTATTCACAGGCATTTGGTGAATGTACCTACCAAAAACGAACTCATACAATTAATAAATACTCCCTATTATTGATACTGACCGGCATTTTTAATTTGATCTTTCGTTTTATCCAAGTAAGATCATGCTTCACGAATCAAATGCTTCATATTTTCTGTATTAATAGTACACTGCGCTTGCAACATCTGGCTCGAAATTGACCGAACGTATTTGTGCTAAAGCATTCACACATTTTCTAAGTCAAGAAATGGCATTCTTTGATCGCCCTGAGAATAGTTCGGGAGCTATTTGTAACCGTCTCTCATCTGATGCATTAGCAGTGCAGCATATGGCTGGAACTCGTCTAGGCATTATTTGCGAATCACTTGCGACGTTTGGCATTGGCATTTTTGTTGGATATTTTTATAGTTGGGAATTGACAACAGTTCTATTATTATTTGTTCTCATCTTTTTTGGGCTTGCTTTATTTCAAATAAATTGGCAATCACGATTGAACCAACGCTCTGATCAAATTCTTGGCTTAGCAAGTTCAGTAAGATTTACGTTTTTGATTAAAATATCGTACAGATTCATACTAAATCCTGTTGTTTTTTTTTTGTTATTAGCTCGCTGTCGAGATCATTCACAATATGCGTATAGTGAAGCAATTGGCAAACGAGAAAGAATTTTTGCACAGATTCTCAGATTTTATTACTAAAGAATTCAAGTGAGCTTGTCACATTTTTTAACTTTAATCTTTACATATTTTTATCCTATAGGGCTCGTCGAAACGACATTATCATTTCTTCCTTCATATATAGTGTCTATTGGGGTACAGCCCCACTGATCTTGTTAGTTCTTTGTTGGCAGTCTCTGACACTTATTCAACATGGAGCAATGAATATAAAAAATATTTCATTGTAGAAAAATAGAAACAACGCTTTAGAATCTATTTTATTTACATATTATTCTAGAATGTTTGCATATTCGATCTTTGGCTTAGAATCTCTGCGTTGTATTATGACGCTGTAAGTAATTGTGCTCGATAAATTTCTGTACTTCTTCACCTATACTTGTTCAGAACACGCCAGATGAGTGAATCATTAACAGCAGCTCGAAGTTTCTTCAATTTACTAGATCGTATACCAACTATTGATAATCGTTCTACTGATTGTAAACAATTAGTAAGTGACTCATTCAGTAAAAGTCTGAGATTGTAATGGATTGATCATAGGCTGATTTACAAGGAGAAATATCATTTGAACAAGTTAAATTTGCTTATGTGTCTCGACCGAAAAAATGCGTTCTGAATAAATTTCAATTGACCATCAAACCTGGTAAGTGTATTCTGTTTATTTCCAGTGAAGTTAATGATGGAATTCCTCTTTTTATCGGCTAGGTCAGCGTGTAGCTCTTATAGGTCTGTTGAAATTAGCTGGTATACATTTTAAATAGTTACATGATCTACTTACATAGGTTCATCCGGTTCTGGCAAATCGACAGTCATTCAACTCCTGGAACGGTTCTACGAACCCATAAAAGGACATGTTGTGAGTATCTCTCTGTTGTTCGATCAACATTTCTGTGCAAGCATTCTATGTAAAAAAAATTAGAGTCTTGATGGTGTTGATATTCGACAATTAAATATTCAATGGCTCCGATCACGTCTTGGTCTCGTCAGTCAAGAACCTGTCTTATTTAATTTGACTGTTGCAGAAAACATAGCATATGGCCTAGAAAATATTCTAATTGAAGATATTATAGATGCAGCCACAAAAGCAAACATTCATCATTTCATCGAGCAGCTACCTCAAGTGAGTAAAGAATAAGATATGATATTCACGATGCTATATTTCCATCATAACAACAGGGTTATGACACCAAAGTGGGCATGAAAGGTAGTCACTTGTCAGGTGGAGAAAAACAACGTATTGCAATTGCTCGAGTTCTTCTACGTCGACCAAAAATATTATTACTAGACGAAGCAACTAGCGCCATGGATGCGCACAATGAACAGGTGTGTTTGTTTACAATAATCATAACGGAAATAACAATTTTTCGCTTGTTTAGATCGTGCAAGATGCTCTGGAAAAAGCTCAGACAGATGATCCAACTAGAACCTCCTTGATCATTGCTCATCGTCTTTCTACGATTCGTTCGTGTGATGTAATATGCGTGCTTGATCATGGAATTGTGGTAGAAAGTGGTAATCACACAGACTTGATGGAACGGCGTGGCTTCTACTATAATATGCTTGTTCACAATAGTACTTGATAAATTGACCTTCTATTATATTTTAATGAAGCATATTAGAAATTGAAATAAAGTATTTTCATGGCCTGTGATGAGACAATAGGCTATATATAATAATTGACGATAGCAAAAGCCTTAAAGTAAAACCTCGTTAAATTTAAAAAGGAAACTGAGTAAATATGACCCTTATGATTGTTTTCATTATATTGTAAAAAAAGAAAACAAAAAACATACACAGGAGGGCTATTTTTATGAATTATAGTAGGGGCGTAACCAGGGGGTCTAGGGGGCTCAACCCCCCCCCCTCCTAGAAAAAATAAAATCCTGTGAAAAAATAAGTTTAGCTCTCCCTACGATAGTTTTGACTAACGACTTAGCCCCCCCTCCTCCCGTACAATGTTTTTCTGGTGACGCCCCTAAATTATAGTCAGGACAGTCATGCAATAAGATCTAAAAAATGCTGCGTATGCAACACATTTCATCATCGTACAGAATATTTTTGTTGACAATTTAAAAAAATAGTGCTTCTATGTTCCACTAGACTTGGAGAGAAATTTCTGAAAAATATTCAAAATTTTGCTACTCATCTGTGATGATATTAACTTTGAAGTATATTGATATAAAAGAAAACAGATCCTGCGCAGTTCAGCAAGTTATTATGCGATAAATTTTAGTCTCGAAAAGATTTTATAATAGACTTCTGATAATTTTGAATAAAACAAGATATACGTATTAATAAACTCTAATGAATTTCTTGTTGGAAGTACTATCATCTTATAGCTTATCACAGTGTCACAAGTGTTACATATACAATAAAAATATAGAATAGCGACCTCCATTAGTCTCTTATATATTAGAGAAGTATACGAAGACTTTTGATATACTAACTGATACTAAAATTGGAATTTATATTACTGTTATATGATTGAACGGTGGTTACTTTTAGCTAGTGACAGCACGAAAAAAAGCGTCATCTATCTTGGTTTTTTTAAATAGAAAAAGATGTGTCATCTAGCCTTTGTTTGTAGTACGAATTGAATTCGACCGTTCATCCATCGCATTTGTTCTTTCTTCCAAGCTCCTATCTCTCTATTGTGACTAGTGAATATGGAGAAAACAATTCGAACTATACTTGATCAAGCACAAAATAATAATATTCGGCATGGCGAACATCTTAAAGCACTTGCTGATCTTTACACTAAGGTTTTTCATCGGAAAATTTCTTTGTTCGTTGAATTGGTTTTTTGTTTTTTTAAATTTTCATCATTTTTAGTGCAATCAAGAATCTTTTCATGACGAATTTCTTCGTTGTATTGCTTCAATAATTACTTCTCCATCAAATTCAACTTATGTTGGACATGCTCTTCATTTTATATCGTCTTTTCTTACCTTAGAAATAGGTTCATCAACAAATAACGATGAATCTCCAAATAATGATAGTATGCAATCAGATGTTTTTCATCCAATTTTACCACAAGTCATACAATTTTTTGATGAAGTATTTTAATATATATTCATTTTTTGTTTTATTTCTTTTTATCTTATTTTTTTCATATAAATTAGCATAAAAATCACTCAAGTGATTATGTTCGTGCAAATATATGTGTTCTTATTGGACAAATATTAGAAAAAATGGCCGAAAATGCTGAATTAGACGGAGAATTATTTGAATTACTTGTCAATATTTCTCTTGATCGAATGAATGATCGAAGTTATCAGGTACGAGCTCAAGCAGCGAAAGCCAGTGGTCGATTACAGAATACAAAAGATCCTGATGATCTTATTACAAAACGTATTTATTTTTCATTTATAATTGAAACATCCAATCAATTATATTTTTCGATTTCTTAAGGCCTTATTTGGTTAATGGATCATGATTCTCATCCACTTGTTCGAAAAGAATCACTTCGATCAATAGCTATAACACGTTCGAATTTACCACATTTTTTACGACGTCTTACAGATACAAATGCAACCGTTCGTTTATGTGCCTATAATGTATTTGCACAAAAAGTTCAAACATTAAAAGTATTGCCAACGATTGAACGTTGTCGTATTGTGCGTATGGGTATGGATGATCCGGAAGAGCCTGTTGTTCGTGCCTTTGTCGAATGCGTGGTTCATACCTGGATTGATAAATTACCAGTTCCTCCTGGAACTGATCTAACTCATCAACCAGATGCACATAAAACAATAACTGGTTTTCTTAAAATGATCGATGTCATGAATATTGGTGAGCAAACTGGAAGAATATTAAAAATGCTTTTTGATGATAATTTAACAAAGCACTATGATCATTTTAAAGACACATTCATTAATGATAAGTAAGAGAAAATAATTCAATTTTGATATTTATTAAAAAATTTGATACTTTTCCGAATTCAAGACGGCTGATTGGCGTTGAGCAACTCGATTGTGAATCCGCATTTTTTTGGCAACATCTTGTGGAATATCTTAGTCGAAATAATGAATATACTGAAAAACTTGATGCCATTCTACCCGAACTTGTCGATCTTGTGGATGTAATTTATGAGTAAGGAATATGCGTTTTCTAGCTGTTATATTTAAAATTAATATTTTGTTTTCATTTAAAGTCTAATTCGTTCGTATCATGATGATTCATCGACTGATTCAGTAGCTGCAGAAATTAATTTTGTTATTGATTGTGCTTTACATGTTATGGCTCATTGTAAATTTGATGATCTTGCTGGAAGATATCGCGTTGAAACATTATGTCGTGATATGTTATTTATGGAAGAAATAGCGCCAACAACATACAAAATGATAATGAATATTATGAAGAAAATTGAACCAAAATTTGAACATCGACAAAGAAAAACAATTGAAATGTTAGCTGATCTTGAAAAACGTGAAAGTCGATGTACAGAACATATTTTGGCAGATCGAAAAAGTGAATATGAGGTAAGTTTATGTGAAAACAGAAAGTTTTTATTTTTCTCTTCGAGATCATACATAAAAGACTTTCGACCAGTAATCTCTTTGTTAAACTCTTCAGACGACTCATGTTGCTTGTACGGTTTTAAAATTGTTTTCTTTTGTTTTTGAACTTCTAAAGATAAGCTAAATTTTCTCCTGATATTTTCTATGCATGGGCTCCTTGTGTATTCACTGTGAAGAATTTTTTTTTTTCTTTTAAAGATTATCGCTTTACGTGAACGTCAATCATCTTTACAAGATTCATTACATCGAATTCGTGATCACGATATTGCATCACAAAATGTCGATGAACGTGTTCGACTTGAAAAAGATCTTATTGAAGTCAAACAACGTCTTTCAAATTATGATCATACAATCCTATCAACTCAATCACAATCACACATGAGTACAATTACCTCTACAGGCGATCGTTCTAGTGTATTCAATTGTTTTTCAAATTCTTTTGTTTCCAGAAATTTAAATAAACTCTTTTCTTTTGTGTACAGGATGATCATCGTAATTTTATGATTGTTAAACGTTTAACAATTCTTTCTGAACTTTTATCAACAACAATGCCTAATAAAGTATTACCTCCATCATTCGTAACATATGCAAGAGATTTAGTAAGGAAATGAATTGTTTTGATAAGGTTGATGTCTTTTTCCCTTTTTTTTTTATCAATGTAGGCTGTCTCAAATGTTTTGTCATTCGATTTATCAGTTCGTCGTCATGCTGTTCGTGCATTAGGTTTACTTGCTGTTTATGATAAACAACTGATGATTGATACTCTTGAACTTATTAATAAAGTAAAATTTCGATGTTTTTTTTTAATAGACACCAATTGAAATTATTTAATATATGAATTTAATTAGGTGGTAGAAAATGATTCTTCCATAGCAGTTATTGAAGGTTTGAATGCATTAGGAGATATGTTTATTCGACATAATGCATCTAGCATGTTAAAAAATACAAACAATACTCGACAAGTAATGGAAGCTCTTGAACAAGGATTCAATCTTATTTCTCGAATGATTGATAATCGCGTAAGTAAAACTATTGAAATATAAAAGATCTATTCTCAGTTTTTTCTTCTATTCTAGACTCTGAATGTTCGTCTTGCAGCTTTAACTAATATGATTAAATTATTTTTTGTTGGCCAAGTCAATAGTGCTGAAGCATTTGCTAAACTAATTGTTTCGTGGTACGATGAATCAACAGATATTCGTGTCGGTGGTCTTCTTACCACATTTTTTCCGGCATATGCTGATAAATTCTGGTAATGGAAATTATTTATCTTTTTTTTCAGTTCGTAAAAATTTTCTTTTTTTATTTCAAGGCAAACCGATAAATACTTATTTAATTCGTTGGAACCATCTATTGAAGGTCTTTTGAAAAATGATTTTACTAAACAGGAACCAACATTTGTTGCTGATGCTATAAAACTCTTTCTTCAATTACATCAAATACGAGAACGAGCAGTTATTGATCATCTTATGAAAAATGTACCAGCATCGTCAGGTGATACAACAAATGTTGATTTACCCGATCCGACAAACGATCCAAATACAACTAATCTTGATTTAACAATTCATGCTCATTTAAATAGTTCAATTATATCAGTAAACAAACAAGCACTTGATAAAGAAACTGTTGAAAAACAAAAACATGAAGTAAATTTTCTGAACATTGACAAACATTGATTATCGAGATTTATTCCTATTTCTTCTTTTCTATAGGCTCGACTTAAGTATCATTTTTATGTTGCACATACAATACTAGGTCAATTGAAATCATCAACCAACGATGATCTTATTCGTTCATTAATAACAACATTAAATTTAATTGATATAACCACAGATGATTGGACGATTATTAAAAGTTTGAGACGTAAATCAAAAAAAGTCAATAAAGTATGTTTTCTTTCATCAATGATTATATTTTAATAGACGATACTTTCTAGTATCTAACGGTTAGTAAAAGAAAATCAAATTTAAAAATGTTTATTAAAAAATTATCCAATCGTATTGAATTATTACGTGGATTTGATGATGATAATGATACAACACTAAACGAATCAACACTTGTAATAAGAATAATATATATTTCAATTTACATACATTTATATATTCATGTTCCTTTTCCTAGACTGATTCATCTCAATTGAACAATACAGTAATTAGTGCTGTTCCAGCACATGTTACTAATGCAGTTTCAACAACACCTGGTTCACCACTAATGGATACAGTTTTTCGTGGCCTTGGTAAAAAAAGTAAGTTTTGTTTTCATTTATTTGAAGTCACCATTATTCTTTTTGTTTCGCATTTTTTTCATAATAGAACGTCTAGTGAAAGATTCATTGCTATCACAAAACTCGACCAGTTCTGTTGTTGTACCACCACCACCACCACCACCACCTATTGCAATTCGTAGTCCACTAACACTTCCACCAGTGAAAGTATCTCGTAATGAAAAAAATGCAACAAACGTTTCTGCTACGCCTACTCGTCAAAGTACTAATAATATGGATACTTCATCGTGTTCATCACCATCATCATCAGACAATGAAGATCAAACATCTGATATTGAAAATGAAAAACCTCAATATCTATCTCATATTATCTCATCAGCTAATAAGCGAGCACGTGCTGATGCTACATCAACTGAATCACTCAGTCCACCACGTACAAGTGTAACAAATTCAAATCGTATGATACTTCGATCTAGTGCACGCAGACAACCAGGGCAACAATCTCAGCAAATTCCGATATCAACACCTTCATTTCGTCAACAACGTAAACATCGTCGTATTGATCTTGAGATTACTCCTTTAAATAATAGCAATAAGAACAAATTACCGCCACCTCAATCATCAACACCTCATACAAATCAATAATTTCTTATGAACCTATGCGCGTGTACATATTAATATTAGTTGTTTGCAAGAATATCTTCTAAACATATATTAAACATATATTTTCTTTGTTATCTAATAGCAGCTTGATTAAAACTTTTCATGAAATACATTGAAATAATAATTCTTTTGTTAAATAAGATATTTATGAGAGTTAAATATTTTATATAGTTTGCATTTATTACAAAGTAAGGAAAAATAAAAAATAAAATATGCGCTTTATATTTATGTTCATTTATTTAAGTTCTGTACAATACTAATAGACGTGAAAGAAAGTCGTAGTTATTGATGCGTATGAAATAAACACCCAAATCCTCAATCTGATATATTGAATAAACTACAGGCAACGCCATTTTATAGGGTTAAAACTCTGTTTTAGTTGTAATCCTTGTTGAGTCACACGAATACAGTATACTAATAATTCATCACACTATTTCTTTTGCACATGAAAAAGTTGATCTTAATCTCTATACAAAAACTCGATTATTAATACGCAATCTTCACATCAGAATCAAAAAGCATCAACAATCATAGTATGTGTATAATAGTAAGAGAAAAAAAAATAATAGTCAAAGATTAATTTACATCTAATGTGCTTTACTAGTAATGCTAAGATTTTCTCGTTGCGAAAATGGAGAAGAAAGATAGCTGTGCTTTTGTTTAACAAGCAAATGAATATGTTTGATTAAGTGTTTACAATTATTCAGAAATATTTTTGTCTACATCTTCATCAATGAACAAATTCATAGATGCAGTTAAGACATGAAGTCGTACAATCCTATTGCAATATGATGTTATAAAGAAAATTATTTCAGATTCACTTCTCTGTCTAAAAAAGGCTCTAATTCATGTTTATTAAGATATAATTCATAAATTTAAAAAATTAGTTTTAAAATAATTCTTTCTTTTAACTTTTGAAACATGGATGTGACGTCTGTTTGAAAAATCTGTTAGTTGTAGATGACGAAAAATACTATGACTAAGCGGAAGGGGGCCAATGAAAATTGACTCATGTTTGCTGTTAGAGCGGGGGCTGCCCACGCATGTTCTACTACCTTCTCCATATAGGGAGTGCGTGCCAATGTACTAGACCATTTACATGGTTTCAAACAAAAACATGATTGGAAAAATAGTTTGTGATTGACGATAAAGTCTCAAAAAGACGTTGGAAAAAAACTAAATTTATGTCGTCATTTACATGAATATTTAAGGATGTTTACGAACAATAACGAATATTGCACTGACGTCAGTCAGATTAACATTTTGCATTAGATTAAGAACAAAATAGTTATTTTATTTCTCGCATAGTACTTCAGAAGTCTGAGTAAAATTTTACGATCTCTGATAATCTATCAGCATAAGGAACAACATTGTTAGAGCAGCAATTATTCTAAGAAAGACTATTAAGCAAAGAAACACTTGAAAAAAAATAAAGAAATGCTGTATTTCATTCTTTCATTTCTTAAAAACAGAATACTGTTAACAATCGTATGAGCTTCGGCGACACTGAAAAATAGCTTTTACTTGGTAAATTTCGAAAATCATATACGAGGAAGAGGAGCGCCCAATTTTAGATGACTTTAAAAAAATCAATAAAAGAATAACATTCATCTCTACGGGCTGCCACGTCATTAAAGTGTAGGCTTTTGGTTTTGAATATGTTAATGATAATCGAACTTGCTATTTTTGCCGATTAGCATCTAAGCCTTCTAGTTTTTTTTGTCTATGCCACATCCGTAATCTAATTTCAACAAATTATTTGAGTTGTGGATTTGAGTAACATTTTTGTTGATATACTTTTGAATTTTTATGATAATTTCGGTGCGAATGACGCAAAACCTCAATGTTTCTATATTTGCCTTCTACTTTATTTGCGTTTTATGTCGATGACGCACAACGATCGTGATAATATATTTTACATATTGATTTTCATGTAACTCAGAGACAAAATAAACTTGACAATCTGTCAATTTTGTTGTCATGAATGTTCGCTTTGTAGCTAGCATCAATAGTTTGAGTCATATGCCTTCCAACAAACAACTAATCTTTGCTTTCGTCCTGTTCTTCTTAACTTTTCGCCTATCTTACGTGTACGAATTACATGACAGAACAGGAAAAAGGGTGTATATATATATATATAAATACACGTACACGAATTCATATAAAGCACCGAAAGATCCACACGCCACCAGAAAATACTCCTTGCCATTGTAATTGACAAATGTTGCGAAAACACACAGAAAAGTGTACTTGGAATCGGGACGATTCTCAACCGTGGGATTCATATGTAACAGGTACCATCTCATCTTCAGATACTCAAGAGAATACAACCAAAAATGATAGACGGCCCAAGCGTTGATTTAATCGGAATGAAGACTTTGGTACTCATTATACATGAACAACACTACTGAAAACAATGAAACTTTCAGATTATCGGATTATTAAAAATCTCTGTTCGAACAATCAATGGAAACAATTAATATAAAATTTGTATTTGCTGAAGAATCATTACGATTAATTGTTCTACTCATTCAATTGTCAAGTTTTTTTGCATATGTTTTATATATTGTATAATAAACTCGAGAAAAATTGGATCCGATAGGATTTTCCCGACTTAGTCGGACAAACAAATTGAACTTGTTAACTTAATCAGTAAAAATAGCCTGGCGTGTTTACTGTAGTTCGACGAAATTATACAATAAGACACTTGGATAACTTTCATTTTTTTTCTCCTGTGATATCTTATATACATTGAATATGAAGAACGATGAAAAAATTCGTGAAAACATTTTAATCCAATCATTCACAAAAAAAAACGTTGAACACTATGTACAAGATATGATTTCGCTCGAAGAGCTATCAAGTTAGATCTACTTTTACTTGAAATCCCTATTAAAAACAGGTGAAGATTTTTCAATTAGTAAAAAGATAGACGTTCTTAGTAGATTAGAAAATTTTTTGGAGACGAGAACGTACTGGACTAAACTGTAAATCGCTTTTTAATATATTTGCCGTGTTTTGATTGTAGTCATTTTATGCCAACATTAAATCTAAGCATATCATACAAAATATTTTTCTTCCAATATTTTTACCATCTATTAGTTCCGATTTACAAAAGTCACGAAAAGCAACGAATAGAAAAAAATATTTCTTTGTACAAAACATATCGCAAAATAATATATCATTGCTTATGGTTAGGATATTATGAGTAAAGATCTACTTGTGTCTACGTTTTTTTCCTGACAATAGAGACACGGGCTTTATCAGATAACAGCTAATCCATTATGAAAATAGTCTTCAGATGTGCAAATACTTGAGCAAGTGTTCTTCGAAGAATACTATTTCTCATCATTAGAATGTACTGCTATTCGTATGTACACAGAATGCGTATTCGGTTGGTACTTTCCTAAAAATTGTTTCATCATAGCCAACAGTATTTTATTCAAGTCATTTTTAGAACAAATAGTGATGTTAGTAATATATGTTTCTATTATATCAGTTAGTTAAATCTCTATGTGAGAGAGTGACTTGAATAGATTTGACACAGAAAAACCTCAGTTTTTTCTCTTCAGTAGTTAAGTATTATCGAATGGTAAATATTATGGGTAATATGTTTTATTTCTGGAAAAAATAGTACTTCAATGTAATGAATTGAGATAAGACTTTTAGTGTATATTAACTGTATTATTCTAAGGATACCCTTGTCATAAATGATTGTTGCGCTCTTTGTTTTTTTTGACAGGATATTATCTTTTTCTCGTGTCAGCGTGCTATAAATAAAACACACTCATTCAATAGCAATTGGTCGAGAAAAAATTAATTTAAACAAAGACTCATTGGCGAAGACTAACAAAATATAAAACGCTTGTTTTAGACGAATAACAAAAGCCTTTCGTTTAATCTATGAAGTAGAAAAACGATAGAACACTCTAAGCATTCGAATGGTGTGAAAACATTACTATTGTTACTGATCGGAAGATTACACGAGCTGCAAATTAAGATTTTATACTAGACTACTTATATTTGTGTTTCTTAATTGAACGAAACTTTTCCTTATTTATTGCATCAAAAGAATTAGTTGGAACCATCAACAATGGATAATATCTGGTAAACGATGAGATATAGTTAGCAAATTTGAGATTAAAACTAGAAATTAATCAGCCAAAGACTTTCAGATCCAAACGTTTGAATCTTACCAGTGATCGAAAGCAAAAATAAAAGCTAGCCTAATTCAACACTCTGAAACGATACAAAAATTCATCCATTTTGAAAATGTTTTTTTTAAACTAAATCTATATCAGTTTCAAGCATACAATATTTTTGTTTGATCGTAAAGTGATCCTACTTGTATCTATGCAGATGTCTGAATCTATATGCTGTTAACATTAGTTACCGCAAATTAAATACTACGTAGTAAAATAAATACACTTATTTGATATGCTCTAACGTAAGATATAATTTCATATTCAAACATATTCATAATTATGATTTAAATAAAATGATGTGTAAGACAAAAAGCTTTTCGTACATTTATATCAAATATCAGTTTGTTGTAAATGGAGACTATTTTTTGTGTAATCAGAGTGCTTCTGAATTCAAGTAAAGAAGATGAAAAAAAGTGAGAGTTTGACTGTATCATTTAATGATGGTGATATTCAACACATAGCGACAATGTTTCACATCCATCGATACAAAACAACAAATCAGACTAGGAGAAATCTTGGTTTTTTTCAAGAAAATTTCGAATACGTTGAGCATCTTCTCTGACTTTTTCATCATCGGGCGATAACTTCAGAGCAGCTTCATAATCAAGCAGTCCTACAGAGAAAAATGATAGAAGTAATTAGAAATTAAGTAAATCTCTTAAATACCTTCAGCATACAGTTCTAATTCACAGAAAGCAGTTCCACGACGTACATGTGCTTTTACACGTTGTAATAAATTATCTGGTACCGGTGGATCAAGTAATTCGAGTGCCTAAAACAAACATACAAAATCTAATTAATCAATACACTTCATATGCTTACTCGAGAACAATCTTCAACACATTTCATCATATTCCGCACTTGAAAATGACATGCAGCACGATTTGAATATAATCTTTAAATATAATCAATGCTTAGTAAAATATATAAAATTTAAGTATGTATTGAAATCTTACGTAGCCACTTTCGGAAAAACTCGAATGGCATGATTATATACACCAATGGCAGATTGAAAGTTACCTTGTTGGAAAAATTGACTAAAAAAAAAGAAGTTAGTAGAATTAAACCGAACAAATCTTTGAGAGAATCAATTACTTTGCTTTTTCTTTTAGATAATCAATGTCTTTTTCTTTTTCAGATAAATCAAGTTGAAGATCTGTACTGACTTGGCGACTTTCCACTTGCTTTCGCAACCACTATTACATAGATGGAAAGAAAAAGAATAGAAACATCGATAGTATCTACTCAATCAATTTATCAATAGTTATAGTCAATTTAGTTTCGAATATTTGAATTAAGCAAATAAAAATTAAATGAAATCTTTATGATTCTGTACGGTGTCTATATTAAAAACACTAGAACTCTGTAGTGTTAAACAGTTCTTCATATCACACTTTCTCTGCCATTAAATTATATTTCATTATAGAAAGTTGAAAATAATCACATTTTTATACTTTCATCTTAGCAAAACAACTTCATATAGACATACTTGTTCTTCAATATCTGTTTGAGATTCACGAAGTGGCGTTGGAAAAACACGCGATGTAAAATTGACAGCAATGCGACAAGTTTCTCTAAGTGGAATACTTAGCTTTGGTTCTAAACTGATTTCTACCGTTCTTGATACATCTATATTTATAAAAATGATAATTATAATTTACCTGGCAATGAACTTTTTGAGGTGTTTTCTTCAAAAATCGTTTTTTTCTTTTCTATTACTTTATTTTCTTCAAAAATCATTTTTTTGTTTTCTGGTCCATTATTTTCTTCTCTCAATTGAATTTCATTCGGTTTTATCTACACAAAAAGAAACTTCGAAATTTAAGAGACGAATAATAATTCGTTTTTTGAAAATTTACATGATTCTGCATTGCTAATTGGCGTTGTATTTTTTGATTTTCTTCAAACTGTTTCATTTCTTCGCTAATTTTATCGCGCTCATTCTTTTTAATTGTATCAATGCGATTACGTTCAGCTCCTTCAAGCTACAATAGAACGAATAAAATCAATGAATATAATATCTTCTCAATTGATTTTAATAAACTAACCTTCATTTGTTCTCGAACCGCTTCACGTTTATTTGCGTTTAATAATGATGAGTTTGCTTCAGTACGTTGTTTTTGTTTAAGACCCATTTGATTTAATGCTTCTTCTCGAAGAGCTTTCATTATTTCTTTATTCTCTAAAACATCATAAGAAACAATTATATAAAACAAAAAATAAATAAATGTATAAATCTAACTAACCTGATTGAGGATGTGACAATTGATTCCATTTACGTGGGTTTTGTTTTGTTAAAGTAACTTCAACAAAACCATTCTGTACAATAATACGACTTTTATCATCATTAACAAAATCATAAAGAAAAACTTCATAGAAAAAAGGTGGAAATGAAACCTATAATACACAAGAAATAAAGAATTAATTCAAGATCAACGAAAAAAAACACTTATATAGACATACTTTCAGATATTGATCCGATGAAAGTACATCAAGTTTATTTGCTTTTGCACCTTTCATTGGAATATGCAACACTAAATTTATATCTGTTTCTTCCCAATTAATATCACGTATGATGACTGGCATTGTTTGTTCGTTTTTTTATTTAATTTATTGAAAAAAAAGATATCTTTTATCTGAGAATTAATGAAGAGCTAAAAGTATAACCATTTCTAGAAATTCATAGTTGTCATGCATATCCCCTTTTCTGATTTAATTAGTGACATCTATAATGAAGTTTCTATTCGATGCAACTGGAACCAGTCATCAATGATATTAAATAGATGATAATCATAGACCATCACGGTTTTACATTCAATAACTTATTTATACTTTATGAAACAGACAGCAGTATTAAGGAAGTTTATCGATGATGATATTTCATATAAATTGTTTTCGAAAATTGTGAGAGAAAAAATATACACTGACAATCTTCAACACATGTGTTGATAAAGAAAAAAAATCTGGTGCCTATTATTAGAATCGACCTGCGTGAATGCAAAAGTAATTTTAACTCTTTTGTGCTTTTTCTCTTATTAAAGATGGATCAATGGCTCAAAAAAGTAAAAAATGAAGCTGAAAAAACGAACAATCTACTTCTTCGAGGTGAGTTCAGTTTCGCTTTGTATTCCATTAGTTTTATTCTTTTTTCCTCTTTTCAAGAATTTTGTCAACAACTATTAGGTAAAAGACTTTATTGTCGTCGTTCTAAATTAAATTTCATATATTTCCCGTTAGATTATCTCGCAAATGGAACTACATTACATCATGGAAGGTAATTTTGTTCGTTGAAAATAAATTTATAGCTATATTGTATTTTTTTTAGAGAAAAAACCGTTGAATTTATTCGAAGCTGTTTAGAAACAGAAACAATACAAATAGGCATACTTGTCAGTCAAGGATTTGAGGTTTGCATATATTATTCAACTTAATCATACAATTGTTTCAATAAAGTCGAACGATTAAATAACCCCAGATCGAACAGTCCGACCTGGAAACGGCCGGTTTCGGGTAGTTCCGTTGATTTTGTGGAAGCAGTATTCCAGTTGGAAAATTTTCGGATTTTTTTCCAGCGAATTCCAATCGATTCCTGCCGGAAAGCACCGGAACTTGGCAGGAATTCTCCGGAAAAGTCCGGCCGTATTTTTGACCGGAATACTGCTTCCATGTTCCAGCGATTTCCCGTGTTTTCCTGCAGGATATGATGACTTTCTCGCATATTTCCTGGAGTATCCTACGGGATCCGGTGGCCGGAATGTTCGACCTGGGACATAAGCGAAAATGATGAATTTTCTATTTTGATATGTTTTAGAGTCTGATTCAAGAAGAAGAACTATGCTGTGCTTGTACATCACAAGAAAAACAAGATTTTCTTCAATATATATTTGATGCTTTTCCTAATGGTTCACCATTTGTTGAGCGTGAACTTGTCAGTAGTATTCGTGTTAGTAAACTACTATAAATATCTCTGAACTTTATTCGAACAATTATTTTTTATTTAGTTAATATTAAATATTGTACGAACTCAATGTCTTGTTTTATCTGAACACATAATCTGCAAATTGATTCAAGTAATAGTTAATCTTTTTTAGTATTGAATGTTTCAATTTTTTTTTATGCATGATTAGTTTACATTGGGTGTTTTACGGACAACAAATATTGATTTAAGACGAGAAACATGCCAATTATGTGCATCGAAGCTTGAAGCTTTTTATAATTTTCGTCCAGTGACAACAAAAGAAGTAAATATTATAGATATTTCTAGAATATTTCTTAACTCCATTTTATTTTAATTTAGGACCGTCAATATACAGGTTTGTACTTGTACTGATTAATCAATGTTAATTCTAAAGCTTGTTCTTATATTTCTAAATGTTAGATGATGGATTGATTATTTTCAATTCAACTGAATTAGATTATTATAAACAAGCTTTGACCTTAATGGAATATCAAACATCACTCATTCATGAACTATCAAGAAAACCAGATCAAACACTTCAACGAATATTTATACTTGAGCTTCATGACCTACTTGTAAGATCATTAACTCGTACTGTATATTTTTATCAACCATTTATTGATTTTATTTGGTAAAATTTATTGATGACATATTCTTACTGAAATAAGAAATTATTTATCTAATTCAGGAAAAAATATTCACCAGCTGTTGTTTCATTTCTTGGTAGTCCAATTATTGACGCACGATGTATAATGTATGTCAAAAATAATGCATCTGATCCTCATCTTCGACGAATAGTATACAGGTATAGATTTCGATTTAATTCTGATCAAAACAATAATTTAGAATTAATTAGAATTATTTTAAATCTAATCTGCTTTATTGCACCAATTGGTTCATTACGTTCTGTAAGTGAAACTCTTTTTCAACGATTATGTTTATCACAAACAACTAATGAACGATCGGATCTTCTTATTGTATTAAATGAAGTAAGAAAATTTTTTGAACAAATAAAAATCTTCATTTTTACATTGTCTTTTAATAACAGGTGATTACAAGTCAATCATTAATATCACTTATATCACCACCTTGGATTCATTCAGTAGAGACAACTAATGATTCAGATTTGAGTTTGTTTCGAAAGTAAATTTGTTAAAAACTTTTTATTTTTTCTAGTCTAGTTGAATATTTGTTTGAATTCTATTTAGAATTATTTCAATAATTGCTGAATGCTCATCATCCGATGATCGAATTTTAGTTAATAATGCTTATCTTTGCCTTAATCATTGTCTCGAACAATTAAAGAAATTTTGTGACGAAGCATTATTTTTCGATAATGACGAAGAACAAGCTATTCGAAGACTTTACAAAAAATTTAGTTATCCAATTGTACCATTATTTATTAGTACGGATTATCTTTTAAATTTATTAAAAAATGACAAGCTAAATATTGACGAAGTTTATTTAACATTTGAATCATCAACATTAGATAAAGTAAATTTCTATGCTTACCATTTAAAAATTCTTCTTAAAACAAGCGATGAACAACATATAACAAGTGTATGCGATTTCGATGATGCTTTATTGCAATTTTCATCATTTATAAGTAACGGTAAATATATTTCTGTTCAATTAAAATTTAAAATTATCATATTTTATTCATGTAGAATATTCATCCAAAATTTCACTTTCATCAGAAACGTCTCCAACGGTTGTTACAAATCCCGATGGAGTGTACGCAACAACTATTTGGTTTTTATGGTATTGTTGTCGAAGACAATTACAACAATTATTTGATTCTAATATGCCTTCAACTATTTCAAAAGTAAGTTTTAAGAAAAATGAAAAAAAAAGTGTTTCTTGAATAATTTAATTTTTAATTTGTTTAGAATTCATTTGTAGCTGATATCATGAATAGTGGTTTTATGCTTTGCATTGAACCAGATTGGATGGATACACTATACGATATTTATTTTGAGAAATTTAATATTTTTGAAGATCTTTCAGATCAATTTAAAACAGTTCTTCATCAGATGTTAATAGGTATCTCATAAGAATAAAAAATTGTTTTTCTTTTCTTGTTTCGCTTGAATTTTTTTAATATTTTTTAATAGACATTCGCTCGTTTGATATGCGATCTGTTAAAGCTGCTAGTGGAGATTTAACATCGAGACACGATGCTAAATCAATAGGTATGAAAACTACTAAAATTTGATTGAAATATTTTTCTTCATTTTTACTTAGCACTTTCGATTTGCCATCGCTTGGTACAAATGTGTTGGAGTGCATTATTAGGCGCATTAACACCAATGTTAACAAAGAATCATTCAATGGATTCTGATCTTACATCATCGAATTCAATTTTATCGAATACAATCAGTGAAAAATATATTGAAGCGCATGAGCTTGTTTTTCAAGGTTTAAAATTAGTTTTTCAATTAGCTGTTACTGTTGGTATGTAAATACGATTTTGTTTTTCTCTTTCATAAATAATCAACATTTTGTTTTCAATTAAGGCTTGCCGGATAATGCTTGTTATGTTCTTCATTGTGTTGTCAGCACCATCGAGCAAGGTTGGCTAATGGATAATCAACGAAAAATATTTTCAAAACATCATCGTCTTCACTATCTTGATGTCATGGCTATAAATTTCATTCTTCAATTATATATGAATGACCTAAATGACTGTCCGACTATAATTTATAAATATGTTTTAAGGTATTTTAAAATTGCTTTAACATATATAAAAGAATATTTACGCATAATTGTTCATCTAGATGTTGTGTTCATTTATGTCTGTTGGAAATGCAGTGCTGTCCACCGAAAGAAAAACTTGATTTAACAGTTCATCAGCATGGACATGTTTCATATGAATTGAATAATGCAAAGTAAGTAAATTTTGAGAAAAAACAAAAAAATTTGAAGAAAATATCTTCAATATTATTTTCTTCAAAATAAACATTAATTCTTTGTAAATATTATCTTATCAAATTTTCTTTAGTTCATCATCCTCTTCGAATGATTCATCAACAGCATCTCTTCTACAATTGTCGAATATCGATAAAACTGGTCATATCCATGATAAATCATGCGCAAATATTCTTCAAGCATTATCATGCAGATCAGACAAGTAATTTGCTTGCATTTTGTTTAAAGAATTCAAAAAAGATATTTTTTTTATAGATTATTTGAACTTGTTGCTCGTAATCTCGATCTTGATTCATTACTTGAATTTTTTGAGCAAATTCGTTTACTAACTGAAACACCGATGTCAAAACGAACAAGCGATATTTCACCATTACCTCCGCAGAATCTTTTCCCCATGCATGTAGTTATCGAAAGAGTCGGTGACATGACATTAGGTAATGAAAATCATATTGACATAATCGTGAATAATAACCGAAAAAATATATTTTATTTCATAGGAATTATTGCATCACTTCGACCGCGTTATCATGTTTGTAAAGTGTGGAGTTGTGTTTCGCAATTATTTATTCAAGTAAATATTGATTAAAGATTTCAAACTAGAAAAATCATTTTTATTTTGTAGGGAGCAACACATCGAGATATTCAATTGGCGAAGCGGACTATTTCTCATATGCATAGAGATTTACGCTCGTGGCTTTCTGTTCGTCCAGAATATCCAAATTTTCAATTGAACGAAGCATTTTTTAAACCGTTTGAACACTTAATTTGTACGGAACAATGTGATAGCATTGTTGAAAATCAAGTAAGAAGAAAAAGAAACAAGTTTTTAGTTGTATCCCTTGAAGATCAAATGTTCTTGCTGAAGAACATGAATATTACTAATAAAATAAAACCTTATAAATGAAAAAAAGACATATTTTATCATACTCAGATGAGTTTTTCCATGATACATTACGATCGAATAATATTATTTGCCTCACTTTCGGATTCTTTTCCGTACCACGAAGGGCTTTTAGAAATGAGGGATCAAGTGAAAATCTGTATCGGAATTCTTCTGCAATTTCCTAAGTTTGCGATTTCAATGATGGAAAGTGGCATTTCTCTTTATTCCGGAACCTTTTTCGAAAAGTCTGATGCAAACTACATACTGCGTCAGTGAATCAAGATCATAAGATACAATTCTTTCTTTGTCTCTAATATTTATTGAAGCAAACAATGAAAAATTGTTGCAAAATTCATAGATATTTACTTCAATTGATCTTTTATATAATACAAAAAAAAGTACCAATAGCATTATTGATAGATGACGACGCTTGAGATGAGCTGATAAAAGTGGCATATTCACTTTCTTCACACCGAATGTGATATTCAGTAGACATTCTATAACTCAATGATAAGAAAATAAGAGTAATTTATTATGGAATCAAAACAAATATCTATTTCTGGTCAGCAAGGCTCATTATTGTAGAAAAAAAAACTTCTTTTGGCCTTTTAAGGTTAAACTAAAATGAGTTTAACAAAAATTAGATCACTTTCTTCTATCATAGATTGTGAATTCTATATGTGAACTTGTTGAACTGAATACAAATGCAATAATGTCTGGTTGGCGTTCGATATTTACTTGTTTGAAAGCAGTTAAAATCGAACAACACCGTCGTTCCATTGAAATGAATACGACAACATCAAAAGACAAACAGTACGATGAAAATGAAACCGAACAAGCCGGTGTTGAACTTTACCGAGTTAATGCTATACTAGAAGTTCTTGAAGCATTTTTCTCATGTGAAAATCTCAATGTTATATCACAAGCATCAGTCGATTGTCTTCAATGTTTATTCTGTTATTTACGTGAACCAGGTGAATATAAATTTATTTTTAATATCTTTAAAAAATTATATTCTTAACCCTTTTTATTTTTTGAAGAACCATTTACACCAATGGTTAATAGCCCATTTGGTGATAGTTTTGATGAAAATGATGAAGAACATAATCAAATTGAACTTGTTTTACCAGCATTAAATATGATACAAAAATTTACTACAATTTTTATTCATTGTTATGTGACATCGTCAAATTATGTTTTTGCTACAAAAAAACGGTATAGTTTTTTTTACAAAAAGTTTCCTTTTCTTTTCCTAAATAAATAAATCTCGCTAGTTTTAGAACTCGACAATTCGAATCAACATCATTTACTAATTCGACATTTTCAAATTTTTCATCAACATTCTTTTCATATCTTGACATGTCAACATCAACCGAAACAATTCTTCGATCGTTTGAACTTAAACTTGTTGGTTATATGAGACAATTATCAGATGATCTCGATCTTGTTGATAATACAACTCATCTTCTTAATGTTTGGTCATATATGATTGAAGGTCTTACTGATACAATATTTTCATGTTCAAATCATTATCATATTAAAATAATTGATCAATATTTTGTTATTTTAAAATTAACATTTGATAGCGTCGGCCATCGTTTTTCCATTTATCTTATTTGTTGTGTTATTATTCCATGGTTACAATCATTTGTATGTTCAAATTTTTTAAAGGTAACTTCATCGTTAAGAAAATTAACTATATTTCGACGACATGCACAACGACAAACTTCGACATTTATGAATATAACAGCATGGCGGTTGTTTCTTGGAAATTTACTTGAGCATATTTTGTATATATTTGAAGCGGCTAAAGAATTCGAAGAATATCATCATATTTTATTTGATTGTTTCCAATCTATGTTAATCGATTGGCTTTGTGTTGCAAATGAATATGTTGGTCGACTCGGTAAATATAAATTTCATTTGAACACAAAATGCTTTTCAACATAGTTGTTTGGAAATGAAGTATAGATGATCTCATTTAAACTTTGCAGCACCATGATTTCAATTCAAAGTATTTAAAGTGAAAAATTTCTGCCAGACTATATAAATTAGTTCGTTGTTTAAGGAGACTCGATCATTAAACACAATATTCTATCTTTCATTTTTCTTGATTTCGAACAATATTTTTACATTTACGCTTGTTTATGTTGAACACATGGCAGTTCTGTCAAATCCATCCATCACTACTTATTACCTCTGACATTTTGACGGTTATTCTTAATTCCAAACAGACCATTCGAATGGTTTAGAACACTTCAAGTCGGATTATTAATGTCTTTTTTTTGTCTATTATTAAGACGTTCAAGAAAAACAATCGGAAACCTTCCGTAGCTGATGACTGTAAAAATGCCCAAATTTCTATAAATCTTTTTATTAATTTCTAGAGAAGGAATTAGAAAAGTTAAGAACCCTTCACTTCAAATATCTATCCATGATATATTTCTTTTGAAAAGAAAACATGATGTACTTTCTACGTCACTTTTTGTTTCAAATTATCTTTAGGTTTATCATGTATTAAACATCTTATTTCAAATATATCAAAAAAATTCGATCAATCGCTTAAATCAATATGTATTGATAATATTCAACATGCACTTTTACTAACATCATTACCAACGGAATATTTAATGTATGAATTTCTTGTTTCATCACCCGAAGATCTTCTTCATAATGTACGTGTTTACGTACAAAATGATTCCAATGCATCTATTTTATCATCGTATGGACTAGCCAATGGTGATATTTCTATTTTCCCACTATGTCAACAACTTTTTAATGAACATCATCAACCTCAACCTCAACCTCAACCTCAACAGCAACAGCAACAGCAAAAGGTTATCGAAGGAAAATTCTTCCGATTTACATTCCGAACAAAAACAGCAATCATAAATGATCCTAATCCGCATGAAATACAAATGAAAAATTTTGTTTTTCTAAATTATTTTCATTTACAATTAATTCATATTGTTGGTGAATTGAATTGGTCTGAATTAATACCTTGTTTAATTCAAACAATTGATTTAGCTGAACGTTTTGATTCAGCTGTCAGTAATTTTGGTTTAAGAAATATTTTACAACAATTATTTACTTTTGATCCACCAGCTGTATCGTTTCAGCATATTAAACGTATTGCATTCCAATATCTTGTCGATCACTTAATGCCTGGCGTTAAAAATGAACTTGTGAAACAATCTATTCAATCAGCTAATTCGAATTTACAACAAGTATAACTAATAGATAAGATAGTATTAAATATCTATTTATTTTATTTTTTTCTCTTCTAGGAAAATGACGAACAGATAGATAACAATCTTGATGAATATGTATCATTTCCCGAGACACTATCACCCTCACAAGAAATAAATGGAGATATCGTGAAACAGAAAGGATTTTTTAGTCAATTTACATCATATATTATTACAAATCCACACAATTATATTGGTCTACTAAAAATGCTTAGTGATGGAATTGCTGATATACTTTTTACTGGTTTAAATCGATTTGAAACTTGTACAGAGGTAATAAAAAAATGACAGAAAGATAAAATTTAATGTTCTTATTAACCATTTGTTATTGTAGATGAATCAAATAGGTTTATATCTTTTACGAGCAGATCAAGACCTAATTGATAGATTTATAGCAACAACAGCACAATCTACTTTAAAACAATGTCCTGTATCTGAAAATGAAATTGAATATTTCATTGTTAATCAAGATATGATTTGTCGTGTATTAAATGATCATAAAATATTGCGTAAAATCGATTTAGCAAATTCAACATCACCTGATCGTCGCAAAAGTTCATCAACTCCGTTACAATCACCATCACTACCAAATTATCATCCATTCTTATCACAATCTTTATTTAATGACACGACAAAAAGCCCTACGTAAGTTATATTCAATTATTCAATTGAAAGAAAATTCTTATTTCCATATTTTAGTGATGATCAACGTACATTTCAAGAGACACTCTCTATGCGAAATACAGAACATATATCAATTGCTCTTAAACTTTATGTCGATGGATGGAATGATTTATGTTTGTATTTAGCTACAGCACTACAAGAAAATGGTTGTTTGTGTTCACCGATAGGAGCAAGTAGTAATCTTCTTATATCTTCTCTTGAACGATGGTTATTCGTGTGTGCAACAAATGCTACTAATCGACAACTGAAAAATTTACTTTTGGATATTTTAATGAAATATGGAGGAAAAGAAGCAATTATCACGCGTACATAAATTTATAGATATTTAATAATGATCTGATAGGTTAGTCTCAGTACATCAAATTAATACAGTGAGTCGTATTTTTGTGCAATATAGTCAATAAAATTTGTGAATGTTTAATTCACTTTGTAATCATATTGTTTAAGTAAACGTTTTATTTTATTTTATTCTATTTTATTTGTTTGTGGGATCTTATTATTGTTATGTTTTGTTTGTTTTGGTGGCAGTATTTAACAAAAATAAAACAGCACATTCGTGTCAGTCTTATGTGTACCATAGAAAATTATTTGAAATGCATAGTCTTCTTAATTTCAATGGCTCTCATTTTTATGAATTTGACGATAAGCATTGACTATTTTGATTGAGACTTGCCATTTATAGCCTATTTATGTTTCTCTTGGAGAATGCTTATGAGTGTATCATTAAAAGAGAAATGGAATTCAACATAACTTCAACTACAAGTCCATGTTCGTGGAGATATTTTTTCTTCAGTGAATTTGTATATTCGATGCTTCGATAATTTTGTACTAGCATAGAGAGCAATATAGTATTGATATCATAGTAAAAGTGATGGTGGTCAGACATGAAGTCTCACAACTGAAATGAACTTGAAAATGATCTGGTCGGATAATGCTTTTTTCTCACTCAAAGATCCAAAAGAAATAATGCATTATTAAAATGATATATTTCTTACGAGTTTTATCTATTGGGACTTGAAGAGTTTAGAAAACTTGATATCATTTAGCCCTTAATGCATGTAAGTACTCTTCACAGTAGAGTTTATAGACCATTGAAAAAGAATTATTTCTTCACTCCTAAGAGGTATATTAAAATTATTTGTTTCTTTTTGTCTATTTTTCAACAGAGGTCTTCATAGACTAAACCCCCTCCCATTATAGAAGATCCCCCTGGAGAAAAAGTTTGTCCGGCGTAATAGAAGACCCCCCCCCTTTTAATTAATTCATTTTTTGCTAATTACGAACTTTAATTAGTGTTCTTCCATCGAAAGATACCTGATTCTTAGCATTTTAAGCTGGAAATATTAAGAGAATGCTTTCGCCATTATAATGACACCTTTAAACCCCTGAAAATCGTGATGGAAATTCTGAAAATCGCCGTAGTTTTCTGGAAAACCTTTTAAACTAAATATTAGGAAAAAATGCGGTTCTTAATAGAAGACCCCCCTGGGAAATTTTTACACTGGAACATAATCCAAGGCACGGGTTCTTTTATTTTGAGGGGGGTTTAGTTTTAGGGAACTAGGTACGAATTATGATTAAAAGCAACTATTTTACCGATTAATGAATCATGTGATCGTTTTTATGTCAAAAGTAGGCATAACTTTTCATGGCTTACAATTTTCTAGTGTACTTTATATGTCTTCTTATGGGTCGGTTAGTAAAGAAAGAAAATAGAATCAATACTTTTTTCATATATGTCTATATTTTTGAACGCATCCCAATGATGTTCATCTTTCTTGTCTACTTGTACCTAATAAATAAATGGGCTCTTTTTCAACCATTTACCCCATCTATATGCAATTTGGAACTATATTTTAAGAAAATTGAATGAACCCAGAATTATTATTCTTCGAATAACTCGTTCCGCAACACTAGTTATTGTGTTTTGGGCGAATCGGCATGGAGAATCAACGTAGAAATGAAGTTGACATGTCTATATTAACATTCGCTTCGTCGGTTCGTTTCTCAATGGTCTATAGTGAGAAGTTGATAGCTTTTTCTATGTATCGGCCATGAAGTTGCTAATATAGAACGATCAAGTAGAATAACTTGTAGATTATATTTCGTGCATCATTGAGATCTTAGTATCTTCCATTCAGATTATCTTTTGTCAATGTTAGATATTTTCACGATGAATGAAATTTTTGTAGTATGTAGAACAGTGAAAATAAATAGTACAAAAAGAAAAGCAATGTTGTTTTAGTCGAATGGCAAGAAAAAAAGATTCACGACTATTAAAGTACTTATAAACGGATAATCGATTATCATACAGTAACAATAAAACTTACTTGTATAACGATGATAACACATAAGCTATTTTGTATGCCTAAACTATGGTAGATAAAAGCAAATATTATATTTTTGATTGATGTATTAAATATCATATTTTCTAGATACAATTTCAATTTCGGTTAAATCTTAGTGATATCTTTGACGAAATTGTATAATGAATAACATCTTGAGTTTTTCTTTTCTTAAACAAAAACAGTGTTGTGTATTTTTATTCATTTAGAAATCTGTTACAAATCTAACAAGCAGTCCTTTATTATTTTTTTTACAAAGAAAACATCTTCCTTTTATCCATTGGTTCTTGCCCAAAATTTAATTATATCAGGAATATGTTCTTGTAAAAGAGTAATATTTGTTTTTTCACGATTTTTATCAGATGTTTCTTGTGTTTTACTCGTATGTTTAAGATAATAAGCTTCATCTTCTTTACGGATTAATCGCCAATCAGGATTGGTAGCACTTGGAATTTTCGTTTCCCGTCCACTATTTAGCACAAGACCATTCTCAACTATACGCCCAACAAATTCACTTTGAGTATCGGGTAGTTTTCGTGTAAGTACCGTTATTTCGTCGAGTTTACCAATGATTACTTTAGGTGGTGTTTGTGTTATCATTGGACGACTTTTGGTTAAGACAACATAGGATACTTCTACAGAATGATAAATAAAGATTTTAAGCATGTACCACTGTGAAGAGTATTACCTTTATTTTGATCCTGAGCTGTACGTACAAATAAACGGCCAATACCAAAGTTTTTTAGTTTTGAACATAGTTCTGGCAAAGTATTGCCAAATGACAAACTGATCTGTCCAATAAACTGAACGCGTGGCATCTGAATAAATGAAAGAAAACTGTTTCTGTCTGCTCGAATCATTATCCTGTCCTGTTTTTTTTATTCAAAATAACAACAATGAATGTTGACGGATATAACAAAGAAAAAATCGTTTAGTTTAAGCAGACAAAATAATAATAAAATTCTTGTTTTTTTTTCGTTTCCGATTACGGTTTGTATTCGACTTCTTCTGTTTTAATGAGAAATTCAACAACTTCTTCACCAACATTGGATGGCTGTTGTTCAAACAATGAATCTGTATCGACACCACCACGCAATTGCATACGTTGTTGTCTTTGTATAGCCAAACGTTTGATATTTTTCTCTTTAAATTTTTGAAATTCATCTAGTTGTTTTCGTCGTTGTTCCTGTTGTTTAGCGGATTCACCGGTACGTAAAAGTCGATCGCGTTGTTCTAATTTCGGTGTCCATACTGATCGATTTCGACGAACTTCCTAAAAATTGTTTGAGACAAAAATATAAAAACCAAATGAAAAGAATTATTTTTCTGACGCGAATCATTTCTTCTGTAAGCAATGATGGTGGTCGAGGGCGCCAATGAAATGCAGCCAATCGTTCAACATTTTTTTCAAAAACCAATGTACCCTGAAACGTCCAAACTTTGAATGAATGGTCACGCTAAAATTTAAATAAAAAGGAAAGTCAGCATAGCATAGCTTAAATGTCATCAATATACTTTAGCGTTCCATAAGTTAACATATGATGTAAAGTAACGTCCAGTTGGATCCCATTCGACATCAGATAAATCAGGATGTTCTTGTTTCGACATTATTGACATATCATTAGCATCGACAAATATTAATTGTCCACCAGATGATGCACTATCAGTAGACAAACGACGCATGAATGAAAAATACATCTTAGTCAACAAAAAAGGAATTTACCCAGTTTTCATTGCAGCTAATACGACATATTGACCATTGGGTGCCCAGATTGCATTCGTTACTGGTTGTGCCATTACTTTAAGTGCTTCGATTTTTCCACTCTTTTGTCCTTGACCCATTTTATAGAAAGTTACATTAGTTCGTAGACTTTCGCCTGTGATAACAACTAATTTATGTCCGGCTGGTTCAATAGCAAATGATTGAATTGTTTCTAAATAATATGATAGCAATATAAACAATATTTTGATACGTTATTTTCTGTTTTAGTTACCTTTTACTTCTAGAGTATCTAATGGAACATTTTTTTCACGCATATGAAAGATTTCAAAGTTGTAAATCAAGCCCTATTAAAACATGAAAAAACAGATATTAAATATAACTCATTAGTTGAAGTTTCATAGTTCAATCACAAATAATTGAAAAAAATACTCAAGTTTGATCACAACCATTTATCAACTCATTACCATCAAAAGACAAGAAATTTATGATGATGCCATTTCAGATACTACTAGAGAAACTAGTGTTTTCATCGTAAATCCTTTATATTTAGGTTTATTCAAATAGGATCATTGAATTCTATCAGAATTTACTGTAATGTAGTTGCGGGCAAAATATCATACAAAGATAATGTCATCGATTTCTGAGAATAATTCCATCTACTATCTGGAAAAATTAAATAGAAATTCAACTTACCGAATATTTTGGATTATTCTTTTCTCCACTCTTCTTTGCATATCGATCAACTTTAACAACAAGATAGTCGCCACGTTTTTGCCAACAAACTTTACAATCGATAACATTAAACAAAGTCTAACAATAAATCACATGATAGCATCAGGAACATGAATGATGAAAAAAAATAATATATACTTTCGATCGAATTTCTTCCAATCTAACACCATTAATTTCTGCAAGTACTAAACGTGCCGGTACATTGCCATCTTCGGCTGTCCAATAAGCAATACGATTATCGGTCGGTGACCATTGAAAATCAGCAAGTGATGGAACTTTAAATGGTTTCTTATCAACTAATTGAAATGTCTACGAAAAAAGATATGTCATATTTACTTTTCACTATTGAATGATGTACTTACTTCTCTGTCATACATGTAGATACCATCGGGACCTTGTTTAGCAAAATATTGATCTTGATAAGACCATCTAATGAAATAGAAAAATAAAATATAGTATTCTTATTAACTTTTTAATAGTTCCAAAATATAAGAATAGTAATCATAAAACAAAGTCAGTTTATCGCTTCGGCAGTTATGTCATGGCATATACATTCAAGAAAAAACGCTTATGCATTTAACTCGGCCTTTTCATTTCATCATTCTTTGTTTTACTGTAATCTCTTATACGCGTAGAACGACAATGGCAAGTAGTGTCACTGATGTTATGCGTTAGAACGAAGAGAAAGTGAACTTTGTGGGACTCGAACCAACACCTTCCACTATGACGCCGAATGTCCTAACCAATTAGACTAGAAGAACATCTTAATCTTCGTTTACCATCAGTATGTTTCATCATTGACACTAACATTTATATAGATTTTTTTGTGTAAAAAAGCATATATTTACTTGAAATACGATGGACCTTGCGAAGTATGTTGCTCAAGTGGGAATGAACGTTTCCTTTGTCCAGTTATGATATCCCAGATAATAAACGCATCAGGACTATTTGGACGAGGTGAAATAGTGACTAAATAACGTTCACCGGGTGAAAAGTCAATGTAATTCACACCACGATGAGCAAATCTAAAGACAAACATCATTATTCATTTGATAGTTTTATTAATAAGTAGACCATTTCGTGAGATGCTAATATATATTTACCTTTGCACTTGACGAAATTCTTTGCCACCCCAAAAGGCAATACCTTGTTCATGAAATGATGCTAAATAAGTACCTTTTGGTGACCAAACAAAATTATTTTCTGTCCATTTCTAATTTTCAGAAAATAAAATAAGAAATAAGATCAGTAAAACAAAAAAATTTTATATTTTACATTTCGATCTTCGATAACAATTGGTCCCGATAAAGAATTAGCATAAATGGTGGTTTTTTTTGGATCATCTGATTGAACAGCAAATTGGTCAACAGCATCAGGTTCAGCTAGCCAAGAAAATAAGTTACCCTATTGAAATTTAGAAAACAAAATTCGCTCAATAACACAAGCAAATAAATTTGTATCGTACAGTGTCAACAGGTTCAGGAGGAACTTGCGTTAACCTAAATAAAAATGAAACGGAAGTTTTTGATTTCTATTTTATCAAAACTGTTTCTATACCGTTCAAAATCCGACATTAAATTAACAGAGAATGTATGATTTTTATCTAATCGGTAACCATCAGTTTGTTTGACTGCTTCTGAAGCCATATGTTCATTTTCAAATTCAAAAAATCCATAACTATTGTAAATGAATAGTTTTAAAAATTTGGTTTTTGCAAAAATCAAAATTTACCCTTTTGTTTTTCCGTCACCATCCAGTGGATAGTATTCATTTCGACAGACACCGAATTTACTATAAACTTTTGATATGACTGCTTTTAATTTTTCGAGCTTTCCTTGGTCGACTTTTGGTAAATTATCAACCACTATTATGTTATTTAGACTTTCATGTTCTTTCGGGCGCTCGGCCATCAAATCCGGACATAGAGCTAACAAAAATGAAATAAAGAAAATAATTAATTTTTTTTTAGTAAAACATTTTACTATCATCAGGAAAGTCTGCTCCATAGTCATCATCAGAAAAATCAGGTGTTGGTTCTTGATCTTCTTTTCCCTAGAACAATGGATGAAATGTATTTTTAAAATTGTTTTCTTTGATAAAACAAACCTGTTCATCGTCTTCTTGATCGCCAGACTGCTCATTATTATTTGCAGACGAGCTTTCATCGTATTCATTGTGTGGCTGCTCAGCATGTTGGTGGTCACCAGTATTGTCAGTGTCGAATGGTTGTTCGGGCATGATGCTGTTTTTTCTTCTTGTATTAGAGAGTATCTAAAAAATATGAGTTAAAAATTAACGTAAACGAGATTTTCCATCGTATTTGAATGAAGAAGAATTATGAAAAAAAAATACATAGCCATTGTTTACTCTCATTTGCCAATCAAGAAATGAAGATTTTCATTTTGTCATCATTGGTGGCTTTGATAAACATATGGTAGATGACTCTGTCGGCTGTTAAACATTCGAAAGAAAACAAATATAGATATCGCTATTCTACTACAATGTTATAGTTTAGTTTTCACTTAGAGAATTTGATGATAGACGAATCTATTTTCTAGGATGTTTTAATGCCATGTTTTGATTTGTTTGTTAAAAGCAATCGTCGTTTCGTATTTGATGGTTTTGCTACAGAAAGTTTATAGAAATGCGGATAGTTACAAGTACTTATATTTTATCTAACGGGTGGCCCAGAATAAATTATACCATTCGTGTTTTGAATATGACTCTTCTACTATCCATTAGATCGGCACATCTTTTTAAACTAAAAGATGGCGCTTGAAATTCTCTACAAAACCGTATATGGGTAAAACTGAAAAGTCGTTCGCTTTCATTTTAAAAAATATGAAAAGTAAAGATATATAAAAAGTTGTAATAATTAAATATGAAAATGGTAATGGTCCGGCAAAAATCGTTCGAGATTTAGCCAGGGCTATTTCATTACCCACAATTAAATTGTGGATAAAAATGATCAACACTACTGGTTCTATCACGCTGACGTCTCCTCCAGGTTGTCCACGCGCGGTCCTTACAAATGCCACTATTGTGAAGGTTAAAAACCGTTTAAATCAAAAGAAACGAGTGTCTACACGAAAATTAGCTAAAGATCTGAAAATTTCTAGAACGGATGTACAGCGAATACTCCGAGAAGATCTTGGATGTAAGCCGTACAAAAAGAGAAAACAACCTAAGCTAAGTAATCTTCAGAAAACTAGGAGGATTAAGTTTGCTAATTGGGTGTTAAATAACTACAGCAAAGATGACACTAAAAAATGGCTTTTCACAGATGAAAAGCTCTTTGATTTTGACGGCATATACAATTCACAAAACGATCGGGTGTGGGCGGTCAGTAGAGAAGAAGCTGATAGAAAAGGTGGTTTTCGTGAGAAGACCAAATATCCAAGAAAAGTGATGGTGTGGCTAGGTGCATGTGTTGAAGGTCTAACTACACCAGTCATTTTGGAAAATGGAACGATAGATGCAGAGGTTTACATCAATGACGTGCTTCCAATAGCTCTAAAATGTGATGATAAAATGTTAGGGAGCGATTGGACTTATCAACAAGATGGTGCTAGACCTTACACACATCGTCTCACTCAAGAATGGTGTGTCGAGAATTTTCCTGACTTCATCTCCAAGGAGCGTTGGCCACCCAATTCACCTGACTTATGTCCCTTGGATTACAGTTTATGGAACGAGTTGGTTCAATGTATGAATTGGAATCGAATAACAACAAAAGCAACATTGATTGAAGAAATATAACGTTCCGTAGCAAAAGTTGACAAAAAAAGAATTTTAAATTCTATACTGGATTTTACTATAAGATTACGTATAATTAAAAGAAATGGAGGAAACTATATTCATTAAATCAAATATACTATTATTTATACGTATAGATTTTGCGTCAAGTTTTATATTTGATATTATTGGTGAATTTGAATTTATTGATTGTATACCCAGGTCGACTAATCCGACGACGGGTTCTATCGGGCCCTAAAATACCCTACTAACCGAGGAAATACAGTTGGATTCTGGGTTTCGGAACTATTGACGGGTTCAACGGAAGCATTTAAAAAAATATCAAAATCCTATTTAGTGTAAAAAAAGCTCTTTAAAGGTTGACTATAGCAGGCGTTTTTGTCGCATAGGATCCTGAAGTAGGATACGATCGGATAGTATCGGAATCCGACGGAATCTGTCGGTTTTCATGTAAGATCCGATTGTAGGAATGAACGACCTGTGATACGATGAAATAAATGATTTCCACGCATAATCTATATACAAATACAAGATTACAATCTGATCCATGCGAAAATTTAATTCAATGGATACCGTAACACAAATCAAAAATAAATGAAAATTCCATAAATAAAAATGTTTTTGTTTTATCTAGTGATTAATAAATTCATCATAACCAAATATAGTTGAACGAGAGCCGTGACTTGATGTTGGATTTTTCTATTAGATAAAAGATATATTTAAATTATTTAAAATAAAAATGAAACGAATTTACCTGTCAACTATATGTAAACTTTGATGTTTTCTTTGAATGCAAATCAAGAAGATTTTTATAAAATTTTGTATTTCGTTCTGTTATAAAGCACAATATGTTATTCGTAATGCATCTAGATCTAATATATGAAGATTCTCAAGCAAAGGATAGTTAAATAGAATAAAATTAATTAAAAAAAAATAAAGAACTGTTTTTTGTTTTTCTGCTTTTGACTTTATAAATCAATGACAACAAGATCGTTTGCAAGTGAAATAACACCCAGGAGAATGATTCCAATAGTGGGAGTCTATCGGATTCGTGTCGGAATCTTATCGGATATATATAGTATGGATTTCATTAAACCGACTAAATCCTATCGGTACCCGGATGTGGGGCCTACAATCGGCACCCTAGTGTTGAAATCCGATAGGTCCAAGTGTTGGAATTTAACGGAATCCAGCATAAGCATTCGACCCATGTTTTCTGTTGACAGCATATGCTTATACATTGGTGATTAAGAAAATTGTTTTTCCCGTCGGATCCGTTAGTAGGTCCGGGACACGGAATCTGTTTGGATTTTGTCGGCTTGTCAAATTCCATGAGATCCGGTAGGATTTACTGTCGGATTCATTCCCAGGTCTAAGAGTCCGGCCTGGAAACGGCCGGTTCCGGTTAGTTCCGTTGATTTAGTGGATGCAGTATTCCGGTTGGAAAATTTTCGGATTTTTTCCGGTGATTTCCGATCAATTCCTGCAGGAAGGCACCGAAACTTGACAGAAATCCCCCGGAAAGCCCAGCCGTATTTTTGACTGGAATACTGCTTCCATGTTCCAACGATTTTCCTTGTTTTCCTGCAGGATATGGTGACTTTCCCGCATATTTTCTGGAGTATTCTACGGGATCCGGTGGTCGGAATGTTTGACCTGGGAAAGTGAAAAATAGCCACGGGAAAAATATGATATTGTTACGCTTTGAAATGTGCCTGATTTTTCTGTACAATTGGTTTTTTATTTGCCCCATATTAAAAAACTAACTTAAGAGTGCATAAGTGAATTCATTTTAGAAATGATGACATGAACCAGTCACATCAGTCAGTAGATCATAACATAACAGGTATTTTACATCAAGCAATTGGTGGATGAATAAGAGTAAAAATTGGACAATGATTCTATTGGTTAGAACGCAAAAGGATAAGCTAACTTCACTCCGATGAGTCACAAGTCAAAGCGAGTTATATATTTTCAAGTTTTTCTTCATTGATTTGTGGTTAACATTTCAAATTAGGCAAATGAATATGGAAATTGAAAAGCTTGATATTGATTCAATATTTGTAAAATATACAATAAATGAAATACGCGACATAGACGAAAAAATCAAAGCAGATATGGAAAGAAAAAAAGAAGAACTAAGATCAATGGTTGGGTACGATATAGTTGAAAATGTTGTTTTCTTTTTCATTTTCTTTTCAAATTTTCTTTTTTAGAGAACGGTATCGTGATCTGATTGAAGCAGCTGATGCAATATTCGAAATGAAAACATGTGCTAAAGGAGTATGTGATTTTTAATCAATCGAAATAGTAGTCAGCTGTGCTGTTCATATTTCAAGGTCGAACAATTTGTACATTTACTCAATGATAAATGTAGCAAAGTTGATCATACATTACTCACACAATCGACATCATCAAATACGGTAACCGATAAACAATTGTCTAGATTAACATTTGTTGTTTCAATAAAAATATTAACTGAAACACGACGACGTTGTTGGATGTCTTTAGAAGAAAATAATTTTGCGGCAGCAGCTCGGTAACTTCTTTTATTTTCTTAGATCATAAAAATAATGGTCTACATTTTTAGTCAATATCTATTAGCTCAACATATGGCTAGTAGTTTATCGTCGAGTACAAATGATGAACAATTAGATAGTGATTCACAGAAGTCTATTGTAGCTGCCACTCGATTATGGCATCAAACTCGACAGATGAAAGCAACAATTTTAGACAAATGTCGATTATATTTAAAGAACACTGATACTGATGATCAAGTAAATAGTCTCATCGAAATATAGTCTAACAATTTAGAAGATAATGAATTTCCTAATTTGTATCTTTGATTCTATTTCCCGTATTTCAATGCTCGAATGAATCGAATAGCCTTTCGACTAGATCTATTTATTCACATTCATGAGTATTCAGGAATCTTCTGAAATACATGAAACAATATTTATAGTGATGAACCAAGAATATTTTACTTAATATTTAAATTCTTCTTTGAATATGCTATACTAAATAAACTATAGAATAACTGTCCTCAATAGTTCATTTTAATGTAGAATTTTTTCTAGTCAAAAGATTTGATTGTTCAATCGTTTGTGTTTTAGAAAAATAAAAGTGAAATATTTTGCTGACAGACTTGTGAATAATAGATATTGTTGGAATAGTTTATGAAGTCCAAAAAGTATAGTTTCATATAACAATAGTGAAAATATGCGTAACAAATCGTCACTATAACTGAGTTTCTGTGCTGTTCAACGATGACTTTGCTATTTTCGAAAAGGGATACATTTTTGTTTCTGATTTTCACTTGTTGAAAATAATTTTTAATGAGTCAAAACTGAGCATGTATCTTGTCTGCAAAACTAATCTGTCATTCGATATTATTTTTATTAAGAAATTGAAAAAAAGAGATCACCTTGTAAATTATTTTCTTGATTTAGATTTTTAGAAAAAATTCTCATCTGTTAATACTTTTATGCATACTGTGGCATCTTTGTATCATTTAGACTCTTGCTAATGCTCTATCGACTCTTATTGCATTTGGTGGTAAAACAGTAGAACAAACATTAAATGAATTTCTTACTGCAAAATTGGTTTGTCTATTATTGCACATATGCGTATCATCATTTTCATATTTAATTATTTAGGATACAATTAAAGAAACCTATCAAAATGTAGATTCGAGTAATTGTTCTTTCTAAAATATGTATGTTAAAGATAATCTTTCTAATTTTTATTTAAGAGCAAAGTTCAAAAGATACAGTTCGACAATTACTCGTGCTATTTATCAATACAATTTTTGAACTAGATATTCTCTTCAGCAAAAATAATAATAACATTGGTATGAATAGAAATCTGTTAGTATCAATATATTTTCATGCTTCCTTCTAGATAAATATGATCAATTAAAAAAATATGTTTTAACATTCTATAATACATCAAATGATATTGATAGTTCAAAGATCGATAATATACTGTCATATGGACAACAACATATATTAAATATTGAAGAGACATTTTTTAAAAGTAAATTTTTGAAAAGCTTTATATTTCGTCGCTGCATTACAAAAATCATTTCAGATTGTGAACCTGTTGATCTTTCTGAGTATGAATCTCGACAACAAGAACTTGTTCAAAGTACTATAGAGAAATGGTTACAAATGTAAGAAAGAAAGAGATGCGCTTTTTTTTCAATTCATTCTTTATTTTTCTAGCGTGTTAGAAGCAGTTAAAACGGGTATACGTGAATTATTGAATCATACAACATCACTCAAACCATTGCTTCATCTTAAATTAAGCCTTGTTTCATTAATGACTGAGGTATGTTGTCTAATTTGAAACAAAAGAAGTCAAAAACCATTATAATTTCACCAAAAACTAAACGATTCATTTTTTCAAAAATGCATTCAACTCTTGATTTTCTTTTAGGAACGTATGGAACAATGGTCAATAGTTTGCAATCGTCTATTAAATGGAAATAATAAACATATTCGATTATGGGATGATTTGATTAAAGTTGAATTACGTGCGCGTGCTAAAGTAAACGAAAATAATATTAATAAGTATTTTGCTATGATTATTAAAATAATTCTTCTATTTTCCAGCAAGTACTTCATGTTCGTTTTGATCAATTTAATCAAACAACAATACAAAAGATTGAACAATGTCTTAAAGCATTTCACAATTCTACAACTAAGATTGATAAGTGAGTATTCATTCATTATGAATCTCATATTTTATTTACAAAGGCAAAGAATTTTGAATAACCGCAGCGAAACATTCAGAAATCATACAGAATGTTTCAATGAACAGCATATTTTACATTTACGACTGTTTTAATTTTTGCACATATAATAATGATATGTAATACACATTCGTCATATTTATCACCGATTACGAATATATAAATCTTAATTTGATCATTTTTTAACTAAAAGATTGATCAATATCAATATTTCTGAGTTCATCGAAAGAGAAAAAGACAAACTATCGCTCTAGCGATTGATTATCTTCAGAAAGCAATTATAATCTGACGTGCAGATGTTTCATGGATAAAATTTTCTAGAAATATGAAATGTAATTATAGAAGCCGCTTAGTTGTGTGTTTTGTTTTCGATAGATAACTATTGAAGTATTTTCATTTAGATCATCATTGGAATTTAATGTTTTGAATTATATATGGAGTGATGTGGATAATAATACTCCAAGTGATTATGTATGGACACCATCTACCCATCGAAATCCTGTTGGTGATGCAAAATTTTCATTAAAAGCTGTTGCTATTTCAATGGATCTTCAGAGGTAATTTAATTTTTTTTTATTCACAATCTGAATAATCGTCGTTTAGTTTATGTCGAGAGTTGGACGATGAATTAAGACAAATTCTTGATGATGTTAATGAATTTTCTGTCGCTGATGTTAGTTCAATGTCATCCATATCAGATACAAGTCTATCAACAACAAATAATAGTTCTAATTCTTCGATTTATTCTGATAGTGGATTTGTTGAGGAACATCTTGAAGAATGTGTTATTCAATTTTGTACAACGTAAATATAGATTTTGTTTTGTTTGTCTTAAAAAAAATACGGAATTGGTAACTATCTAGATTACTTGCGCGTCTACGACAAATAGCAAATGAAAATGAAAAAATTGGAAATGAAGAACAAACTTTATCGAGGTTTTTTTTTTGTTTTGATAGACAAAAGCAAGAGATCTATATTCGATTTTTAGTTTGATTTGGCTTGGTTCATGCTCACGAGCAATACCTATTGCTTGTAAGAATCTCAAAAATTCGCTCGAACTTGTTACGAATGTTGCAGATTCTGCCACTAGTCCGATAGCGGATAGGTAAACATGCAAGATATATATTTGTATATTTGTAATAATTTTCATTTTTAGAAAAATTCGAGGAACCTCTCAAACAAAACGACCATTGGACAAAGTGAGTCGCGTATAACTGTTTTGTTATGCTTCTTGAATATTATAAGATAGTAACGTTAATACAACGAAGTGAACTGTATTATTGAAGTTGTAATTTATTTTAATGAGTTTGCTCATTTTAAAAACAGATATAGGACGATTAAGTTGATATCTCGTCTCTTTATTTTAAAGATGAAAAATACATGAAGTTCTCTTCGTCAATACAACAGAAAAGCTAGGAATAGAGAAAACATATTTGTTTGATGCATTGATTATTTCGTAGTGAATTAGTCGTCTTCTAAAATTAGTATGAGATTCGCCACGAGCACAGTATTATAGAAAAAAGATACTGAAACACATTTTGCTCAGCCGATGTGACGATATTCAAAGTGCTGAAAAAGATTTAAAGTTGGGAGAACTTTTATCGTTACGTATTCTCAGAGATATTTAGCTCCAAGTACTATTGAATTGTATCCTTTTTTCTTTTCTACAAAGGTAGCTATTATTCAAACATGATTGCATCATGGTAGATTTTTCACTAGATTACTGTTTCGTGAAATTGCTAAGATCCAACTAGTTCTTTTCATACATATTCTTACTCTATATTATGTAACAATTGATTTTAGAATGAAAAGACTTCATGGTTGAAAACTCGCGAAATGTTTACGACCGCGCATATTGATCTATTTAAGTAGGAAATTTTGATTTATTCTTCGTAGCATTATTTTTAAATTTTCTTAGACAATGGATAATTCATATATGTGCTAAAATCGATATGGTTCTACGAAATAAATTGTCAACATTTCTCGATGAAATACCAACACTTGTAATTATTCTTATTCAAATGTATCATTATTGATTTATTCTTCTATTTATTGTTCTTTAGGTTTGGGATGAAATTGAAATTGAAGAAAGTCTTGATACTGATAAAACCTATAAAAGTGTTATACGTGTTCCAATGTATTGTACGCCATTTATCGAAGAGCTTCTATTTTATTCCTGTCAAGAAATCAATCAGGCACTAGCACATGGTTTGGACAAGTAATTGAAGATTTAATTCACTACATTCCTTTCTATTTTACTTCATTGTATTTTGTTTTTAAAGAGAATTATCAAGTGAAATGGCTTATCGTATTTTACAAACATTTCTAAATGTATATGGATCATGGTGGTCAACCGAAGGCCAACAACGAGCTAGTAGAAAACGTATACAAACACGCATTATTCAAATAGTATACGATCTTCGATTTGTTCATATGCTATTGGAACGCAAAGATAACAGTATAGTATGTTAATTTTAAAATAAAATGAATAGAATTTCCTATAATTGACATTTTTTTTTATATAGAACACAAAAGATATTAATGAACGATTTTTTAAATTAGTTGAAAACATTGAAAGTGAAATCGATCCATTTGATTTAAATGTTCTTTCACCATATATGCAAAGTCATTTACAAAAAATCGTTCCTCGATCTTCAGTAAGAATATAAATAATTACAATGATTTCCATAATTATTTCATTTTTAGCTTTTATTTGGACATTTGATAACAAACGATCGTCTTGTACCATCAAAACCATTGACAATGAATAGTCAAGACACAAATAATATTCTTTCACTTTCTTCGTGTACACAACGTTTTTCATTACTACCAATAGCAACTAATCTTTCTTCAATATCATCTGGACAAAAACCATTATCAAAAGGAAATATTCTTAAATCAAATATAATTCATGATCAAGAACATCATACTATTCATAGTATAGGAAGTGATGTTAATTTAGCATCGGTTCGTCCATTGACATCAAATGTTGCTGAAGTTGCAACTTACTATTCTAAATGGTTTCAGAATATTGTCAAATAACACACATATGCATATACAAACATAAATTTTATTCCTTCATTTTTCTTCTCTCTTATGTGATATTTGTTATTTTTCAATTTGGTTTGTTCGGTTTCTTTTTCAACTTATTTATTTCAATTAAGGAACGAGAAAAAACTACAAGAAAATTAAAATTAACTTCGTTCTTTTTTGAACTGAAATTAACATCAGTTGAGGAGAAAATTCGAAATTTTTCTCGTACTAATGTATTCACAAACGCTGAATACATTCATATTCATCCTCGTCTTCCTCACTTGTTGATGAATACAAAGTTTGTTGATTTTGTTTAGTGACCTGAAATCTAGGTTTCGCCGTTATAATATTTTGACTTTGATCATCTACTGTTTGTTTACTATCTGGATGTGAGACTAAAATTGAAAGGAATTCGTCAGATCGAATAAATTGATAAAACAAATGTTTTGACGATTACTGTTAGACTCGACGCCTACTTTTGATGACTCATCAGCAATGTTGCGATGATTAGTTGTAAAATCAACTGGCGTAACTAAAATAACAAAACAATACCAGTTAAAAAGAATGTATATTGTTCATATAAGACAGAAAAGGGTTAAACACACTATTTTGTTTTTCTTTGGGCACAGTAGTGATTTTTTCTTCGTCATGCTTCTTCTCGTCTTTGTTTTCTGGTGGTGGTAGTGGGGCTGTGTGTAAAGAATTAAGAATATCTTGATAATAGATCATAAATTCTAAAAAGTAAACGTAAACAAACCGAATCTTTTTCTTTCGTGTTTGTTTTTAGCAATAGCCATGGAAGCAGGTTGAACGACACCGCTTTTACGATCTAAATGATCAACGTCACTTTGAACATTCACATCGATTTGATCGTTGTGAAGTGTTGATGATTTAGCAGTTGTTTCTACTGATGATCCACTGTCACTTTTATTAGCGACTGTCGGGCGCAGTGAATCAATAGAAGATGAATTCCTAGGTGTTTTTACATCGATTGAATCAGAATTATCAGATTCATTTTTTAGTACAACTCGTCGATTTCCTGCTTGATTGTCAAGTTTACGAAGAAGATCCTCAATGGTATGTATTTTATGATGGTCGATAATTATTGAATTTTCGTCTTCTTCATCTTCATCTGAATTTCTAATTATTTTTTCTATCTTTCTTGGTGCCAGCCTCTTCTTTTTGGCAATAGATGCAGAAAATTTAGAAGCAGCTGGCCCTGTTTCAATATAGAGAGTCATTTTTCCTTTGTCATCGTCGGTGTCAATGTCAGCTTCTTCAATAGCTTCATCTAGTCGTTTGAGTACATCATCAACAGTAGATATACCTACAGTAGAATAGAATAGGAGAAATAAAGCAAAGCAGTTTTTAACAAGTTATCAATTTGCAAACCGTCAAATGACATATGAACTTGAGCTTTATCGTTTGGCTCAGAAGATAATGCATTTGTTGCCTCGTTAATCTTTGTTTTCTCATTTATTGAATTTATTGAATTTAATGTTTTCATATTTGAATTCACAGCAGATCCTTCTGAAAGAAATCTTTTGTAGTGCATATTAATTTTCAAAATTTGCTTTACTAGACACAGCAGCTCTGGCGCTGATATCAATATCGTTATGCTCGTTAGATGGTTCAATTGGTGAATCATTTGAAGTCGATCGCTCCGATCGAGTTCCTACAGCAGAAGAAATACTATATAGAAAACATAGTTGACTGTCGTAGTATTTTTATACTTGATTGAGTAGAGACTGCAGTATTTGGTTGCTGCTCTGCCCGTGATGCCGATGGTTGGTTTGATCGCGAAGTCTCTGGTTTGTTCACAGTACCTTAGAATAAAATTAATTCATTTTTATACGAATACTTGCTAAAGCTACTTACTTGAAGCATTTGATTGCTCTGATCCTGAAGCCGGCGGTTGGTTTGATCGTGAAGTCTCTGGCATATTCACATTTCCTAAGAATAAAATAAGTACGCTATTGAATCAATACTTGATAAAGCTTCGTACTTGCAGCTGCAAGATGTGGAGATTGTTCGGCATTGGAATTTGCATTGGTTTTCGTTTCATTTGAATGTTTACTTTGTCTTAATTTATGTGTTTTATCTCGAAGTTCACCAGTAAAGCGATGTGCTTTATCTCGAATTGAATGAAAAGTTTTTGATAGAAAATTTCTATCATTCTTCTCTCCGTTTTTTTCACTGGCTGATGGTGCACGTCCACTGGCCTCTGCACCATTCATTGTGGCTTACTTGAAAAGTTGATCTTGATTATAATGGCGACTTGCAAGCAAAATATTACTACACTTGATTTGAAATAAGCGCAATAAAACTATGACTATGTTTTGTAGAAAGCAAATAAATAAAATACAGAGGTTGCGCCAATGAATAGCTGCTGGACGTGCATCACTGATCACAATCAATAGTTTAAGTCACAACGTTGAATACTTATTGGCGCATGTAATACAGAAATGAATCAAAGCTCGACACGTGTATTAAAAACACCAGAGAAAAAGATACAAGCCTATACGATTTTTATATTCTAAGCAACGAAGACTTCAAAATATAATACTAGCTATTAGATTTCGCCCGGGTGTTTCTCAGAAAAATAATCTGATCCCGAAAAAGGGTGTGGTCGTGTATCAAGGGATAAGTACTTCATTAGTAGATTTAGATTTTATAATTAAATATTTGGTGATGTTATATAGCGGATGTGATATGACCCTTCAGCATATTGCAGTTATATCCTGCAAACAGAAGTACGATTCTATCCCTTAGCGGACCACGTCGAATTCATATTATATACCTACTATATTTTGAAGAAACATTGAGATTGTGCAACAATTTTATCTTAACTATGCAATGAGTATGAAAGCAGAACAAGGCGAATTTTGGTCTTTTTTTAATTTACGTGACATAAAAAAGTTTACTTGAAATTAAAATCCAATAAAAAAGAAATTAATTTAAGAAGTGTTGCATTCATTTTTAACAAAACAGAATCATCAAGTTTCAGGCAACTCTTTCATAGTATAAATTATCCACGAATATCAAATATGATGATATCTTATACATTACATGAAAATAATTAAAACTGTTATTAATTATTTTCTTATTAAAGTTTTTACTATCAGATTAATATAGATTGTGCGTGAATTTTATTTGCTAAATATATTTTATTCGTAAAAAAAATTATTTTATTAGATTTATTGCAAATTCAAGATTTGATATTTTTTAATTAATTGAAAAAGATTGTTGTGACGGTCATATGAGGATAGAGTGTACATAATTCGTTTGAGGTTAGTTTAATTTGCGGATATGGCTTTTCAGCAAAGCGCCTTCTTGGTGTTTACAAACGAATTTGTACGAATTCTAACTGCGGACCGCCATTTTCCGATGCGTTAAATCTGCCTTATAATTTGTAACAAATAGAAGTGTTGCAATAATGCCTCTTTTTATTTTCAAATGAAAATAATAGAGAAAGGTGACAAATAGACTCGATACTTCATTTGTTCTTCTGTCAATATAAATATTTTGAGAAAGAAGTAAAAATTACACAAGCCTTAAGATCAAAGTGTTATCGCCAATGACGAAAATATATTGTAGTTGTTTAAAAAAAACACAAATTATATCATAAAATGTCTCATTGTTTACAGTAAATATAACTGTCCAATATAGTTCATTTGTCATAAGGATTATTACTTTAAGTAATTTCTAGTCTAACAACTTTCATTATAACTTTCGACGAAGACACACTCCGTCATTTTTTTGAGGTGCTGAAACAGTTCATAATACTTTCTCTCAATATGTTACACTATCATAATGACTTTGTGAGAGAGAAATTCGAAACACTATACGCTGGTTACCAGCTGAAAAAGAAATAAAAATAAGCTGTTTTGTTTTTGTTGTTGAAATGTTGATAGGATCGAGACATACTCAGTAGTAGTACATCCTCTGCCATCAATAGAACCAAGTCATAATAGATTTCATGCTTCTTCTTCTTCTTCTTCTTCTTCTTTTTACCATTGTGATCACTACTTCAGCTTATTAAAATTATCCCATGCTATTTCTGTTATTTATTTCTATTCAATACAGGGAAAATAAATCATACTGATATAATATCACATTTTATCATTCTTTCGATGATTAAATTAAATAGTTTTTCTACTATCAATATTGACAAAACTATGATATATGTGAGTGTTGAAGCATTATGTAGATATTCTCATGTTATTTTCTTCCCGATGATATGAAATTAATAAGAAACTAAAATTAATATAGAATTCTATCACTGAATGAGATCGATTATTTTATTATTTTAATAAAACTTTAATATCCATTAGAAATTTTGTCGTCAAAATTTGTACAACAAAGATAATTGGTTTTCACATAAAACGAATATCAATTATTTCTTTCTTTCTTTGATCGTTATTTTATGATATTTTATTTATGTCTTCTTCGTCACTTGATTCATCTAAAGCTTTACTTGCTAATTGCCGAATTTCTGAAACAAGATATTGAAGATCACCATCATCTGATGGTGTTATTTGTGGAGAATAGGATTTTTCTTGATGAATGGATTTCATAAGTAGATTACGTTCACGTTCAAGTGTCATGATACGTTTCGTTAGTTTATCTAATTCAGTATCAGATCGTAATTGTGCATCAGCTATTTGACGTTGCCAGCGTTCTTTTTCACGAGTTGTTGTTCGTTCCATTTGTCTAGAAACAATTGTATTTGATTATTTTAAACTTTGAAAAGAAAAACAAGAACCTGCAGTTAGCTGCTAATTTTGCTTGTTCACGTTTTGCTTCGTTTAATTGTTTTTCTAAATTATCTTTATCATTTAATATGTTTTCTTCGCGTTCCTAAAAGCAAAATAAAGTGAAAAAGAATAATGCAAAAGGAAAAACTTATAATTTCATACTCGAAATTCTCGCTTTAATGAATCAATATTTTCTGATTGTTTCTGTTGTTCATGAGCCCATTTTTCTGTTAAATCTTTTAATTGTTTCTCTTTCTCATTTAAAATTATTTCATAGGAATGAATTTTATTTGAATTTTCTTCTAAAATTAATTGCATCATTGATAATTTTTCATTACTAACTACAAAATCTTGTTTATATTTTTGTTCGCTTTGCTCAAGACGTAATTTTGATTGCTCATATTCTTGATCAAGTTTATGTGCAAGTAAATCACGTTCAGTAGAAACAGTTTTCAATTCACGTTCAAGTAATGATAAATCAATATACTGTTCATCTTCAGTTTGTATAGCAATAGTCGTATGATGTCTCGATGACAAAGATAATAATTGACGATTGAATAATGTTTGAAGAATAAGAAAACGTTTATTTATATAGCCAAGACGTTGTTCATAGATAGCAAGAGTTTTATTTATTGTTTTAAATAAATCATCATACTGAGGATTTGTTGTATATTTGATAATCATATCGCGTAATGTTTGTTCAGTTTTTTCAAAAGATTGAAGTCGCTGTTTTAGAGATGTGTTTTCGTGAAGCATTATACTTAAATTTGAATCCGATTGATGTAGTTTTGATTCAAGATATCTAAATGAGAAAAACTAACAAAGAAACTACATAAAAAAGATACATACTGAATATGAATTTTACGTTCATCATATTGAGTTTGTAAAAGTTTATTTTCATGTAAAAGTTCATTGACTTTGCCTTGTAATTGTTCAATGTCTAGAAAAATAATCAAGCATACAAATTTAAAATCAAACATTTGATTTCAGCAGAAAAAATCTAAGCATTCAATTTTGCTACCAGTTAAATATTTAAAGATTTCAGTAATCTAAAAACCTATTTAATTTTCTGCTTTCGATAATAATGTTATCATTGGTTCACCGAAATTGAATCGATGAAAACTTATAATTTGATCATTTTGAATCAAACTACTATTTAGTAGATTTTTTTCTCTACAAACCTATTTCATTGTATAGTAATAAACATCAGTCTTTCCATCTCTTTATCGGACTACAACTATAAGTTGTGAAGGTCTGAAAATTAGTTTATATTAACAAAATACAAGACAACTATTTTAAAGTTGGTCTATCCTTTAATCGTTAGTAAAAGGAATTTAGTATCTCATGTAATAATATAATCGAACCTGGTCAGTCTTTGTTTTAGAATCGTAAATCTTTTTTTGATGAATGTTCAATTGAGAGAAAACTAGATGGTATTCGAGTTTCACTCGTATACGAAATGCGGCGCAAAGCACCAGCCGAGTACACGAAAAAATAAAAAATTTAACGGAAAAACAACAAGCAATCTTAAAATTAATTAGACATTGTTTTGACCTGATTAGTTTCATATTCGCTTGGAATATACACCTTTTCCTGTCTTCAACAGTTGTAATAAAAAAACAAAAAAAGATTTCAATGGAGCAGATGATTGAAATTTAACATACACTCGGAGCGGCTATTGCCGAATCTATCACTACGAGAACTCTATATCAAGGCTTATGGGCGTGTTGTTATAGAACGATTTCGATTGAACATTTAAATAAATCTATGATTTATTATGTAGTTTTAGCTGTGAATGAATAGACTATTGGCTAATATTTTTTCATTACATCACTTTAATCATCTCGAATCTTGAAAACGACAAATTCCTTTCATTTTCGTCATTTTGGAACCACATTTGTGAGTGGACGTAATTTCAGATCGATGACCCGAAAAAAGATATATCAAGTTCGATCTCAATACTTTCATCTCTCGTTTCAATGAGTTTTCTATGACTTTCGGCACTCGAGGTTATCGGGTCACAAAATGATGAAAAAGATGCGTACGTCGAGAAAGCAAAAGCAAAAGAAAACACGCGACGAACTACATAACTGCTATGCTTCCCATCGCATTAAGAATTTTCTAAGTTCTAAGGACTAAAATTCTGTAATAACAGTTCACTGAGTTGGTAACTAATATATTTATACAGCGAGACTATTCGAATCTTTTTATTCAAGAAAAAAAATTATCTAGACCCCAACTACGAACTGAACTAACAAAAATAAATCATGCTTGTGTTACTAGTTATACAAAAATTTCTTCAAACAAACACAAGCATCTTAATTCTCACTCTACGTTAATTTAAAATGAAGTTATCAAAAACAAATACGTATATTAATCATATTATTCAAAAGAACATATTCAATCACTTGAGCCCCTACTTTTACGATACGATTAGAGTAATTCAAGTTAGCTGATATAGAGTTACTAAATATTTCTTGCAGATATCATAAGATTTCGTCTCAAAATAAGAGCAGCATTCTATTAATGAGGCATGTAAACAAAATGTTTACGTCTACCACGATATCGGTATAATGATTTCAGTACCAGTAAATTGAATTCAAAGACAAGAAGAGAAAAAGATTATGACTTATTTCACAAGATTTTTATTGCTTTGCCTATTAGAAATTTTGTATTGAGAATATTGTTGTCAAAGCTAATCGAATGCACTTTTTTGTGCTCATGTGGCCTTTCCCTTATATATACTACACAGTCTAAATAAATAGAAGATCAATTCTATTTTTAGCTTTTTACTTAAACTATGTTGTGAATTAGAAGAGAAAAGAACGCATTTCGCGCGCATCGAAAAGTAAATAATTTTCTAAATCAGTATAAACTTGACATCAAATAAATTTTTTTCCTTCTTCTTACCATTAGAAAACTTATTACTATTATTTTTAAGGATTAATTCCATCGATTTAAGTTGCATAAGTAAATCATAAACTTTCGTTCGCCAACAATTGAGAAGTGATTGTCGTTTTTCATGATTATTCAATGTCGATTGTTCGAGTTTTTCTTCTTGCAGAGTCAAAACATCATTCATTGATGTTAATCTATCAAATAAATATTATTTTTGTTTGTAACATTTCATTTTATTATAAATTTTACCTTAAATTTAATAGTCGCATTTCATCATTGAGTGTAGCATTTTCTTTTTCACGTTGTTCAAGTTGTTGACATAATTTATTACTAACAATTTCTGATGATGTTGACAATTTTTGCGATGATACTAATTGTTCATAATAAAGTTTTTCTTTTCGAACTTTTTGTAATTCAGCTGAACGTAATTCAAATTCATTTGATTGTGCTTTCCATGATAATTCTTTTGTACGTAAATTTTGTTCGAGTTCATTGATTGCTACTAAACAACGAGATTTTTCACGTTCAAGTTCATTACGTAAACGTTCGATTTCTGTTGCTTGTTGTTGAATTATATCTTCAAGAGTTTCTTGTACAATATTTGAACGATGAGGTATACTTATCAATCGTGGTGCACGTTCTAGTAAATCTGAAACACAAAAAAAAAGAGGAAAAAGAAAATTTTTTTCATATGTAAAGGTTCATTTTATTACCTCGTCCTGAAGTTTTTAGTGCTTCATTATCTGTTCGCAATCTGCCCATTTCAAATTGTAATTGTTCAAGTTGTTCATGAACTGTATTTGTTATTGGTGTTGTTGTAATTGATTGATTTTCTTTATCACTATTTAGATACAATGATGATGTCGATTGAAATGCTGATGGTGGTAATAGAAGCATATTATTACTTGGTGTACTCGTCATGGCGTCACTTTTAAGAATGCTGATTTATTTGCAAATAAATCATAAGACATCTAGAATAATATTAGAGAAAGAGGACACATTTTGAAACAATAACGAATTTTTCAGTGAGATTTAAGCAAACAGAAAAAGAAAACGCATAGTAGTAAACCAAGGTTTATTAAGAAAAATAGCTTTGTCGTTTGATTAAGAATTTTTCTCATGAAAAACTAACGGTAAGAGTATGTGGATTATTGAGAATATCGGATGATGATGTGTTTTGATATTTAAGATTAGAATAAAAATTTGATGTATCTCGTTGGTAGCATTTGGCCACCTATATAATGAAATATTGAATGAGAATGGAAGAGAAAAAACAGATTGGTTGCTATTCTGTGTATCGTCGTTTGTATGAACCTATAGCTCCCGTTGCTAAGAAGAGAAAAACAGCTTCATCTCCTATTATATGAGTGTTAGTAAAATTATGGATTATGAAAGTAAACAAATTTTATCGAGAGAAAAGAAATAATTTACCAGTTATAGATCTTTTATTCTACTGTAACAATAATTTTAAACTTTTTGTAAATAAATCAGTGAACGTAACACGTTGCGATATCTTGCTGCGACTTTCTCTGTTCTCATTCTGCGTTCGGGCATCACAGTTAAAGATTTGCTTCACCTTTCCAGCATCGATGTAGAAAAGAGAATAAAGTTTGCTTTTACCGTTCTCTCGTTATTCATTTTTCTCTCTTCTTCTATTTCTTTCTTTCTTTCTTTTCTTTTCCACATGTGAATACAACAGAAGGGTTATAAGAAACGAACAAGCAAGGGCTGTATCTTTTTTGTATCTTAGGGTTTTTTTCTTATTCAGACAAATGCTACTTGAAATTTTATTTGGCAGCCAAACGGGTACAGCTGAAGATGTTAGTGAACGTTTTTCATGTATGGCTCGATCGGCAGGTGTTCAATGTCGTGTTCGATCATTGAATTCTATTCAATCAATGAAAGATCTTGGAATCTATGTTCTTTTTATTGTATCAACCACTGGTGATGGTGAAGAACCTGAAAATATGCGTCAATTTTGGAGAATAATTATGAAAAAATCTTTATCATCCGTACCATCCGTTTTATCACATATTCATTATGGTTTAATTGGTTTAGGTGATTCAACATATCCAAAATTTAATTTTGTTGCAAAAAAATTATCGAAACGATTGGAACAATTAGGTGCACATGCTATATGTGAGAAAGTTCTTGCTGATGAACAACATCCACATGGTACGCCTTTTTCAAGGTAGAATAGATATAATGAATTCAATGATTATATATTTTTTTAATGTTTTTTTAGGAATTGATGGTTGCATTGATCAAACGTTTACGAAAGTATTTTGGAAAACTTTTGGTGATCTCATCGGTCAAGAATTTATACCACACATTGATCAATGTTTACCAAGTAGATATCAAATAGAATGGATTGATAGTCGTGAAAAAGATTTGTCAAAGTATTCGTTTATTTTAATTTTATTAACAAAAATTTTTATATTTTCAATTTTTTATTAGTTTACAATCATCAATCAACATTCCTAAAATACCAACTGGTTATACTTCTGTTCCTCTTATTTCGAATACACGTGTAACTGCATTGGATCATTGGCAAGATGTACGTTTACTTGAATTCGATACAAATCTTTCATATAAATGTGGAGATGTTGCTGTCATTCTTCCGCAATGTCCTCTACCGGCTGTTCATCTTCTTGCAAAACTTCTCAATGTAGAAGATAAACTTAATCATCAATTTATTGCTTCCAATGAAACATCATTTCTATCAATGACTGTTTTAGAATTATTTCGTGATTATTTACATATAACACGTATACCATCACGATCATTTTTTGAAAAATTAGTTTGGTTTTCTAATGATGAACGCGAACGAGAACGTTTATTAGAATTTTTACAACCAGAAAGTATTGATGATCTCTATGCATATTGCCATCGACCACGACGCACAAGTGTTGAAGTTTTACAAGATTTTCCTCTTACAACGTCATCTATTCCCTTCAATTATGTCTTTGATATTTTTTCACCAATACGTCCACGTTCTTTTTCGATTGCATCAAGCCCAAAGACTCATCAAAGTCGAATACAACTATTAGTGGCTGTTGTTCGTTATAAAACAATTATTGCACTTTATCGTGAAGGTTTATGTAGTAATTATTTGTCTCGTCTTGAACCTGGTGAAAACATTCTAATGCGAATAGCACCATCGTTTAATTTAATTGATGATGATCGACCAGCACTCATGATTGGACCTGGTACTGGTGTTGCACCATTTCGTGGTTGGATTCTTGAAAGAAGTTTCAATAATCAATTATTGAATATGCTATTTTTTGGATGTCGCTATCGAACAAAAGATGCATTCATTGAAAATGATCTTTTAAATGATAAAATTAATCTTATCTATATTCCAGCGTATTCACGTGATCAAGAAGATAAAATTTATGTTCAACATAAAATTATTGAATATGGTCATTTAGTATGGGAATGGATTGCGCATAAACAAGCACGAGTTTATCTTGCTGGAAATGCTAAACAAGTACCTGAACAAATTGCCGATGCATTAAAAACTGTCTTTATCAAAGATGGAAACATGACAAATGAGCAAGCAGATGCTTATCTACGTGAAATGGAACGTACAAAGCAATTTCAAAGAGAAACATGGTCATAAAAAGTTGCTATCTTTTTTCTGCTCTATTATCGTGTTTTAAATTTTAAAAAAAGGTAAATCATAGAAAGGTCTTCTTATCGCACGTACACAAAAAAAAACAGAAAATACAGAGCTTTTTATGGAAATACAAAAAAAAGAAAGAAAACAGACTGACTAATCACCACGTTCACGTACGATAGAAATCTAAGGATTTGTTTCAAATAAAGAAAAAGAAAAATAGACTGATATTTTTGTTCTAGTTCTTTTTATATTATGAACTTGTAAAACAACTTTCATGTATTATTTTATATTGATTTTCACCAGAGATGGGTTTCGCGAACTTCAGATATTATTTGATTTGCTTTATGTAAGGCCTAGAAAAATAGAATTTGATCGTGTCAAATAGAAGGAAAAAACAATTTTAATCAATAATCATACTTCAAGCATTTCCTGTGCGTCTTTTCGTCTTTGAGCAATTTGACCAGATTCATCAAGTAATTCATCATGTTCATGTGTAGATGTTTTGTAGAGTGATGCAACAAGTTCACTTTGTAATTGATCTTTTACATAATTAACAAGAAAATGCATAATGGCTTTAGGCACACTATCTTGAATGTTTTTGCGAACAATCCAAAAGTAAGAACGAATTAATTTTTCTAAATATTCAAGAATAAATATAAAATGTAATTTTTGAAAATATTTACCAATCACTTCACAATCACGTTGTTCACGCGGTGAAAGCTTTCGTGAATTGACTGTTGTCTAAATAAATATTTGAATAAAATTTATGAGACTAAATGGAAAACATAAAGAGCAAATGCTAATTCATTCTTATTGAAGTTTGAAGAAGTACTGATGTCTTTTCCCAGAAGATTTTAGGTAATTTTCATTTTTTTTTTATAGAACAGAACTCAGAGAATGTAAGAGATCCGAAGATTATAAAAGAAATGAATGATTCATTGTGTTTTTTTTCGGCATCGAGAACGATGTTGATGTCAACTGAAAACAATTTTCTTCGACTCGTGTTCCCGGGATAATTCCCAAATTTCTATTACGATCTCAATTGCATGTATGATTAGCATACGCCAGCTTCTATTGATGCCTTACGTTTCGCAACAAAGTCGTTTTTAATTAACAGCAAAGAAGAACAAGACGAATATATGAACTATAATGATATAGAAATACAAAAATGTAACGAGAAAAGACTGTAATAATTTAACTACATCCTAATGAATAATAAATGAACCTATTGAATATTTTTTCTGTTTTGGCAGGTGTTTATTATTTCTCTGTTAACTAATAAACCATGGAGAAATTTTTCAAAGAACGTTAAATTTTTATTGCTAACGATATAAGAACGTGTCAATAGTTTGGAATAGCTTAATTTTCTGAGCTTATATTTAACATCAAACTCAATTTGAGAAAATCTATTTTTTTAAACATCATTACCCAACTAGTTTTCAATCCTTATAAGCAGATATTGTTTTTGCGGAATATCAGGCGGTATATCTTTGAAAATAACGTTCGTCCTTATCCCATTTTTAGTTATTATAAACCGTAATATATATCTGTTTCGTAAAATAGATGCTTCTTTTTCTTCTAGAGAACATCTGAATAGAATTCTACTAATCATTCGTCTTTACAGAACATGAGTTGATATTTGTCTCTAAATGTCGAAAACTAACTAAAAACTTACTCCATCACTAATAGGTACCATTGATGATACTGTTGAAGAGCTAGCCATAGCATTTGACATATAGGGTGATGATTGTTCACCATTGACTATTGATTCATTGTCACTACCATCAGTTTGATTTTGTTGGCCTGAAATACGAATATGTGAAGCTACTTTTCCTATTGTTGATTCATCACTATTCTATTAAAATAAAAAGATCAAGGACATAATAAATGTGCTGTTTGTTGTTATATATATTAATGTGACGAACTTGATTTTCTTTTCCTCGTGGATTATCACGCTGAGACTTGTTTTGTGGAGGTTGTTGTGGCTGACTTGGATTTACTGTTGCAATATAATCACCACCCGTTAAAGCTTTATGAATAAGTCCAGCTTCATGAAAATCTGGATGTTTTGTATTAATATATGCTAATTCAATACCAACAAGATTTTCAACCATTCGATTGGTTTCGGGCAAACGACGACGTAATAAATGTGTGACGACATCAACAATTTTTTCATGTAAACGAGGAAATCGAATAAATTCTTGCTAAAAATTTATTTAAAAACCATTTTAAAAAGTTAAAATAATAAGCAGCAAAACGAAAACACCACATACTTGAGCACCACAATGTTGTATAATTCGCTGTAATTCTTCGTGTACCAGCTCAACACATCGTAAACCTGGATCTTCTAAACGTTTTATCTGTCGTTTTACAAGCAATTCAAAGGAAACTTCAGGTACAAATAAAGCAGGTCTTGGACCCTAAAGCCAAACTAAATATTATTAGAACTGAGACAAGAAAAATTCTTACAGTAGCATTTCGTATCGCTGTCAATATATCAAATGTTGTTAAAGTATCCAATGGATTAATGGATTCAAGAGCACGTGCAAATGTTTCATGGAATATATAACAGATTCGTGCACCACCACATCTAAATAATGATTAGCGAAACAAAATTTTTTGCTATGTCTCTGAAACTTAAAAAAAACGAACAATTCTGAAACTTCAATATTTTTTGCTGTTCCTTCAATTGTAGCACAATAACTTGATGCAAATTTTGTTATTATTTGAAGTAACAATCGACCCTATAGAATAATGTATTTTAAATATTTTATTGAGTTAATATGAAACTCCAACTTTATCTTCGATTGGTTCACCAAATGAATTTACAAGTGCTTGAAAATGAGATACCATCTGATTAATACGTGTTTTCAATGAGGGTAAACAATCTCGAATGTGATGCATTAATAACTATCAAAATAAAACAAAAAAAGGATTTCTATACGTATATTTCATGGATTTATTTTTGCTTTGAAATATACTCTATTTAATGTTTTAGCAAGAAATGGTGTTCCATTACGGCTAGCAATAGATGGATAATTTTTTTGATGAAAAGCAGATTCATAACGAAGCGCTTCTTCAATTGACTAAACAAAAAGAACCAAAGAAGAATAGATTCTTTAATTTTTATTTTACAACGAACTTTTTTCTTATGAATATCTTCTTGACTTCGATTAACAACGCCGATAATACCTAATTTAACAGGAATAATTCTTCCACAAAGTACATCATATGCATCTGTTCCACGATCCATTAAATCAAGTTTTGTTAGAACAGCTAATGTTCGTCTTCCTAATAAGAAAAAAAAGAATTGTTTGTTTTTCTTTAAGATAGAATTTTATTTTATTAAAAGAGAAAAAAACAACCTTCAGGATCGACTTCTTTAGCGAATTTAACAGCTTCCGATGTTGAAAAATCTACATTAGCAGGTGTTATAGCAAGAATAATAGCATTTGGATTTGATATATAATACATAATTAAATTTCGTACTTGATTTTCAATATCAAGTGGTTGATCGTCTACAGGTATCTGCAATTTTTGAATTAAATTCATTTCGTTTTTAACAAAAATGAGTATCACGAAAACTTACTTTTGTCAAACCAGGTAAATCAATTAACGTAAGTGTTACAACTTTCGGTGAATAAATTTTTAATGTTATTGGCTCATTTGAAATATTCTATGTAGAAAATGATAATTTATCATAGGATACTTTATATATTAGAAAACCTTTTTTCCACCAAGTCGATCTGTTTCTGCTTCAATTTCTTGACGAACTTCATTGAAATCCGTATAAATTTTACCTTTAATATGTGTAAATACAGCAAATTCATTTTCATCAGGTGCCGACACTATTAAAATACGTATAGAAATTCAGTAGTTTTTATAAAGCAGATGTATTACTTCCTAAACTTTGACATTGCACTAATTTATCTTCTGGTGGTGTATAAACAAGTTGAAGAGTTAATGGACGTCGTGTAACAATACCGACACCACGCGGAAGAAAATCTCGTCCAACTATATTTTCTAATACGGAACTTTTACCAGCACTCTATAACAATAGATTTCAAGGATAAATTGCTTTTGTAAATATCGCTTAGAAAAACAAACTTGTGAGCCGACTACAACTATCTGTGGTAATTGAATACTTTCAGAGCCGACTGTATTAAATACATCTTGAAGTTTATTGAGAATGGGAATTAATGCATCCATCAATCTAAAATGAATATATCTTTCAGCAATAAAATAACGAGATTTCTTTCTTTTTTCTCTTGTTTGAGAATAAAAGTGGTGAAAAAAACGCACACACCACAGACTTCAGCTTTGACTTTTCAATAGTTGGAATAAACAATGAACCAATCAAATTCGTTTCTTTGACCTCAACAGCATTTCTTCATATATATGAAAACATTTTCAGTATGGTTAGTAAGGATCATTTCCTAGCAACAATTATGAATAGGTCATTTCTTATGATTGATTCATGACAAGTTCTTTTTCTTTACTCATTCGAATGATATGAAAAAATGAGTTTACTCGAATCTTCGTTGTTGTTGTTCTTCTTACTTCTGTTAATCTCATTATCGATTGTTTCTGCTCAAACATCAAGTTATACAGCTTATAGAACAAGTTTTCTGTATCAAACATCATGCACATCAAATCAATATTTTGATGTTGCCTTATTACAATGCTCACCTTGTCCAGCCAATGCACAACAGAAATCTGGTGGTAATTATCAGTTTAAAATGCATAGTTAAAAAGAGTTTTGTTTTCCTATTAATATCTATTGGCAAGCATATAATTAAAATGCTGATTAGACCTAATCAGAATATCTTCTCAGCAATAATCTTATTTCAAATGTATTGACAGTCGTATTTCAAAGATGACTTTTAAAACAAATGTTTGCTCTTGGACACAATCTAGATAAATCACGAAGATTTCTAACTATGATGAATTTTAAAAAGTCTGTACAATGAAGTTAATTTTTACTAGTAAATTGTTTTCGTCTATATAAATTTACAACTAATCTCGAACTTGAAATTAAAAGTTTTTCTAGTCTACTCTTCAAGATGTGATTGAATCGATAAAATTGTTAGATATTTCACATTAGTATAATTGAAAAATATGTACATACGTTAATAAAAGTTGTGAATTTAAAACAAGTGCTATTCTAAACAATAGAATTTATACGTCTAATGATTATATTTTATGCGTTTTGAAGAAAAATTGTCTAGAAAAATTTATTATTTCTATTTAGATTCAACAAAATGTGAATGTATCAATGATAATTATTATTATGGTGTAAATCAAGGTGGTGGTTCATTACTTTGTATACCATGCGGTTCCAATTATGTACGTTTGTAGGATTTTTCTTTACAATAAACAAATTATTTTCGCTTTTTAGGTACGGTCAATTGATGGATTTGGATGTATAACCACAAATGTTTCATGCGACTTAACAAGTTCAACACAAGTTAAATGTAAAAACGAATCTGTCTTTTTCTCAACCAGATTAAACTAACAACAATTAATATGTTTCATTACTATAGCGGAAGCGCAGCTTGAAGGCGATTTATATACACCAGTGAGTCCTTCTCCGGCAAGCCAACCAAGAATTGGTAATGCTACTTGTGTATCGTGCCAAAGCGGCACATGGACTGATCAACCTGGTCAACGGTTCGTTCTAATTCTTATCAAAAAAATATTTATTTGCGTATTTTTCATCTTATAAGATGTACTCCATGTGCTAGTGTCACACCTCGGCTTGGACAAGTACAAAATGCAAACATTACATGTTGCAATACTACTACAGTTCAAGTCAGCTTTTTATTCAGTAGTTTTCCTTTAAAACTTTGTTCTTTTTCTTTCCATTAAAGGATGGCGTATGTTTGAAATATATTGATGATGGTTCAGTCAGTGGTTTCTTGTATCAAAATATATTCACGGTAAACGCTTTTGCTGAACATAATTCAAAAGAAAGTATATTGTCAAAATTTAGTCTCCTACGACATCAGTATTTATTCAGCAACATCTGAGGGCATCGTTTTTTCTTTGTCGAGTAAGTTTGACTATTTATTTCTTCACCTAAAGTTTTCTTGTTTTTTATTATCTAGATGAATTTAAATTCGACTACTGCACAAGCAACTACACGTCAACTTTTATCAAATGCAACAGCATGCCAACTGTTAGCAAACATAGCTGCCATGCAATTTTATAATGGTTTAAATGGTTATGCATACTATTTTTATGATACTTATATATGGAATCCACCAGGATCATCAGTTTGGACAATTTCAAGTAATCGGTAAATCAAACAAAAAAGAGGTGCAAAGACTTATAGTTAATTATTTCATTACCTTCCATTTAGAACATCCATACCATTTCTTGCTTACCCATCAACATATACTCAAGATATTAGTAGTTCAACATACAATTGGATACCTGCAACATATAATCAGAATGATCTTCTTCGAATTAAACTAGCTAAATATTCTCCAACGGGGAAATTTTTAGGTTTATTTGATGCTTTTGATACTTATATGCAACTATGTGGTGGTGGTTATACTGATGGTCAAGCTGCTTTTACATTTGGGGCACAATTTAATAAAGCAGTACGTTTAAATTATATTCTTAGGAATTTAATCGGTTCTATCGCATCAGAATTTGTTTTAATCGAATTTTCAGCCGGTTCAAATTATGTACTGACTATTTATTGACGTTGATTAATATATTAAGAAGACAAGTTGAAAAAACAAACTATGATAGATATGTATTACAAAAGATTCTTTCGTATCACGAGAATGAGTTAACCCATGTCTTACTAAGAAAAACATATAAAATCATATTAAGAAATATTTTGCATTGTATTCAACTGATTCTATATGGATATCAATTCTTAGGATGATAGTCATACATATTGGATAGAATTTGAAAATTACTAGTTTGATTTTTAATCAATATTTTATTTAATAAAATAATTAATTTCTAAGAACACAATTATAAAAAAAAACTTCTTCTTCGTCTTCTTAGTGTAATATTCGTGCTGATGCATTATGGAATTCAACACTATATGAAACTGCTTTCTTCGATCCATGTAAATTATTTTATTCGATTGGTCTTGATTTTTTGTACTCTGGAATTTAAAAATGTTATTTTAGATGTTGTTCTCACTCGCAATGGTACTGATTATATGATACCATGCCCCGTAGTTATATTGAATTATCATTCAACAACTGGTAGTAAGCCGAATCAAAATTGTACGTATCCACTCAAGATAATTTTATTAAAGATATATGATTATTCTTTCTAGCTGATGAATCAACGTGGTCTTACAATCGTCGGTTTTTTCTACTCGATCGTATTTCGGGTATCACAACAACCACTAGTGGCACGAATGGTACGTATGCATATTATGTTTTTTGATGGCTTGCGTAAAGAAAATAATTTCTTCTAGGATTAGTAAATATAAATTATGCCACAACAATCAAAATTTTGACTACGTTAACAAGCGGAGAAGCATATATTCAACCACCAGTCATTATCGTTGGATATAGTCAATTATCTTTATCGGACATAGGCAAAGGAACTATAGTTCAGGTACGAGAATTAATAGCACTAATTAATACACTTTTTGAAGTGTAATATATGCATTTAGTTATCATGAAAGTATTAATTATCAAGAGTGTATTGTATGTTCTCGCTTGTTTTATTTGATTTGCTCTGTACATAGTTTTTAATGAGATGAACGAGTGTGCGCGCGTACAGCTCGTTAGATGAATTCAATATCTTACTTGATAATCAATAATAATAATAAGTTTATGTATCATTAGGTTTCATTTGCATCTACCTATCGGATGGACCTCACTCAACAAGTTACGAATATATGGATTGCTTTTGGTGTAATAGCTTTTTTTGGACTTGTTCTTGCATTTTTTCGAACAACAATTTGGTATTCACGAAAAGGAGATGATAACATTGATCTAGCCGTAAAAATAAATTTTGTTTTTGTTTATCTTGAAATGTCATTTTCTTTTCTTTATATAGGTCATTGGTGAATTTTCAGCTTATATATCTAATATTCTGGCAACAGTATTTTTTATTGTGTTGGCGGGTGTTTCAGTATGGTGGTTAATTTTTTACAAAGTAAAATATCTGCACACTAAATTTAAAACTTGACTATTTTTTCTATCTTTGTTAAATAGAGACAAGATAGGGTTTCTCTTGTTATACCCACTGATGCACAACAAGCATCATTCACAGCACTTGTGGTTCTTGCATTTTCACTTAAAACCATTGATATTCTCCATTTGATTTTTCGTCAAACAATGGTAGATATATTTTTTATGGATTGGGAAAAACCTCAAGCAGGTATAAACAGAGGCGATTATTTTTTTGATTTTTGGTTTTAATAATTTTAATTATCTTAGGAATTAAAGACAATGTTTCTATATGGCGAACATATTTTGTTGCTAATGAATATCACGAAATTCAAGCATTTCGTCGTATCAATGTTACATTTCAAATATTCTTTGTTTTATTTTTGCTTAAAGTAACAGTTTTTATTCTGTACGATTAAAACATACAGATCTTTAAAAACGAATTTATCATTCTAGGTTATTAACTTAGAAAATATAGCTACTATGGAACCAGGTGTAACTCTTTTTCCATCAGATAATGACTATCAACCAGGATATAGTAGTATTCTTCGCGTTGGTATTGCTTTTTCCATGTGGCTTGCTACAGGTAAAGAAAAAAATTCATATTCTATAGAATTTTATTCGACAGAAAAAAAAAGATTTACTTGTTGTTTCGTTTAGCTCTTGTTCAATATTTAGTTTATATTATTTTCTATCAACGTTTTGTTGAAGATAAAATAATTAATTTTATCGATTTATGTTCTGTATCAAATATAAGTGTATTTATATTTACGGATAATCTATATGGATATTATATTCATGGTTTATCACCACATGGAACAACTGACGTTAATATAAAAGATATGATTATGAATTTAGAACGTGAATCAAATCAATTGAGCGGTAAAAGAGGTTTACAAACAAAATCCGAAGAGCAAACATTTATTGTGCAAATTAGTAGAAATTTTCGTAAAGTGTATAATGAAGCATGCAATAGATATCATGTACGTAGAACCCGAAAATGTTTTGATCATTTACGAAATGATTTTCTCGTTTTGTTATGTTATTTAGATTCAAAGGAGTAGACAGAATGAAAATGTAATGGGTGAAAAACAAGCGGAAAGTCTAATGGCAGCTTATCAAAATTTGAATGGAATTTTATGTGCATTTATTAATCATTCATTGCCAGGCCACGAATATACTATTCGTGAGCGTACTTTCCAAGAGAAAGTTCTTAACTATGAGTTTTTAAATCGCAATCCGTATCAAACATTAGAAAGTGAACAAAGTTTATTTTTTGTTGGTAAGTAAAACAAAATTGAGATATACAGAATGAATGATTATTTGTTTAATCATAAGATAACGATAGAAATCTTATAAGAGCAATCTTTGCTGGTCACGAAAATTCATTATTTATATGGAATATGGCAACATTTATTTTCATTGATTATTTCGCATTTAATTATGTATTAGCTGGAATTGTTACATATATACTCAATTTTGTAAGAAAAACGTTTTTCAATCTATAAAAACTAAAATGTCGTTGTTTGAAATTTATTTTTGCTCGTAGATTGCGATCAAAATATGTATGTCATTTGGACGAAGAAATTTATCAACTAAAACATTAATTCCAAAGAGCTTTCTTATCTAAAGTGACTTTTGTAGCTGTGCATTTCTTATTAGATACATTTAAATGCTTGTTTTTTTTTATAACAAGACTTTTCTTTTGTCGTTTTGAGTGGTCTAAAAACAATAAAAAAATATTGCTCGTTGTATTTCCTCTCAATTCAAAATCAAATCTAGCAATAAAAATCTATATTAATCTTTGTTCGTTTGCTAAATCATCCTTCATGTACTTAAGATCAAAATGATTAACAACTATAATCAATGAATTAAAAATAAAAGTAAATAGTGATGATCTATCATAGGAATTAAAATACGTGTACTTGATGATTTCGTATCAAACACAAATAACGAATAGAATATTATTGAAAACGATGAGAAAACTATTCAAAGTGAAAGAAATGGTACCTGTGGTAATTCTAGTGGCGAGTCGATAGGCTACCATTAGAAAATGTCTCTGTGACATTTAAAAATAAGTTTATAGAATCTGTCGAGCTACATCTATTTAGTAAGCGACAAATTGGTATACTATAAATCTTATATATTGATAAACAATTGTCGATGATTATATGCAGCATAAACAAATAAGGGATAAATTTGTTTGTATTGATTGACATCTCATTCGCGGTTGCATCTTATTGTGTGGTATGCGAGTGAAATGATTGACCGTATTGGTGGTAATATACCATCGTATTTATATATTCTGCCCACTGAAGACGATGAGCATTTTCTAAATTAGTCAGACTTACAATGTGAAATTTAATATGAAATAATAAATAAACATTTGAAGCTTATTGGAAAATAATATGATTTTTAGATTTCTCTATGAATTCCTATTCAATTGGGAAACTATTCGAAAAAATTAAGCACATCAAGATGTTTCTGTCGTATCAATAGAGACTATCGATAAGCTATATTTCACGAGATTTCTGAAGAGCTTCTTTACTATAGCAAGGCTTAAAAACGAAATCGGGTGAACAATCTGATTATGATTGTATCAAAACACAATTACGTTCTATTATTATTACTAATAATCAAATGCCATGCTGATGTAGAATTTAATTTAATTTAAATTTTTTATTTTAAAATTAAAAAACAACTACTTGAAACCTATCATCGTGCATATGTGAAAAATAGAAGTATTGCGATGCATTCGAGTCGTTTGAAGTAATCTTTTTTTCTCATTTGTTTTTAGAGATTAAGGGCTCTGTCAAGTTATGATAGTATTGTTTCGCTTTTTCTCATTTATTTATTTTTAGTATGTGTGTAGTTTCTACTGATTTCTAGATGATTCTTTCTCTAATTCTTATTTTTGCTCTTCATCAAATTAAAAATTATGCAGTTGTTGCTGATATTGATGATGTCAGCGGTCAGTTGACTCTTATTCGTGCGTATTACAATATGCCTGGTTTATCTGCCGTTGCTTTAAAACAAGGAGAAATTGTTGCACAAGGTGCATCTGGATATCGTCGACAAGGTGACCTATCGCCACTGCTCGTTACTGATCCTATTAATCTTGGTTCTTGTTCTAAATGGATGACAGCTACAGTTGCTGGCCGTTTAGTAGATCAAAAAATTCTATCATGGACCACGCAAGTACACGAATGTTTTCTGAATTATAATAGTTTTAATAGTGCTTTTCGAAATGCTACATTGGAACAATTTTTAGCACATCGTTCTGGTGTTCAACAAAGTACTACTTTCTATAGTCGCCACTTGACTGAATTATTACTACAAAAAGGGAATTTTCGGCAAATTCGTTACTGGGTCGCTGAAACTGTTTTGAAAGATGCACCCGAAGTTCAACCTGGCGAATTTCTTTATGCTAATCAAGGTTATGCTGTTGCTGCTGCAATGATGGAACAAATTACTGGTCGAGATTGGGAATCCTTAATACAAGAATATGTTTTTAATCCTTTGGATATGACCAGTGCTAAAATTGGTTTAGTGTATAATCAAACGATACCGCCAATAACACCAGTCGGTCATGATTTACCATTCAATCACACGGTAGCTATTCCACGGCCGGTTCCTAGTGCTATTCTACTTTATAATGATCAAGCTGCAACAGGTCCTGCTGGTTATATTGCATGTACACTTCAGGATTGGGCTAAATTCTTACATGCTCATGTAATTGCTCAAAGTACTGGTTATTTAACTGCTGAAACAGCAGCTAAACTCAAACGTCCATTTATTGGCGTAGAAGGTTATGGTCTGGGAGTGGCGGCATATAATCGTAGTTGGGCAACACCAGGTCAAGCTTTAGTTCATAGCGGAGATATATTTGGACAAGATACAGTTTTTTGGATGGCTCCCGGCCGAGATCTTATTGTTGCCGCTTATACAAATTGTCGTTCAGATGATAAATCTACAGGACTAGCTTTAGACAACGCTGCTGGAATGCTTATTGGAAAATATGCTAGCAATTCAACAGAAAATAGAATCGGTTTTCATGATTCTATTGTGCTTGATCATTTATCTATTCTTCCACGAGATGCCTAAAGACTTATCATTTAAGTTTTCAATTATTTGAAAGGTTCGATCTAATCATTTAAAAGTATACTTGGCTCGTTTATCAAAGATTATTGATTTCGAAAAATAAATATCCATATTTTGCCGATTTAATAGAAACTAAAGAGTTCAAAAAGTCTAGTTAATGTTGTTCAGGAAAAAGAAAGCGTTCGATATGAGATTATTATAACGCTAACCTTGATTAGATAGTTAAATATTCATTTTTAGAAAAAATTACTCCTTAGCACTTTATATTTGATACGGTTTCCTTGAATTGCAATTAAAATATGTAAAATATTTTATTTTAAATTCTATGTTTTGTAATTGCGATCGATCACTTGTTTTCATTATCAAATGTAAAAGATTCATATTGACAACAATACAAAACTTCAATTAATGCATCTGTATATTGCCTTATCATTGTCGTAATTAATTCTTATCGTATCATCCTTTCATTGTATGAACCACAATTAATGTTGACACATTGGTGACATCAATGTAAATTTTGGCTAAACAACTGACAATGGATTATCGATAATAGCTGTTACACGAGCTTTTATCTTGAAGATGTATCTTCGATTTTGGTATGGAAAATCTTATTATCTACATAATTGAAACCATCAATATAGTGTAAGATTCAATTATACGGATTTGTATCTAAGTTACTTGTCTTTTTTATTAACATAAACACAGACGGAATAAAATTTCTAATGGCTCTTATGCGTAGAATCTATTCATAGTTTTAGTTAAGGCCTAATCACAGAATGTGAAATAATTTTTCAAAAGAAAAAAAAATACTACTTAAAAGTTAATATTTGAACAAATATACACACCGATAAAGTTGCTTACCGTTTGCAAGTCATTTATTTCCATTGATTGTGTATTAGTTCCTCATTTTTCATTGAAACACTGCTTATGATATAATCCATGCCTATTTCCATAATCAATTATAAAACATCAATACTTGTTCTTGTTGCAATTTCAATGAACATTTTCTTTCTCTATAAATGCCATATGAGCATACCATTTTAATTGCTGAACTAGCAAAAAATTGACTAACTTCTATTGATCGATCATGTTTAGTAGCATAACGTGATGTATGCTTCCTTTTTTGATCGTTCATTTTGTCACGTTCATAAATATTGAGTCACATCAAATGCATCATATTTCTACATATAGTCATACAGCTACGATTATTTTTCATTCGAGAAATTTTATCCATCATTAAATTTACCGATATTAATCATGATATAAATTGCTGAAAGCGTTTAAACAATGCAAATCATTCAAATAGAGAAGTTGATGCTTCTAAGTAGTAGGCCGACCCTTTTGTCAAGAATAATTCTTGCATATGATCAAGTCTTTAGTTGCTATCACGACTATCAATAAAGTCAATCAAGAGCAAGAATAAATGCGAGACGTGAAAAAATGCTAGTCGACAACCCAAGCAGACAAACTTTTAGGAAAACGCGTTTACACACTCAATCGGGAACCGCGATTGTGAGTCATTAACGCTCCGTAACGGAACGCAAGAAACGCTTTTCTTACGCGGAATTCTCACTTTCAGAGCGTGAAAACGGGTAAAAACTCCAAAATCTGAGCGTTTAAATGCACAGTTATTCAATAACTTAAAAACTAATTCGTTTAAACGCTCAGAGTTGGAATTTTCACGCTCTGAAAGTGAGAATTCTGCGTAAAAAACGCGTTTCTTGCGTTTCGTTACTGAGCATTAATGACTCACAATCGCGGTTCCCCATTGAGTGTGTAAACGCGTTTTTCCAAAAGTTTGTCTGCTTGAGAAGTGTTCTTATCAATGATGTGCATTTAGTATTTCTAATCTAGCGTATGCACACAAGTCTTTTTCTCATGTCATTAACATGTTTTACTTTGCTCCCTCAATCAAAATTGACAATGTTTATGAATTGTTAAAAAAACATTTTTGTCATATTCAATAGATATTAATAGATTGTTCTTGGAAAAAATGAATCTTGAAATTTATACTCCTGCTATTTTGATTGTATTAGGAGTTGTATCAGGTTTAGCCGTAATTGTTGCGTTGATACAAACATGTGCATGGTTTTCAAGAGCTGGAAAAGAAATTATCGATTTACCAGTAAGCGTCATTGATTTTCTTTATGGTATTGTTGCACATTAATCATTCTTTTTTCTTCTTCTTCTCATTAGACTCTTGGGAAACTTTTACTTCATATTCTTGGTACTGTTTCTACTGTCATTTTTCTTGTCATTGCTGGTGTTTCAGTTTGGTGGCTAATACTTTTTAAGGTAATAACTAATTTTATGATATTTCACGATTCATACTTTCTCTCGTCATCCGTTTGATCAAAGACTAAGTGGATTTGAATTCTATGAAATGTTTAACATGTAGTGCGACTATCATGAACACACTAAAACAAAATATTTAATTCAGTAAAAGAAGAACTCAAATACATGTAATAAAAGCGATGAATAATGAAGCATCTGGCAATCTGAAAGCGTCTTGAGACCTTCATTCTATATGCTTAGTTTTCTTCTGCTAAAGCAATACGGCTCATCATAGTTCTCTTTTTTTTTACTCTTAATTTTCACGGAAAAAAGACTTTAGTATGATGAAATAGGAACCTCTAATAATGAAACCATGCATTATATAAAGATAATTATGCTAAATGTAACAACAAAAGACTTCATCATGCATGCATCTAAACGTGTTCTTTCTAAGAGAAAAAAATCATTTGCCTTGATGAAACTTCTTTGAGACTTTTCAGATATACGATACAAAAAGCGCATAAACAGGAAAAAAATTAGAAGAATTTCATGGCTGTATCTCGAAATAGCACATTTTCCAAGTACACTAATCATCAAAACTTATGCCAGAAATGAGATATCAAATTTATTCCAATGTCATTTATGAAAGATTAAGCCTCTGGCTATCCTTTCATGCATAAATCCACACTAGCAGCAAGTTTCAAGAAAATACACATGTTTCTGATATTAAGAAGATAACTTCATCTTATATATATGTATATATATATTTAAGTAATTTGCATTTTTTTAGATACAATACAATGGAATCTTTGAATCAAATACTAGTACACCACAGAGCACATTTAAAATGCTGCTCATTGTCTCATTCATACTTAAAACAGGCGATATTCTTCATATTATTATACGACAATCAACAATCGATATTTTCTTCATAGATTGGGAAAAATCTAAATCAGGTTAGTAACTATTTTTTGAAATACTAGATATTGTAGTAAACTAAAATTTAGAAAATTGCATTCAAGAAAAATCCTTAGAACTTGTTTTGCAAAAGTTATATTTATTATGAGATCCTTTTAACATTGAATATTGTGTGAATGAATCTCTAATCTTTTATTCATCATTATTATTTTGTTTTAGGCACTGCGAATACTGTATCCGCTTGGCGAACATGTTTTGTAGCAAATGAGTTCAATGGCATTCAAACATTTCGTCGTATTCATGTAGCATTTCATCTCCTATTTACTTTATTCTTTCTCAAAGTATTTTATTAATTTTTTTGTAAATATTCTTTCACGTCTACTTCGTTGCACAGGTAATTAATCTAGAAAATATAGCTTCAATTGATAGCAGATTCGCTAATGCATCATTACCCATTAGTCCTAATTATACTATGGAATACGAGAGCATTTTTCGTAGTGGTACTGGTTTTCTTGTATTATCTGGTACTGGTATGTACATCGATCTTACTATATTCTAATGAATTATATTTTTCATACTAGTTTTAATTCAATATTTCTTCTACGTACTCATATATCAACGTTTAGTTGAAGATAAAATAATTAATTTCGTTGATTTATGTTCAGTCTCAAATATAAGTATTTTCATACTTGATCAAAATCGTCATGGATATTATATTCATGGTCGTTCTGCACATGGTATCGCTGATGTTAATATTAAAGATATGATTATGAATTTAGAACGTGAATCAAGATTGATGAGTATTGGAAGAGGCTTAGAAGCTAATTCACCAGAACAATTATTTATTATGAAGATAAATAGAACATTTCGTTCACAATATGATTTACTATTTCAAAAATACGGCGTAAGAAAATCTAAATGAATTCAATATTCATCGAAGAAATTATTATTGGTTTTATAGATTTTCAAAATCTAACGAAGTGAAATGACATTAACAGAATTTCTTTTTTTCTCTTATTTAGGATTATGTTAGACAACGACGTGCAAGAGGCGATAAAGAACATTTTGCAGATATTTTACTTCAATCGTATCAAAATCTAAATAAATTTTTATGTGCATTTATCGGTCATGCATTGCCAACACATCAATATGTTATCCGAAATCGATATTTTCTTGAAAAGGTTTTCAATTTTGAATTTCCAGTAGCTTTAGGACCTGATTTAACAGATACTATAGATAATTTCTTTTTTGTCGGTAAATAAATTTTATTCGTAAAATATAAATTCTAATCTTGTCTTTTATATTTCTACTGCTTTTTTCTTACGGAAGATGATGAAAATGTTTTCACAAAAATATTATTTTACGGACAAGAAAAGTCCCTTATTATTCGGAATATGATTACTTTTCTATGTGTTGATTTTGTTTTTTCAAATTATATACTGGCAACTATTATTACATTTATATTTGATGCAGTAAGAATTATTTATTCATCATATACGGTAAAATTTTATTATTATCTTTTTGTTAATATAGATCGCCGTGGGCTTACGTAATTCGTTGGGCCGTAGAAATTTATCTACGAAAGCTTTAGTTCCTAGGGAACTGCTTATCTAATGTGATTGCCCATGTTGTATTGATGTATGAATCAAACTTTTGCTTTCGTTATCTCATTGTTATTCTTTACAAAATAAAAGTCACATCATTATTATTAAAATGTCAATGAGGAAATCGGATATGTCAGTAGGGACTCGTTTATATTCTACTGAATATTATTAAAAACAGTTGAACAAGAAAACAGTGTCTTTTATGTAGAGTATTTAATGGATTGTGAGTCTTAGCACAGAATAATTCAATAAAATTCAAGTATGCTGCAATGTCTAGTATAGCTAACAGAAGAAGAAAAAACGATTAAACAGATGGTGCACTTGAAATGACACATCTCTTGTTTCAACGAGACTAAGTCGAAGTATATATCGCGAGTTTATAGTATTATACTGATTTAAGCATCATTTTTTTTATTAATATTTAATCTAATTTTTGTTGAAATTAAGACATAATGAAACATTTCTTTTGCAATGAGTAACACCACAAACTGTATAGATTTTTATTAGAAGTAATTATTTGTAAAAAATAGAATATGCTTACAGTAGCAAAAAGAAAAGACACATATCATCGCCACCACTGGAAGGATTTTCTTAATCAATGGTATTATCTCGTTTACCAATTAATTTGATAGTCAAAAATGCATTAATCACATGAATAAGAATTCTCAAATGTTGACATTGCACTTCAATCTTTATTGTTGATTCACTCTCATTTGGCAGGGGACTACGTTTAAATTCAAAATAAATTTTATCTCGTCCATTATCGGAACTTGATTGTAATTGTTCAAATGTAAATGACCATAGCATAACATTTGTTTCATTATTATACATTTCAAAACCGTTATTTATATCAATAACTAAACGACATATTTGTCCTTGATATATGCAACCAAATGCACGATTTTTAACTGCATAAACTGACATATATAATGAACGTTGCCAATTTGATAGGAATTCATCTAGTCCATTTTTTGTTTCAAAATTAAAATAACGACAGTTTGCTATTAAATCATTTGATACTGTTAATGTAAGACAATATTGTCGATCATCTTGTAAATATTTTGATGATGTGACTTCAATAAGTATTTCAACAATGGGATAGATACGTGAACAACATATGAAATCATATGAACATATAGGCGGCGGTTTATTATCATCAAATATATAAAGATCGCTACCTTTCATTACAATAAATATAGGTTTCCATTCTGGTAAACGATTTTGATTAATATTTGTTACACGTTCATGCATCCAAGTTGCATAAAGTACTTGTTCACTAGATAATAATGATTGATTAAGTTCAGTAATTGTACGTGCTGTTAGATTATGTATAATCGTGTTTATACGTGATATCCACAAATGTTGTTGAGCGGATGTATCACTGATGATTATTCCCGATTGGGAACCGTCTAGAGTATGCAGCTGAAAAGAATTAGTACGTAATTTATCTGTACCAGTTATATATTGAGTAACATATGCATAAAGTAGAGAATATTCATGCACAGAAACATAATCAACTGTTGAACTATCTTCATCGTCTTCATCGACTAATGTGGCAATTGAGTCTGTTTGTTGTTTCTGTTCTTTTGCAAATGTTTCTAATTGATGTCGACATCGTTCATTCTCATTTTCACATAATAATAATCGACTAAGTAATTCATATTCATCAGTGTCCTACAATAAATAATTATAAGTAATTTTATTTATTTTTTCAATATATATATATATATATATATTTATTGTTTTTTTTGATTTGCTACAATGATTCTTTTATCCTTCACATATATTGTGTAAGTAATTTATGCGTAAATTACAATGATATTTTATATATTATTATTATTATTTAATCTCGGGGTAACAATGTAGCCGTAGAAATAAAAATATATGATTATCTCAATGCATTCTTGTCATTCAATGAAATTCTTAATACATTCTATGCAATGCTTATTAGACGACTAGCAAAAGGAAAGAAATGCTCAATAGTTTCTCTTTCTTACTTTTCGCTCATCAGAAAGCATTAATGATAAACGTTGTTGTTGTTTTCCTGGTCGATGATATCTAGAAGGATATTCTGCTGACATACGATTCTGTTGCCGCCGTAGTCGAACAGAATGCGACGTCGGTAACGTATAACTAGTTTGTGTCATTGGCATCAATGATGAAAATGATGATCTTGCCGTTGCAGAAGCTGAAGATAAATATGGGGCCATATCATTCATATATTTAACAATTAAATTAACTTGATCACCGGATGTATCTCTTAGTTTTTGAATGACTTCATCATGAGTTAAAGTAGAAATATTTTCATTATTAATAGATAAAATAGCATCACCAACATGTAATAAATGTGCATTGGTATAAACGACACGAGAGATAAGAACTGGAAAACCTGTTAATTAAAAGAAAACTATTAAAAATAGAATCATTAATTCTTTTTTTTATTTTATTTATTTATTTATTTATTTACCCGTATCACTGCCACCCTTAATTGAAAAGCCAAATGAATGAGTTGTTGGATGTCTTTTAAGGGTGACATTACGCGGTATTATTGTTTGGACTTGTTTATCGTTAATTGATGATACTTGAGTTATTTTAAGGCGTCGAATGATAAGTGTCTCGGATGTTAATTGAAGTAAAACAAGATGAGGTTTAGAGCGACCATCGCTCAATGTTACATGATCTTCAAAAAGGACTTCAATCGGATATGATTGATGACGATCATGCATTTTAATTTCAATCTATGGAAATCAAGCAAATGTTATTATTCTGAATCGCAACATGCATTTTATATTCCTTCCAGCCTAATATGCTTACCCACGGTGAATAAAATGTTAGTATTTATAGCTACATTAATGTGTCGTCACGTGTTCGTGGCAATCATATGAAAATAATAAAAGCCTTAGGCACATCACATCTTAAAAAAATATAGAACGATAAATAGATAGCTAGAAAACCAAGCATTACGTCAATAGGCAACATCATTGACGTGATTGACTCGGGCAACATCACTATCATCTAGATGATTGAAGAGAAAAAAAAGAGAAAAAAAAGAAAGAAAAGAATGTTGTCGACAAGTGATGGTAGAAAGAAACATAGAAGAGAGCAAGAGAGAAAGGCATACTTGGTATAATTAGGCTATACTAAAAGTACTAAAACGAAGAGAGAGAGAGAGAGAGAGAAAACATTCTTGACTAATAATCAAAAATTGGCGGAGTTTATTTAGTTAACTTTTTTTTTACTCTTTTATTGCATATCGAAACGGGAAAAAATCTGGAATGCCGTTAGAAGCTTCTTTTTTCTTACATTTAAAGAACTATCCATCTAGCACTCTCTTTTTTTCTTTTCTATTCATCTCTTTCATTTCTCCTATAATACAGCACCGGAAGCAGAGCTTGAGTCAAGTCTCTCAAGACCAAAAGGGAGAAAACAACAACAACAAAAAAAATTCTTTGCTCTCTGTTGATCTATCTATTTCAAAATAAATCACGCTATGTTCATGTTCGAAAGAATAGTTAGTTACCGCAGATTGTATGTAGTTTTCAATGAATAAATGAACTCAACAGTTATTCTGATGCTAGTTCATTCCATTCTTCGTATGTCTCTCGAGATAATGAAGTAGCAGCAGAAAAAAAAAACTGAAGAAAGAATGTGTAAGAAAGGCAAGAAACGACGAACGACCGAATGCGACAGCGCCCAGGAAAAAGAATGACAATTACAATTGGCAATACTTATCAGTGTCGTGCGTTGCAGCCGCTACTACTACTACTATTGCTCTTGCTGTTGCCGTCGCTTATCGACGATTATTCTTGAATGCGTGCAAGCACTCCCAATATATGCATCAACACATGTCGCTCTCTTTTCTTCACTAGTATATCCATAATACAATTTGTTTTATTGGCCATAAATGCACAACAAATAGATCTATGCCCTGTAACTATGTACATGATTATTAGAAATAAGAGGGGACAAGAATTTCGAACTAGCTTATAATAACTTTTACTATATGTATTTTTTCTTTTCCTATCATACTTTGTTATTATGTTTAGTTTGATGATGTAAATCAAATTAGGCGCAAAATATATGAGAGTGTGGTCTACTATGTATGTTGCTTCCGGGAGAGTTTCGACATCCGGTAGAGAAAAAGATAGATAAACGAATAATCGGATGTGTACTTATAAGTGTTCATGACAGTTGAAAGCTATAAGTATTAACAGAAAGAAAATAATGCACAATACGAATCATGCTAAATTGATATTGATTGATAAACTATTTTATTCACAAATAACTATAGTTGTTTGAATTATCTATGTGTGAAGTTAATAGCAAGACAACAGAAAACTCTATTCATCGTACGATCAGTTGTATCTCATATATATCGTCAACTTATCCATTCATTCTCTTAAGATCTACAAATATTTTATGCATTCAGTATGATAACAGCTGCAAGTCGAGATTAGCATCATTAGCATTAAACTAACTAGTACTACTACTGCATCTCGTCAAACTTCTTCACATATGGGAATTCATATTCTTGTTGTAGTATCGTGTATGCATCGACGAATGAGCTTTCCATATGTAATTTTGGTTCATGTAAACGATGACCTATATACATACATATGTATATAGTGTTCAGTATGGTTAAGTGACAGTTTGTATAACCATATAAATAAATTACTAACGGCTCATCTTACGAATCTATCAAAAGTGTTTAAAATGAACAGCATACTAATTTAATATTTTCCGAAAGCTAGAAACTGGAATCGTATAATTAATTCAATGTGTTTTTTTTTATAAAGAAATGAACGAACAACAAGAACATTTAATCAACAAACTCCATATATATATATATATATATACATTTAAACGAGAACCCATTAGTTTAAACGACTAACAGCTTTGTATTATTTCTAGGTAAATTTTAATCACGCTTTTGTTTTTTTCCTTTAGAATATTAATATTCATTTTTATTGTGATGCTCTCTGTTAACACTCATGTATGCTGTAGACTGAAATATCATATTACCAATCATATGGAATTAGTAAATGAAAATCCTACTCTATTTTTAAATAAATAAGATTAGATTCTTACTCATCACAATATTGTACAGTGAATTAGAATAGTACGAAGAAAACAGAACTTTTTGTTGAACCTAGAAAAAGAATGTTTATTTCTCGATTTTCCAAATTTCTTGACAGGAATAATTCAAGGAACTAAGCCATTAATTTTTCATGATTTCTAAGATTCTATGTAATCTCTCTATTAGTATAGAAGCAGAATTTTCTTTTGATAAAACAAATAATTACTTTCACTCATAGAACATAACTAGAATTTCCTTTTCTTTTCCTCGTTTCTTATACATTCAAGTAACCATTTGGTTTTTACTCTCGATAAACATCAGTAATGCTTTCTTTTCTCAAATTTTCCACTAATATTTGCATTATATACACACATATATATATATGCCAATAGATAAATATCTGTACGATGCAGAAAAAACTCGTAGTTGTCGTGTGTTATTATTCTATCGAATATAGAGGAAAAAGAACATCTTAAAAAGTTGAATATTTGCAAAAGTGCTCGCAGATACATGCTTTTTTTAAACTCTTTTTGTAATAAATATAATGAAGAGTACATTATAAACTAAATGTTTCAATGATGTCAATCATCATCTACGTGAGAAAAAAAAACATGAATTAGAAAGACACCGTATACACTGGAATATGTCGTTTTTCTTTTTCTCATACATGACTGTGTCTTGTCACGGTATGATACTTTTTTCGTACCGGTTGTGTGCATCAAGCCGTAAGCTTGGATACGCACGAATGATCATACTTTATTACATATAAATAAATATATATGCTGGTGTTGTGCCGATAGGGGCTACACTATTTACAACGAAAGGATTGTAAATATTTAAAAAAAGATAAAATAAAATATGGTATTATTAGATAAAAATTCAAATAATAATGGTCAAGCAAGTGTTATCGAAGATGATTCTAGCCGAGATAAATTATTTAAACGTTATCAAAGTATTGCTTACCGTATTTGTGTATTTTCAATTATTCTCGATATTATACTTGGATTAACAGCATTTATTAATTGTATGCTTGATAAATCATCCGTTGGTTTAAGTTATTCAATTGATACACTAATGGATTCGATTTGCATTTGTTTTGTTGCTTGGCATTTAAAAGGTATAGATTGATAATAAAATATCTTCAAAAAATAACTATAATTTATAATTCTAGCTCAAACATTGGACGATTTTAAACGACGAGATTATCTTGTATGTTGTGTAATAGGTGCACTTTTTATCGGTTCATTTTTAGCTATTGAATCTCGTGCTATACAATCAATGATTGTTCCACAAGCACCAACAGGTGATTGGCTTCTACTTTTATATTCAGTAATTCATATATCGATTTTTACTGTTTTATCTATTGTTAAAATAATTCTTTCGAAAAAACTTAATTCAAAATCTTTGATGGCTGATGCATTAAATTCAACTATTGGCATTATTATGGCTGTACCATTAATACTATGGGATCGTATACCTCTATTAAGTCGACATACACAATTCGATGATTTAATATCTGTTATAATAGCTCTATTTTTACTTGTTATGGGTTGCATATTAGTTCATAGTGGAATAACTTATCATAATAAACTTTACTCCGAATCACTAAATAGTGATACCGATGATATAAATGTGAATTCGGCTCTTTTAACCACAATTCCAATGCAAGTAGCAGGTCGGCCAATTGCAGAAGACACACATAGACAATATCTGAATCTTGACAGAGATGTTGAAACTACAGACGTTGCATAAAACAATATTTTGTGTTTCAATATTTTGAGTATATGAATCTTAGAAAAAAGTAAATAAGAATGTTCTTTTTTTGTTTTGTTTTTATCAATCATAGTATAATTTAAGAAAGTAGCAAAATATCTTTTATGATTATATTTTGTTATTAAATATGAACACAAACGAAAAGAAAAGAAACAAACTCGTTTCGCAGAAAAAACAACAGATTTATTGTATCTTTTTCTCTTGTTATATCATAGTAGTTTTTATATTAATGTACAGTAGAAGAAAAAACCCAATAATAGAATTGTTCACAGGTGAAAAACCGGTTTGGCATAATTGGAATCTTAGAATAAACGTTTTTCATTTAAGAATTTGTTCGTTCTTTAGGAAGTGTATGTTGAAACTGAGATATTGTTTTTGATACATGGCCATTACCATTTGTTTTATACTGTTCATTTTTCTGTTCACTATTATTATTATTATCATTTTTTTTATCTCGGTTATTTTCTTCAGTTAATGCTGAGGAATTTAATATAGTTCTAGCTGACTTTCTCCTTAACAATGTTGTATTTACTGGATTTGCTTTATTCGCATCACGATAATCATGATCTATTTTTAACGATTGAAAAAGTTCAGAGAATGTTGGTCGTTTCTTTTCGTCCCATTCCCAGCATTTTATCATTAATTGATATGTTGATGAAGGACAACGTGCTGGACGTTCTAAACGTTTGCCATGTTGTAGAAAATAATATACATCAGTACCACTCATATCACCTATAATAGAAAAAGTTTAAAAAAATTCTGTTAGAATACCACGAGCAATTTAATCGAGTTTTCTTTTTTCAGGTAAAACTATCAATATGAAATTATATAGATGAGTACATTATAGTATTGAAACAGTATTGATTATGTAATTAGATGAAAACAAAACAAAAACATAAAATTCTTATCCAGTCCAAAGTGGAGTACGAGTAGTGACTTTTTGTCTCATTGTCGCCTCGATCGGCATACGCATACCAAGTATAATATCAGAAGATTTGTTTTATTTTATCTAAATCGACAAGACTTAACATACTTTTGTTCATAGTAAAAGCTAGAGAAATATCCTGAATGACGGAAAACATTCAACAGAACACTGACTCAAATGATATTAGAGTCATTCATGAATTGAACGACTTCCACGAATTCTCTCACTACCTACGTTTTGAGATATTTTCATGATGTCTTCTTTTTCATTTTCTTTTTGTTGTTCATGCAACACTGTTTTTGTCTCGTATGCTAATTAATCAATCCTATTGCGTGAATATTTTTCCTGCTTTCAATAGAACAAAAATGTCAAACATCAACAAGACACGAATCGGATTAATTGAAAGAATGTATTAAAATAAATCTATCCTTATTCGATCTGTAAAACCCAAGTACAATGAACTCTCATTAGGTCGAATTCAGTCTTAGTAGATACTTATCAGTTATGAAGTTAGGTTTTAGTATGACTTATTTTGATTTGAGAGGGATTATTTCATATTCGAAGATTCAAGAAAACGTTTTTATTACATATCATGAAACATTTTTACTAAAAAGAATGTCTTTATCTTACATGAATCCTGTCTAGTATGATGAGTTGTTCATTTTTCTTCTGCTTCAAAAAGTTCAAAATTAATCTAAAATCATACGAACCATAAGGTGTTGCAGCATAGGAAAACATTTCCCAAAGAGTAACACCAAAAGACCAAACGTCGGATTTTGAAGTAAATTTACCGATACTAATTGCTTCGGGTGCATACCATTTAACTGGAATTTTACTGTCTGATTTTTGCATATAAACATCAGCATCGATACGTCTTGAAAGACCAAAATCACTGAAAAATAGAAACTCAAACTATCTATTGGAAACTAGAATTATTATTCAGTGTTTACTATACCTAATTTTAACTTGCTCTTTTGATTGCATAAGTATATTTCTTGCGGCTAAATCTCTAGAAAAAAAAATTTAATACCAATTTGAATTCATATATTTGATTTTCTTTTTACCGATGAACGATTCCTTTACGTTCCATATATGCCATACCATCAGCAATTTGTGATGCCCATAATTTCACATGATATTCATCTATTTTGTCTTTCTCTTTCCATAAGTAATCAAGCATTGAACCAAGTAGAAGTAACTCAATGACCATCATCATAGTGTCATCAGTTGAATCGACAATACCATATAATGTACATATACAATGATGATTTAACGTTGCCATATGTTCAGCTTCACGTAGAAAATCCTTTTTTGCTGAATAAGAATATTCTTTTAAGATCTTAATTGCAACAGGTATCCCAACAGGATTATTTAGATCTTCACGATAGAAACCTTCATAAACTTCACCAAATTCACCTTCACCTAAAATTGAATAATATTAGATATAAGAAAAATTCAGTTTTCTTTTCTTTTCTTCTTCTTTTTTGTACCTAATTTAGCTGTTTGTTGTATTTGACTTGGCGAAATAATTGTTAATTGTAATGATTTTCGTTTTTGTACTGTTGTACCTTGCGGCGCTGATCGTTTGACTATTGTTGAATTTTTACCATTGGAAGTTTTTGCGGACCGTCGCTCATTTTCATTATTGTACTCAGGTACAAATGGTTTTATTTTGCCACCAACAGTTTTTCGTCGATCAACAAATGGTGTTGAACTTGCTGCTGCATTTCGATGATTTGACGAGGAGACTCCTTGCTGTTGAGACGGACTACCACTTGAAAGTGATGCACTAGATGACGATGTTGATAATGGATCATCATGAGTTGATGACGCTCGAGAACGTGATGATAATGAATTAAGTGACGATACTGAACCACTCAGTGCAGATGAAAATGTTGTACGACGATGAAGATTAACGGATGTAGTAGGTTTATCATTACTTTTTGTTTTCTCATTGCTTATTACTCGACCTAAATTTGATTTAATTTTAGTCGAATTACCTAAAACATCGATGCAATGCAATTTTCTCATTTTAGATTCTATTGGAAAACAAATAGTTCGACTTTATAATATATCGTAGCTTTGAATTACAATATATACGACAGTAATTATGTATTCTGATAGTTCAAGGAATTCTCTACTATACTATCTATGCATATATTTGCTGAAATAGAAATTCAAATAGAATGAAGACATGTACATTGTCACATTCTCATGAAAATACATTGTTTGTTCCTTTTTCATTCTTTATTTTAATCTAAGAAAAATTAATTCTAACAAAAAGTATTTATTTCCAAAATCCATGCAATTTTCTATTATCCTGAACTATTTACTATTGAAAGATTTTAAATCTTGGCGACTCGACATAACTATTCTTGAACTACCGAATTAGTCATCTAATATTGAAATAAGATACTATATGGAAAATGACTCGCTTGGCAGTTGTAATCATGCTGCTATTTAGAATTTTTTTGATAGAAAGTTATATTTAGTTAATTTTCAACATAATAGAGGATTTCATACATTTTTATAACAGCTTACGTTCAGATTAAAATACATTTGAAAGAAAAAGGAACAAAGCATACATTTACGTACAGGAAACCTAATGACGGCGCAATCTATTCAGTGTAGTAGGATTTCTGTTGAAATGTTTATGTTCGTTGAAATTTTTGTCTACTAACTAAATATGTAATTACTGTTGTAAGAATACAAACCTATTGTGATGATATATCGAAAATATAAAGTTCAACTATTTATTCTTCAAGCAATATAGTATATTCAAATGTTTAACATTTACTTTTAGCATGATAAATAGCTGATTTTAGCGAGAATGGCTGAATTCGACTATTATTGATTTGTCCCAACGAATCTATTGAACATGTTAATGTGGTTGGTAGGCCATCTGGTATTCGACAATAATGATCTATTAAATGATCAAGTGACTCAAAGTAAGGTCCATCATCGATGTAATATGTGATATCATTAAGATGAACAATTTCATAATTAAAAAACTCATTGTCATTATAAAGTGTTAATGCATAATTTTGTGGATTTTTCGAACTATGACGAACAACAAACATTCCATTATGCGGACCATTTTGCATTGATTCAATTAATTGTTTTGCAGCAATACGATCAAATTTTGGCTGATCATGTAACCAATCAGCACGACGCGATTCTGCAGGTGGAACTATATAGTCTCGAAGTAAACTAATTGATTCTTCAGATTTAACTTCTTCAGCTAAATCAAGAGGAGTTTTTCCTTGATCTGTACGCGGACGGAGTGGAGCACCACAATCAAGCAAAACCTGAACACAGGCCGTTGAATTATGAAAAGCTGCCTCATGCAATGGTACCCAATGATTGGTATAATTACGTTCTTCATAATCAGCAAAGCCTTCAGCTATTAAAATAAGTAATGTTGATGGACGATTACCGGCTGCTGCCTAAAACAGAATATAATTTATTTCGTTTTTAACTATTTTTACTTTTCATTATTTACTTTATGTAAAGCTGTAGCACCGTTCGTATCACGCGAAAGAACATGAGCACCAGCTTTAATTAGCAAACGAACAATATCATCATGGCCGAAATAACTTGCTTCATGTAGTGCCGTAGATCCGAATGAATCTTTTCCATTAACATCCGGTCGATTCATTAATGTTTCTGGCGAAAGAATTTTCTTGACTATATCAAAATTGCCTTGTTTACAAGCTCGATGTAATGTATTTGTTGAACCAAAACGTCGAGCAGCAGTAGGAGGAGGTTGACCTTGAACAAAATCATTGGAAAGTATACAAGCAAGACCATCAGATAGTTGTTGATAATAGCTTATTACGCTTTCGATACCAGCTATTTGAGGGCCTGAATCTATTATAGAAGAAAACAAAGATAATAATAATTTTTAATTTATTCTAATACTAATATAATCATAATTATATAGACATACCAATAGAAAAATAGATGTCATAAATAAGTTGTATTTTATAATGATAACATTTATCACCACAAACAACTGATAAACTAAAATCATGTGGTGATGTTGTACAATCGCGTAATAAAAATAAACCATCACGTTTATAACGTGTATATTTAGCACGTAATAATTGTTCGGCTTTATCACGATCGATATGTGGGTGATAATATGCTATAGAACGAGATTGTGTTAATAACTGTTCTCGGTCACGTTTAAGTAATTGTGATAATGAATGAATTTTAACAAGATTTGTCACTGATTGTTCTTGTTCATTAGAATTAAATGATGATGCATTCATGATAAATATGTATGTGTATGTTAATAATGATGTTATTATTACCGATTAAAATTCATATCTAAATTAAACAAAACAAAAAAAAAAGAGAACTAGAGAATTATTCAAATAATGAGTAACAAATGATACTACGTATTTGTTTGTAAATCTTTGCCATTTGAGATGAGCCTTGGAAATACTTCATACTACACATATTTATATGTAAATCTCTCTTTAAGGACGATATATGGATCATAGTGGTTTCAACTACAACCATGTGAGGGTCAAATTATTTCTTTTTCTTATTCTTTTTTCTTCTCTCTCTCTCTCTCTCTCTCTCTCTCCCTCTCTTTCTTTCTTTCTTTTTCTACAATAATGGTGTGTAATAAGAAATTCTCTCTATTTCTCGTTCTCATTTTTCGTGACACCATCATAATACAAAAGGGCATCAAACAAAGAATTGTGAATATGTATACGTATGCGTATGTCTACTCGGTCGTCGTCCGTCTGGCCGCTCGTTCGGTCCGAACAACAGAGACAGCAATAAAAACAAAATCGATTGTGCGGCTCTATACAAAAAATATATAGACATTCGTGTAATTATAATTCAATTGATTGAGCTATCGGACTGAGGTGGTAGTGACTAAACAAAGAATAAATGTCTCGACAAGTATTACTTGTTCACCGATCTACGAAAGAAAGAGGAAACTCTATTTAGCATATAAACACATGAACAAAGAAAAATAAGATTGTTTTGTTACATCTTATGGGATTTGCCTTGATATCCGATGATAATTTATCGAAAAAACATCTATTCTTATCTTACATTGTTAATAAAGAGTGACAGTAAGACAGAATAGATTGTTCAGCGAATAAAAGAAACAAACTTTGACTCATACTTTTAACTCACTTTTCTATTTGCTATAACACCAGTTTATCAAAAGAAAGGCAAAGAAAGAAAATGTATATATGTGTATATACGCGCGTCTATTGTGTACAGCAACATATGTGCATTTAGTTTGTGTGTGCTCAAGTTGCCTAACGGAGCGTGGATATGAAGGCGGCAAGTAAACGACCGTCATCATTCATCATTTGCCTCATGCTATTCAAGGAGAAAGAGAAAGAAAAATGAATGTTGTGATTCTTTTTTAATATGTTTTGACACAACATAGATAATATCATTGAGACATCGACAAATAGTTGATAAATCGCATGAATTATATCAGTCATTGTGCTACAGCTGCCCGTCCTATCATCCTAGAAAGCAGAAGAGATATTAACTTTTTTCTTTGTTTTTACATTTTGTGTATTCGATGTAGGTAGTAGTAGTCTATTACATAATTTCTCTCTCTCTTTAGTGTTTCTTTTCTTAGGGATTTTTTTAAAATATTTTTCCTCTATTCTGTCTACATACTTTCGTTTTGCATCTGATATGGAGCAGACGAAGACGAAAAAAAGAGAAACAAACATCAAAATTAATATTTTCTTTACGTTGATACTTTGCACGTATGTCTATGTAGGCGTTAAATAGTGGTAAAATTTTCAAAAGATCCATTCATATGTAGGTGTTTATCAATGAATATACAGTTGACACTTGTCATTCTATTGGCTTTAGAATTATTCTAATCTTTCTTATTCCTTTATTTTGAACTACACTTACTCATACTGGTGGTAAGAATGAATAATATTGTGAAAGAGAATTCTTTTATTCTCTGCCAGATCTATGTATGTAAGTGTGTTTGTTGATGTTGACAATAATAACAACTAAAAGAAAATGAATACGCAGATATGAATATGAATAAGTTTTGGTGATGATGAAAGTTCTGTAGCGTCATATGATGTCATAGGTTGAAAAAGATTGAGCACCTGTTGACGCCTACTTTTTGACTATTCGTGCCCTAACACATTCAATTGCGCAACACTACAAACAATGGAATGATAATAACCAGTTGACAGACAACAGCTGCTTCCACGTCTAATGAATTCATCAGTAATCGGTTGATTTTGTATTACAAAAGAAATTTGTCACCCGTGATTCCTTGTATGCAGAGGCCGTATCTAATACATATCTATCATCCTAGTGTAATTTGAGTGATTTATATATTTATATTAAGAAGGAGATATACACATAGTTGATATCACATCGAAATTTCTCATGTCATAAAGAATCAAAACAAACGATATTTTATTTGGAAGTCATCTCAGACCGATTACTCATTGACTTTTTTCTTTTTTTTTTTGCGTTATTTAGTTAACACGCGTAGAATATTAAAATATATCGTTGTGTATGATAACCCTGAAAAGATAAATATTTCTTTTTAGAATAAACTTACGTTTAGACTAGAAAGTGTATATTTACTGTGTGCATAACTCCGAACAAGGTTACACGTCTTTTTTCAATCCACATGAACGCATCCATGAAAAAAAAATGACTTAGAGATAAATAGAATTTTGTCGGTAGTGTTAGTCTGTGAATATGTATCAATGAACGCATTAGAACTAATCAGTTATATCGATGCAAAAAAAACAAAAGTTTTCTTGATCCTTTTAAGAAAAAGACCAGTATAGTAGTTATTGTTTATGTATTGAATCTTTTTATTTTAGTATTTATATATTTCGTAAAATAAAAAAATTGAATTTTATGTACCTGCAAATAATATTAGATTTAAATAGATGTTCTCATTTAAAATCCTCAATTATTTTTTAAATCTATTCATACCATAATCTTGCGATTAGCAAGTAAATGTTTGGTTATACTTTATGATGTTTTACGTACATGTTGATCTTATATAAATGCTATTATATCATTAATTTATTCTTTTATTGTTGTTTGAAAGGGAAGAAGAAAAAAAACGATTCATAAAGTTCACATATGACTACATGTAAAATCAATGACAGGTTCGATCTAATCTATTTTTGTTGCGAGGCCTGATAGTCTTCATATTTTATATTGTTTTAATTAAAGAAAGTTTTTTTTCCGATCATTTTGACCTTTGTTTGGTTTATGTCTTCCTGAAACCTGAAGATTTCGAACTGAAAATTTTATGGTAGTCTCCTGTTTCCAGACGCAACATGTCCTGAAAGATTTATCTAATTTGAATGTTTCTGAACTGAGATCGGTTTTTGAGCGGGCGGCCTTAAATATTTGTGCAAATTTAAAGTGAATATGTTCTAGGAGATGATCATATTGCTATTTTATTTGTTAGTTGTTTAGCACGTAATTGATATTTCTGTTGTTGTTGTTGATATACAAATGAATACCATATTTCAGATTATCATAATGTGGATTTTCTAAATGAATTTTTCTCCGTTCTTCTTGAGAAAATAACATAAATGAAATATTTAGACAGAGAAATTTTTTTCTCTTTCTCATTCAGTTCGATAAATACCATGAACAAAGTCAATCCTATTGTTTTCTATTAAATTTATTTGTATTTGAGAATCAAATATTAGAATATTTACCTTTATTATGTTTTTTTTTCATTTAATGAATTTGGTAAAACATCATTTATTGCATTTGATAATCAATATGAATCTAGAAATCAATTGAATAAGATTTACATATTAAAAGATTTCTTTTCGAAATATTCAATGTTGAATATATGATTATTTTTTCAATAAGACTTATGACGATAAATATTCAACTATCGAAAATTCGTATTGTTCGACTGATAAAGAGTTGTATTCGTTTTACTGAGAGTAGGATATATTCGAATTTATATTTTTTTTTCTAGTTTAAAGAACAAATGTACGAAATAGACATACATGTTTAAACAACATAAGATTCCTTCTTTTACTATATGAAATAGTCGTTATCAATTGGTTATCCATGCTTCATCTTTCTAAATTCCAACCAACAAAATAAATTTTATTCGATTCTTTTCACGAATCAGTATTAAGCATTTATTTTGTTTTATTTTTGTTGTAATACATTTACATAATTTATAACAAAATTTTCTTATTATACTCATTGCAGAAAAAACGTTGTCTATTCAATATAAATCTCCATGATGAACATCAAGACAACTAATTATTAATTTAATCTATTTAGATTGTTATGAAGTTTTTTGTCATACATTTTTATACAATAATTTGTTACTCATCATAGATGAACTAAATCAACGCCTGTACGATTTTTGGAATTCTGTTAAATAGGGATTTTCATTGCAGTATATGAAGTATTTATTATCAGGGTGTTTTAGATTTCCTTAGAGTTTTAAATGGTAAATTCTCATCAACAACCTATTCTACGTATTTCGGCAAATATTGGGTTGGCAAGAAAGTTTTTGCTTCTTTTTCGAAAATTTTATTTCTATTTTTTAACTTCAAGAATGCAACTTTCAACAATATATGCTCCATTAGTATCTATGACTTGTCGCCAACGCTCTGGTAGAGAAAAGATTCCGAGTTCGTAGAAGTACCGGGACTTGTGGCCGAAGAAGTCGACAATACCCATTTTGAGATGCTTCTCGTCGTCGAATTTTTTCTCACTTAGATGATTTAACAGAGAACGATACAAGTGGTAGTCTGTAGGAGCCAAGCCTGGAGAATAAGGTGGATGTAGAACGGTAATCAATTCGAGTTTCAATAATTTTTCCCGAGTCGACTTTGCGATGTAAGGTCTGGCGTTGTCATGCAAAAAATTAATTTTATCCTGCTTCCCCTGAAGTTTTGCTGCAACTCGGTCCAGTTGTTTGCAGTAGTTCCCAATGAATAATTCCTTTTACTCCCCACCAAACGCTAAGCTTGATCTTCTTTGGGTGGAGGTCATCTTTGGGCTTTGGTACACCTGTTTACCGAGCTTCCAGCCACTGTGAGGGTGTGTATGCGGTTAACATACAACACCCACTTCCGACTTTTCATCGCCAGTAATAAGATTGCGCAAACATTGGTAGTTGCGATGAGACGTCATTAATTCCATGGAAGAGTCAACCCTGTGTTGGAGCTGAAGTGGTGATAATTCATGTGGTATCCAAACTATATATTTCCACTTTTTTGCCTAATTCGCCCAGACGTGTTTCCACTATAGTATGAGAGCACCCAAGTCGCTCTGTCAAACACCATGTAGTCAATCTAGGATCTCCTTCGATAAGCTGCTCAAAACATCCATATCCACCTCAAATGGTCTTCTGGCACGAGGTAAATTGCCGAGCTCGAAGTTATCACTCTTGAACCAATTGAATCAATGTTGCACTGTACGAATTGAGAGTGCATTGTTGCTTCCGTTGCTTTGTAACCCAAGCGAAATTCATGAAGCAGAAGCACTCGAAGCTCTTTACGAGATATGTTCATTTCTAACTCGAGATCAATGTCCAAATTTATATATTTTTTATTGTTCGAAAGATATTCGTACTCCATTTATATACTCTTAGTATGGAAGCTTCTAGAACTTACTTGACTGTTCTGGAAATTTTCAAGAAAAATGCAAAACTTTCTTGCCAACCCAAAATTAAAAAATTGTTTCATGGTTATAAAACACCAAGCAACAGTAAGTTTTTTTATTGTTTAGATACTGCCCAGATAGGTCAAACTGGATCGTACACGGGCGTTTGGTATGCATCGTATTACTGTCGTTTTGTATCGTGCCAAAAACGATCGTATACGGTCGGATACTGAAATATTCGACCACAATACGACCGCTAGTAACCGTTTACGACACGGCGAAATACGGCCGTGATACAATGAATGCCAAAGCGGCAAATTACGGCGATTTACGGTCGGAAACGTTGTACAACGGTAGTATACGTTGCCGTATGCGTCCGTTTACGATCGTATCAGATCGTCGTAATGGTCGTCCTAGGTGACCTTTGTATATGTTCATATTGCGATTCTTATACTCCTAATAATAACAAAACAGATTGGCTTGAACGTACGCAAGATTTTCATAAACCTGAATTTGATAGATTAGTAGAAACTCAGTATATAGTGTCTCGTGCTTGTAGTATTATCAAAGCTGTGATGATCATGTAATATTAAATTTAAATAATTTTGATATTTCAACTATTTGTTCTTTAACAGGAAACAATCATTGAAAATATTATCACCATTTAGGGTTGTCGAAGAAAAAGAAATAATTTCAAAAGAACAGGCATTATATGAGGTGCAAGTAGAATTTTCATATATAATATTAGGAAATAGTCAGCTTTTTTCCCTATGTTAGCATTGTTTTATATCTTAATATTGAGCGGCGCAGAAGCAAAACTATTAGTTGAAACTCGATGGTAAAGGTTACGCATTGTTCTAATTATTCGACTTATCTGGTGATAATCTCTATCGTCGAAATATTTAATTTGAATGTCAAATCCTTACCCATGTCCAAGAAAACGGTGCGTAAATAGCCATAAACGGTGTTAAAACGGTATAAAATGTTGATGAACGGCGCCATTTTCCGTCAGCTCGGAAAACGACGAATATAGTGTTAAAAACGATGACTGTTTTCTAGCGAGAAATGCGGTTCGTAAAACGAGCGGACTGATGATAGCGAAACAAGGTGAAAATGAATGCCTTATTCTACCGTTTTATAGCCGGTTCAGGCCTGTTAAGGATGTGGGATGTGGGTGTTGGGGTATATATGTATTTATATGTCGCATATATCGGAAATTTAAACTAAAACTAAATCTAGGAATAGATTTAGTTTTAGTTTAACTTTTTCTTCTCTCCATTTATATTCGAACTCGAATTAGGCAACTACTCACCTGTTGTGCAGGAACAGGATGTTACCTGTAATCGTTCATATATTGTTTAAGTGCCTCCTTCAGTCATTGTATGTTTGTGACGAGCATGATCTTTCAAATTCTTCTTCGCCATTCGTTTACCACAATTCATCAAAATTATTTCTGCAAGTACTACTGCAATAGTTATGTATGAGTGCATAAGAATACGATATGAATATATGTATCAATTATACATCATGAAAACAAGTTCAGTGATATCTATATCGTCAATTATTCCGTTTCTTAAATGTTAATTTAATTACGATCATACACTCTTTCTAATATTCAATGAAATGTATTCTATATTAATTTCAGTTACGATAAGAAAATAGTGTTTTGATATCGCTAAACATTGCGCTTTGGGCGATACAATAGGCGTTATATTCATCAAATTATATTTTATTCAAAAACCAGAAGAATTAAAAAATAATAGATTATAAAATACTTTAGTCAGTTAAATATAATGTTACATATTTCACCGCTTTGATTTTGCCTTTGAAGACGGTAGATCTATGCCTAGTAAACAGCAGTTTGAATTATTACATATATGTGATTTCTACCACCACTGGGATTCAGGTAATAATTTAGGATGTTAATCTGTAATATGTGTTAATATTCCTGTGCAAACAATCGAAGAATCAAGATCGCTGAAATCTACGATACTTTTATTATGATTATCGATAACCTACACTAGTCGACGATCTTGCATGTCTTCGTTCTGTCCGGGTTCTTATTTTTCTTGAATATCAGACAAGATTCTTCTTAATCATAACATTCAGGCAAGATTCTTTGCGAGAGGAAAGAAACAAGATTCTTGCCAGTTATTCAAGAAAAACACAATCATGTCTAATTGATCAGATAAATAAGAATCTGGCAAGAATGGCAAGATATTCAAGATTTTTTGAAATTGAGACATGAATCTTTTTTCTTTTCTTTTCAACGATTTTTATTATATCTTAAAGAAAAATATCACGTGATGTTTTGTGTATATATACTTATAAGTATACAGAAATTTGAACATTATATCTTTTTTTCTGGATGACGCGGAAGAACTATAACAGATATATTTTTTAAATAGACAGTTGTGTTCAAGTGTTTTTCGTTTCTTTTTTTTTTCTTAATTTTTTTGTACGCGTTATGAGCTTATTGTATATTTCCTTGCACATATAATGTACCTTTTTTGTATTTTTTTAATTAGAAACTAAAATATAATAGGACCGAATGGAGGCAACCGTATGGGTGCATAAATAAAATTCATTTGTATTACAAAGATTTTGTCGAAATGGCAAGAATTATACGAAAACAAGAATCATACCAGAAAAGCAAGAAAACAAGAATTATGTAAGAATTGTAAGAACCCAGGAGAATCAAGGTACGTCGGAATCGGTCGGAACCGATCGGTTTCGTTGAATTCCGACAATTTCCTAACTAACGGAATCCGGTCCAGATTTCGTCGGACCATTTCCGATCAATTCCCATCGGTTCCGTCGATTTCCGACGAGTTCGGGTAGAAATTTTGCGGAACTTAACGGAATTTTTCCGGCGGAAACCGGACCGGCATTCGTTAGTTAGGAAATCCTCGGAATTCAACGGTGCCGACCGAAAACCAACGGAATCCATAGGATCCTTTGCCGGAAACGATCGGATCCACTGATCGGATTGAATCTCCTGGGAAGACAAGAATACAATAACACAAGAATCTTGTACAGAAGGAATGACAAACGAATTTTGTCTGATGTTCAAGAAAAACAAGAATCTGGACAGATCGAAGTCAAGATCGTCGACTAGTGCATTCAATGATGTCATTTGCTACATTAGGATCGATTGTAGTACTATTCGCAGCTAATGTTTCCGGGCGATTTTTTATAATATTGTTTGGATGAACATGATATTCTAACACAAATTGTACGTATTTACTCTATTTAAAAAGTTTTTCTCCATGCGATGATTGAATCATTTTGACTTCAGAGTGTCTTGGATGACATGCATATATAGTTAATTTATGGTGTAGCATATATTCCAATACCGTATTCAGTTCTATCTGCTGGTCTCAAACCGCTAAATAAAATACATAGACCATAAGCAAATTGTGTACCGTGATAGCATACAGATCATTCTCAAAAATTTCAGTAACATACAAAGACTATCTTAGCCATCCAATAGGATAATAGTATAGGGATAAGTGCCACGATTTTTTCCATCATGAAGAGCACCATCTCAATAATAACGACCACTAACATAAATACGATTGTATTCCGGATTTAGTTTAAGTTCTGTTCGATGTTTCTGTATTTTTAGTAATGATTTTATTGCACCCGTATACATGAAAAGCATCTTCATTTTAGCAAAGTCCTTTTTTTATTTATCTGTTAGTGACTGATAAATCATATTTAAATATAATCTTTTTATCACTCGATTCAAATTTATTACAAATTTCTGCTTCTAATATAGAAGAACCCGTTTGAATGTGTTTGACCATTATGTAGTCCATTGGCAAATTCAGCTTATGACAAAATTTATTCAAAAAGTCTTTTAAATCGAAATCATTACAGTCTTTGCCAATGCCTACTTTTATGAATGTCGAAGCTAGTTCAATGTTACTATGGAAAACTTCAGGAGCAATTGATATCAACGATTCTTGTGTAAGATGATAATATTTTTTGCATTCTTGATAATAACTTTCTTCTTCGGATGATAATGGTTGTTTTGACAAGAATTTTTTTGTCGATAGATTATCTGCATCGTCTATTTTAGACATTAATAATATTACTGACAGAATAATAAATTTGATAGCTATAAAAAATCTTTCTATTAGCAATCTGTTATCTGATCTATAGTTAACACTTTTGATAAGGATAGATTCAGAATGTTTTCACTCATTTATTGATAGAATAGGGTGCCATCGCACAGTAGTCACAGTTATGTTTGATGATGGTCCAATATATTGTTAGAATTTTCAACTTTTTATATCATAAGTCTTCTATTGAAAGACTTTTGTGGTTCAAGTCTTAAAAAAATAGTTACCGATTGCTCGATAGATGCCATTTAATTTCTTTCTATACCGGTGCTTGCGTATTTGAATACTATTTTGACTTATGATTGTACAATCATTTTATGCATGTCTAATACACCTCTCAGTCAAATTGCTTAAGAGTAACTTCACTTGTGTGCCTTAAACACCAATAGAATCAAAAGGTCATCGAACCAAATCTTTTTTGAAAATTCTAAAGAATTAACTGGATAATTGATGAGCTCCGTTAAGCTCAATGTTGAATATATTACATGAATTTTTTCGGATTTACCTTTCGTAGGTACAATTAATCCATTAAAATATACTTGTTGGTGTCGTTGTAATTCATTCGCAGACAATGGTTTCTGTTGTTGATTACTTTCTTGGTATACATAGTTTGCTATGCTTCGAAATATTTCTGTAATATCAGCATTCTCTCCGGTGATGTTTTTCAAGAAATATTTGGTGAACGAGCAATTATGGCTCGTATCCAGTGCGTCATCTACTATTTGATTAGTACCACAAGCAAACTGAATGAGTACTACAGCACGTGCCCTCATCTCATGCAAATCTTTGCCTGTTGTCATAGCTAGAATGAGAAAAATATTGTTTTCATACAGTTATTAATTTGATTATTTGCACTTTGATTTTTGTGTCTTTTTCAACGTGTATGACTTACAACAGTCCAGAATAAATATAGTAGCATATGAAGGATTCTTCTCTACTAGTCGTTCGAGTGTTCTTTCAACGTTAGCTGCAATATCTTCTACATCTCTATCAGTTTCTATAGCTTCATCTTGAATCGGTATCAAATAGTTCTTGTCTTTGACTTGATAGCCATGACCAAAAAAGTAGAACAAGACTAGGTCACCATCTTTGATTGACTGTAGTTATTGTTAGCAATGATTAGAGCTAACTTTCGACGAGCAGATGTACTTTTGTTAGACGTTGCCATTTATTGTACAAATCTTAAATGATAAATTATCATTTTTCTTTTGGTGCTGATTTCTTAATCAAGAGAAAAATAAAATAAATCAGTCTCATCCTAGCTCACCCAGTCAAAAACTAAGTAATTTTACCCGTTTGTGAGGAATCCCGGCAAGATACCTCTAGAAAGGTGCTCCCCGGATAGTTGTTCCCCGGACTTTTGCTCCCCGAACACTTGCTATCCGGACATTTGCTCCCTAACTGTATTTAACAAAAATGTTGATCAGCAATAGATTAAGATATAAATTTATTTACTTGAGGGTATGGGTGTATCGGTGTGAGTGTGTCAGTGCAAGTATGGACAAATGGTTATCGTCTTCACTCACCCACACCTACACTGACACCCACACCCACACACCCACAAATAAACAAATTTATATCTTAATCTCGTGCTGATTAACATTTTTGATAAATACAGTTAGGGAGAAGGTGTCTCTCGGGAGCAAATGCATCTGGGGAGCAAAAATCCGGCGAACAAATGCCCCGGGGAGCATCTTGCCGTTTACCGTTTGTGAGATGTATTTTCATTTTAACTTTGATTATCTGGTGGAAAATCAAGATGGACTTGACTCCGCATTGTTTAATTTAATACTTGACTGTACTTTGTCAACGAAGATAACGATATGATTAAATGTCACCAAAAATATAACTACTAAGTATAAATATACGAATTTCATTTGTTCACGTCCGATCGTTACTTGTTACATTCGAATCAGCAGTCTTATGTTTTACATAAAGAGTATTGATATACAAAGAAATTTACATAGAAATACATCTGAGTGAAGATAAACTGTTTCACTTCCTTTTATTTATTGCTGTTGACTATTGACAAAAATCTTGGCAATTGTTGAGTGGATGTATTCAGACGATGAATTTTTTTCTCTCTTCAGCGGTTAAAAGAAAAACATAATGCATTCCTACCCTAAAAGGTTTCAATAAATTTCAATCATTATTGAAAACAAATATTATAAATAAAAATAAAAATAAAAATAAAAATAAAATCTTGCTTGCCAATCACTATCACAATCAGCAAGCACTTCTGAATCACAAAGCTAAATAATTTCAGTTAGTAATGGATGATCCTATGTTTGAAAACTTTGTAATGACACCTTCATGATACGGTTTACGAGTTCAATAGGTGAAAAAATTATTGAGATCTTATTTTTTTTGTGATCATTTCGAATTCTGTGTTCTATTTTTGCTTTTTACTTTAGAAAATATTGTATCAGTGCTCTATAGAATTGAATTTAACATTTTATAACTTTTTCATGAATATATGTTCACGTCAAAGATATCTCGAAAGAAATTAGAATTTGAAGAAATGCGTAAACAGATTTAGATTGGAACTTTTCTCATCAATAGCAAAAAGCAATCTAAGAAAAAAACTCTGAATTTTATTAAAGGAGTCTCTTGGGAAACTTCAGAAAGTTTTGAATAGGTTACAAATTAGATTTTTTGTAAAACCTGTTTTTAGTGTATAATTTCTCATAACAGTTAGCTATCTCACATAAAATGAGCTGTATATGCTACATATCAACTATTGTGATTGGGAAATAAAAAAATAGAATGCAAATGTAAAAACAAGATTGATTGTTTAAAATGGCAAAATAAATTGATGTTTAGGTTGCTCGATTTATATATTACAAGAAACATATGAATCAAATTAGCCGATCGAAATTGAAAATCATAAGAAAAAAACTGACATTTCTCTTCCAACACAAGAGTTCATTATTCACTACTTGTGTTTTGTCTTTCGTTCAGAAGTGCTCGTGCGTTGCGACATTGGCTGGTAAGCAAGATTTTACTTTTATGCTCGCTTTGAGTGATGATTGAAATTTATCGAAATCATTTTGGGGTAGTAGTGCGTCATGTTTTTCTCCTAACTGCTGAAGAGAGAAAAAAATCATCACCTGACTACATCCACTCAATAGTTTTCAACATTTTTGTTAATTGACAACAACAATAAGTAAAGCGAAATGAAACTGTTTATCTTTACTCTATTGTATTTCTATGTAAGTTACTTTGTATATCAATACTCTTTATGTGAAGAAAGACTACTGATTCGAATGTAATAAATTATGATAGAATGCAAACAAATAACATTCGCACACATGTATATATATTCTTTGTATTGTTGAATAAAATGTAATACTATAGATGATATTCCGGTTAAAAATTAACTTTTATCAGTATTATATCTCGAATAGTACAGTACCTGCAAGTAAAACAACTAATTCTTCCGATTGCTGAAAAAATTGTTTTACCAAATACGACGCTAGGGCAGATGGTCACGGGACACAACGTCGTGGACAAAATATCGCGGACAAAACGTTGCACGGGCAAAATGTTGCAAGGACAAATTGTCGCAGGACAAAACGTTGCAATGTCTCTCAGAGTTTAACATTGCTAATTTAGAAATCAATTCGAAGAATTTACACTATGAACTTTGATATTATAGTTCGTATCGTAGTGTCCAGAAATCTCCCAGTAAGGGTATCCACATGACTATACGTAAAGATATAAAAGATTCATAAACCAGAAATCAATCCGCATCCCGAACCAGTGACACGGCTACAGATATCGAGCACTCATGATAACACCCAGAACTTAAGCTTGACCGGAAAACTACCTTTCAAATCCAAGACGTGACAACCGCATCCGAGCAACAGCCTCAGCATCATCTACATCCACACCCTCACCCACACCTGCTTGCTGTCTTATGAACCTTTTATATCTTTATTTATAGTCATATGGATACCCCTACTGGGAGCTTTCTGAGCGCTACGATAGAAACTATAATATCAAAGTTCATAGTGTAAATTCTTCGAATTGATTTCCGGATTAGCAATTTTAAACTCTGAGAGACATTGCAACGTTTTGCCCTTGCAACGTTTTCTCTGCGTGACATTTCGTCCATGCGACATTGTGTCCACGATATTTTGTCCGCGACATTTTGCCCCGCGACCATCTTTCCGGTCATCCCAGATACATATGTATATGATGTAAAAACATCCCCTAGCTAAAATATTTTCTTCATAATACAAAGAGAAATAGTGAAAGATAAAAAGTTCAAGTTCAATATGCTTCCCTACCAGCTGATCAAAGTAAATATATAATCGTACTTAGCAGAGCATATAATAATAATAATAATAATAATAATATCAATCTCTTGATTTTCATTTATCTTCTGATTTTTATATAACGAAACAAAAACCTTGAAATAAGTGTTGAAATAAATGTTAGCGTTTGAAGCACTTTGACAACTTGTCGAAACGTACTTGTAGTCGTTTAGTGTGTATCTAGATTCGCTTAATAACTAAAACTCCGGTGAATTTTGAGAACTGATTACCAATTCTTATTTTATTCTTATTTTTAGATTTAACTCATAAATGGGAGCTTTCGAAAGATATCCATCACTGCGTCGGAAGTTAGCATTAATAATTGGTAATGATGAATACAACGAGTCATACAATAAACTGGAAAACGCTAAGAAGAATGCTAACGATCTGAGTGCTTCGCTGAAAACCATCAATTTTGATGTTGATACGCACGTTGATTTAACTAGACTTAACTTCCACAAGCATATTATTGAGTTTTCTAAGAAAATTGATGATGGCGATTTGATCCTATTCTATTTTGTTGGTCATGGGTTTCAATTCAATAATAAGAACTACTTAATACCAAGTGATGCAGAGATAGAAGTTGATAAGGATGTCGAACTCTTCGGGATTGACGTGCAACGAACACTGGAACGATTCTCTAGAAAGAATCGATCTTATGTTACTATATTTATTTTGGATTGCTGCAGACCTTATTTGTTGAAAAACACAGAAAAATTAAAAAGTAAGTATTGACATGAATAACTTTTTATAATTCAATATTTGATGCCATTTTCTCTGCAACGATAGCCAAAGGTCTGCACGCAATGAAGCCACCTTCCAACAAAGTATTCATTCAGTTTTCATGTGCTGCTAATCAAACAGATAAGAGAGTTTTCAAGTCAAACCAAAATTGCTTGTTCACTAAACACTTACTAAACAACATTACTCGAGAGAATGTTGGTATCACGGAAATATTTAGAAATATATCAAATAGTGTGTACTACGACAGCAAGCAACAACAGAAACCTTTATCTATATATGAACCGCATCGATTTGAACAAGTCTACATAAATACAATGCTAATATGTATGTAGAAAATCTAAGTTTAATTCTTTCATTATATTCGTATATTCATGAAATTTAATCGAATATATTTCATCACTATGCTTTTATTATGCATTACAATTCTATAATAATCATAATTCATTTGACTCAATACTTTTCGTAGTGCTACGAATCAATTCTTTCGTCGGTCCGTTTTCATTACTGTATACCACATTCTAATGAAACGATACTTTGTTAAATCCATTAACATAGGATTTTTGTTCTTCTTAATATAGTAACCTTGCAGTTTGATCAAGTCGAAAATAGGAATGAAATTTATTTCGTTATAAAAATCAAATCTTTGTATCCCCAGATAACAATCTTCACGAAGCAGAAGAATAAATGATGATGCATATCAATCTATCGATCAGTCTAGTCTAGCGAATTCATTTAGACTAGATTTACTATAAGCAAGGAAAATTTCTCTGGATTTTGTATAACTAATGTCATGTTTTATTTTTCAATTTAGTTATACCGAATATTCCACAAAATTCACACTGGGGACTCAATGCTTACACTGTTGCTGGTGGTCGTGGTCCTGGATCAACACTCAATAGACTCCACTTTCCTAAAGGTCTTTTTGTAGATCAAAATCAAGCTATTTTCATTGCTGATAGTTCGAATCATCGCATAATTAAATATAATCGACATGCAACCATCGGTCAAAGGCTATCTGGTCAACGCATAAGTGGATATCGATTGGGTCAATTGAACGGCCCTTCAAACGTAATTTTCGATATAAATTCGAAAAGTTATATTATCTGCGACGATCATAATCGACGAGTGTTACGATATTTTCGTAGAAGTAAACCTTATGTGATAACAATTGCTGAAAATATTCAATGCTATGGAGTGGCGATGGACAATGAAGGATCAATTTATGTTTCAAACGCCGAACGACATGAAGTGAGACGATATGGAGCAGATGAACCTCATGGAGTAGTGGTAGCAGGTGGCAATGGACAAGGTCGTCGCCTTCAACAACTCAGTCATCCAACATACATTTTTGTTGATAAAGATCAATCTGTGTATGTATCAGATTCTTGGAATGATAGAGTAATTAAATGGAGTAAAGACGCGAAAGAAGGTGTTATTGTTGCTGGTGGTCGAGGACAAGGAAGTAATCGAACACAACTGAATAATCCAACAGGAATCGTCGTAGATCGATTGGGTACAGTCTACGTAGCCGATCAGAGAAATAATCGAGTGATGCGATGGTACGATAGTGCATCCTATGGTGATGTTATTGCCGGTGGACTCATTCCAGGAGATCATGCAAATCAATTGAATAAGCCTGAAGGTTTAGCATTTGATCGACTTGGCAATCTTTATGTAGCCGATTCTAGTAATCATCGAATTCAATTATTTAGAATTCTGACTATCTAATAGCGTGTGTGTGTATTTTCTTTGTTTTGTTGCGAATGAAATCGAAAAGCAACCTGCAGCAATCAGTTCATTGATTGACAGTAACTGTTAAAATAATAGCAACAATTAATATCGGCATGTTCATTTTTTTCAAATATAATAAATTAATCTGTTCTTCCACTTTGCCAACAAGTTAATATCACACATGCTAATAAAAATCATAATAAAATTGTTACATATTATAATGCAGTACTCGAAGAGATTTATTTTCTTCTCATTGTTTGCAATGACCATGTTCTACCTCTTGTGATAAATATATCAATTTTTATTGCATATTTATTTAGGCTATAATATACTGAATTACTATGAATTATAATTGTTAATCTAATTCAATGCGTGCTTTTTTTCTATGTGGATATTTGTCTTGAAAACTTCCTATGAAATAAATTAATGGGTACAATAGCTATTCGTTTTTTAAAAATAGTTTTGGTAAATTGAGCAGCATATACCGAAAATGTTTTATAATATGAGAATAAAATTTGAAAGCGGTCACTTACGTCAATAAATATTATTTTAATGGATAAAGATGGTAAGTATATAACAGAATCATCTCGAAAGAGACTTCGATTCTTTCTTGTCTGCTTAAAATTTTCTAAAAATGTTCGTCCCACGCGGAGCTCTGATACACAATCAAGATGATATATGCTTGGCTTTGATATTATATATATTGTATATCGGCTTGTCCACGTAACACGCTACTTCGCTGACCAAGTTTCAAAAAAATTGTTTTTCGATATGGACAGCTCTAAGCGTATCTTTTAGTGCAGTTTTTTACGCTGATTAAGAATTTGGACCTTTTTTCTCAAAAAATTGACCTTTGGCATTGAAAACCGGGTTTTCAAGTTTTCAAAAATCGTATTTTCAATTTTCTAACCAAGAAATTTAAAACAAAAATGCAGACTAACATACCATTCGATGTAGAATATGATTCTCTACAAAATGGTCTGTTTATTTTTTACTCTCATTCCTCAGGACAGCTTCTAAGCTCTTGTATACAGTTTCTAACTTACGGTGCAATTATTGAGCTCCTATTTCAATGCAGCAACTTGATATTTTTACAGAAGGATATATGTACGGCAGTGATCAATACACATACACATTCAAAATTTTTAAGCATGTTAACTGCTTCAAATTTTATCGACAAGAAAAACGTGTCACCGCGTTACGTTTGGACAAGCCGATATACCGATATGAAAAATCTCTTGATGTGATTCTGTTTCTGAGCAGTTCTTTTCAGAGATTTTTGAAGTGTAATTGAGCTCGATGAAGAATATTGATTCTATTTATTTTGATAGGAAATCCTTAATAGCTTATGACGACTGGAGTACTATTTGGTGTATCACCGAGGTTTCTTAACCAAAATGTTATACGATAGGGTTGTCCAACTTTCGTATCAAGTATTTGATTAAGATAATTAGGTAAATTTACAGCACCACCACAAAAAGAATGTTGACCATTATATGTATGTGCTGAATCTAAGACTAATGCCATATGAATTACATAAGAAAAAGCCATCAGATGGATTATTTTCGAAATTTCCATCTGTCACCCATTCTACGCTTGCCGATGTATCTATAACTGGCACACCATAAAGATACCAGTACGAAGCGTCGTGTCGAAAAGCAAAAGTTAGAATTATTCGATTCGAAATAGGCTTATATAATTTTGAATAATACGTGTAATTAAATGGTGGTACCTTATTCCAAGAAAATAATGAAATAACATTTGATAGAGTACAATCATTTGGTAGGTTGTAAATTGTCAAGAGATGAATATAGTTATTGGAATGTTTGGCAGAAGTAGAAACTAGAAATAAAGCTTTGTTGAGATTAAATTTTTTTCACGTTTTTAAATTCAAAATGATCTCATTTATTTTATACGTTAATATAATCTGACCTTGAAATAGGTCAAATTGTTTTGAAATACTCAATTATCCGCAAAAATAAGGTAGTAAACAGCATTACCGTTAATACATTTGAGAAAGTTCAAAAATACAAAGAAACTTTTGTGCTTCTGAATATATTATTGATCTATAGTCTTGAAGCTTACTTTCAGATATCAAATTCGATTGAACGAGAAATAAAATGAGTATTGTTGCAATTATTAAAGGAATAGTAATAAGACTGATAGTCATAATTGTCAGTAGTATACGTTTGATATTACAGTATTGCTTACAAGACTTTTGTTGGTTAGTATGTATTTCAAATTGAGTCATTGGTGAGGATCCTATTGGTGCTGTGTTGTTTTGACATGCATATCTCACAGCATTAGATTGATAAAGTTGACATTGTTGTTTGGCAAAATATTCTGAACGAAGATCAGCGATATTCAATGGTTCACGTGTTAAAGGACTCGTTCCTTTTTGTTGAATCCATCGAATAATAAATAGCAGCTCGTTCATAAACATAACCATCGGCAGCAAGTACAGGATCTTCATGGACATCCAGTGTGATTGGACAAATAAAATCATCACCGTGTGCTACTATAGGAGAACTTGACGTCTTTTTCATAGTTATTAATATATGTTTCGTAGTCGACAATCAAAGTATCGTTAGCTATTAAGTATTAAAAAAAGAGAAAAAGTGGGCATGTGAAGTTTTTATTTGTATTGTACATCCGATTTTTCCATTCTTCTTCTCTAATTTTTACGACAAAAAGTTTAACGAGAAAAAAAATGTGAAAGGAAACAATGAAGTGCATATATCATTGATTAATTCTGTGCCATTTTTTTTTATTTTAAATTTCGAATTACTTTCACTCAGACATGTCAATCCTTTTTAGTGTTACTCTTACACTTGCTTTTAAAATCGATGTTCATACTTGTTGACAGACATGCTAACAATAAAATAATACATCATATGTTACCATCTCCGCCGCTTCTCATATTGAACTTGCAAGCGCAAGAGTTTCTATTTCAATCAAGGCTATAGCTATAAATAAATTCAATTATTGTCATTGGATAATGTATATACGTATAAATCGAGAAATTATTTGTTTTTAATCATTTCTATTAATATCGAAGTACTTCAATGTTATCGTCAGCGTGTTTGTATCTTTCAAAAAAAGAAGATGAAGTTCTATCGTTACCTGCATTTTATAAGTAAATGAAAACTTTCAAAAACAATTCATATTGTATCAGTACTACTGAATAAATAAATGGCTCGAATAATTTTATGCTCGATTTAAAATAAGGATTTATTTCTAAGATTCTATGAATAATTAGTAAGGTTTTCTTTGTGTATGCTTGAAAGTTGAAATCTTAAAATTTCTATATTGATAGATAGGCAGTATTTGCTGACATTTCATGACAAAGCTTTAGTGTCCTGTTAATGACTTGATAAAAAAGACTAACTGATAAGATTCTTTTCATTGTATTCTACTTACTGACAGATGAAAAATGGACACCCAAGTGAAACAACGTGTATGTGGTCTCTTAGGAGGCATAGCTTACGCTTCAACAGCTGATGTAAGTTAATAAGTTAATAATAATTTTTTAATGTTTTCTTTTTCACAACAAAAAATAGTATTACAATCAAATGAATCAATTAGTTAGTAAATTTTTACCCGGCCATTGTAGTCGTATTCATATTGTTTCGGTTGATATTTTTCAATATATTGAAACACTCAATAATAGTCAATGGGCTGAAGCAGCTGAATATCTTCTTGAAGGTGTTCATCAATTAGTAAAAAGTGGAATTGATTTCTTACTTATTTGTTCAAATACTGGTAAATACTTGAAGGAAATTCCTTTGTTTTGTTTTTTGTCAGCAATCAATGTTTTGTAGGTCATATTGCTGCACCACGAATATTGGAATATTACCCTAAACTCGTTCTACTTCATATAAGTGACGCTGTGGCATTTGCAATTAAAGAAAAAAAATTGAAAAAAGTACAATTAAAAAACATTTGAAATCAAAGTAAATCTCGTGAATTACTTCTAGGTAGGATTTTTTGGATCAAAATTTGCTATGGTATCCAGTAGCTGCGTAGTTGAACGTTTGATTCAACATGGGTTAGAAATCGTATTTCCAAATAACGATGATATGGAACGCGTACATCAAATAATTGTTGATGAATTAACAATTAATGTAATTACTGAAGAATCAAAACAATTTTATAGGAATGCTATGCAACGTTTATATGATGAACAGCAAGTGGAAGGAATTGTTCTTGGATGTACTGGTAAAATGACTATTTCACTTTTATTTTCCTTTGAATAAGTTTTATCTTCACTATTTTCTTTTTAGAAATTCCTCTGCTCGTGAAGCAAACTGATCTTCCTCACATTCCTTTATTCGATTCAACACAACTACATGTAATTAAAAGAGTTCTTTTTAATTTTCGATGTGATATTTGTTTCTTTTTTTGTTTGGTTTGATCCATTAGGCTCAATTAGCGGTCGATTACCAACTCGGTCGATATGATATTGATTCATTTTTACCACCAAACATTAAAAAAGTAGAATGAATGATTTTTCTTTTAAGTTAACATTATTTTTCTACAGCCTTGTTTATCAGCAGGTACTATTGTGATGATATCTTTCGATTTAATATAATAACTAGCAAACCAATTTGTTTGTTTTCCAATATTTTTTAATGCATGACATTTGTCAGCTGTAAATTTAAGAGCAACAATACCCATTTTAGATATATCATATTGATAGTCTTCATATAGGTTTGTATCACCATCGCCAACACGAAATAGAAATTGACCTTGAAGTAGGATAATTACTTCGCCTGTGAGACTATTTTCAGCATCTTTATGTCGATGATTGCCTCGCACAGCATTGCTTTTTATTGAAACAAAATGAGACGGTTGATCACGAGGTGGTACATAGAGTATACCTTGACTTTCATTGTAATATAGTTGGGAAGAAATATTGAGATAAGTAAATAAAGATGATTGTGGAAGACGAAGTGTATCAGCAAGGGCTTGTTCAGGGAATGAATCAGATCGCAAAAGCCAATAGATAAGTACAAAAACAGTTGATAATACTATAACTAAGTAAATACTATGTGTACTTGTCGATGACGGTACTTTATTCTTGTGCATCTTATTATTTCGAAATGAGGGAGAAAAATGATTAACTATATACTTTTAGCTCAAACTGATATATGTACATTATCACATAGATGAATCATGTTATATCTGTATATCAAGAATGAAGGATGAAATATATTTATTCGTTTTCTAAACAAGAAATAAGACTCGCTATTTATTCTACCAGTTGTAACTCAATCAATAATGGTAAAGGTAAAAGGTTTGTTGAAGCATAGATGGCAGCCCATAGCTGCCAGCTATGAGTAGTGACTTTAAAAATCAATATGAATATAGCTGAATCTTTATTTAGAAAAAATGCATTTCCATGATGATAATACATAGGAGTTTTAATCACACTGATTGATTATATTTTACATGATGAGAGTGCTTACAGTTTAGTTGAATTAAAAAATAACATTACTATATTTCATGTCAAATTTTTAATAATTACGAATCATCATGATTTCAAATCTCTGTTTATTCTTTGAGAAAACAAATGTTTATATACGCACACGAAAGCAGAGACAAGAAAATAGAGAGAAACGAAAAGACAACAGAAAAGAGAGTTTACTAGATAGAATAATCATTAGAGAATCTAGTGATCAGATTCTATTTAAAAAAAAGAAACATTTACTAGCTAGAGTGAGCTTGAGAGGATCTGATGACCAAATTGTATTTTTTTTTTGAAAAGAAACGTTTTCCAGTTGGATATATTTAATGAGTGATGTGTTCAAGTATAGACATGCCTACACCTCGCAGTCATATTCTTTAAAAAGTCCCGATTTGGTTACCAGAACTAGTTTAATTTTTAATTGTCCACAAATGTGGACTTGATTTAGGAGCCGATCCAGGGAACCACAATTTGTGGGAAATGATAACCTACCAATATTTTAGTTGATTTTATTCGATTCACAGGTTTAGTATTACAAATAGATGTATTTGAAATACTGTAATTAGGATTGAATTATTCTATATTTTGTTCTTTCAAATATTTTGATCATATATTTACGTATCTATCTCTATTTGTTATTCTTTTTATTCATTGATATTTCCTTTCATTTTACTCAACACGAGACTTTTTTCATTGCTCGACTTGATGATTATTCTTATCAATCAAATACGATTGAAATTTATTTGAAAATGAATCACAATTCAACTTGCAACGAAGGAAATACTAACGAAAAAATATTCTGTTTGTGTTCTTTTGCAAGTCTGCTTGCTCGCTAAACTGGTTTCTAGTAAATCTTACAAGTTTTCTTTTTGATAGAACTTCGGCATCAGAAACTGAAATACTTATGAAATTATAATTTTTTTCAAAAGTATCACAAAAGATGAGATTCTCAAACTCATGGTTAAATTCAAAAAAAAACTATCGATAAAATCAAATTCTTGTAAAGTTCCATCCAATAAGGAATCGTTGTTGTACAGGAATATCTGAAAACCAAGTGCATTATGTTTTAGGAACATGGTGAGATATCAAATAGATTAAATTAATTAGCTTGTCTATAAACAGATAGAATATCAGTGTTGAGTAAAATGAAGGTAATAAATTTTATTTTAATTATTTGAGAATAATTCAGTATAAAACAATATCAAAACAATCAATAATTCCACATTGTTATATAGTTATTGAAATAAACTGATATTATCAATTAAATTAAACATTAGTATTATAAAGAGTTCATGCAAAGCAAATAAAAATACAGCTGTCTTTCTAATATATCATTGTCAATGAATATAATAACATACTGTTTATTTTATTAAAAGATTATCGTTTGATGTCTAGAGTAGAATTGCATCGAAATTCTTCTGTATTCGTTTATTTTTAGTATTAGCTGTGAAACAAAAGGTCAAACAAGCTGTCGTACTAGTAATAGTAATATAGCTACTCTTATTCAAGAAAATTTTTCTTATAGGGAATACGATGCATCTAGAAAATTTGTATATTCATCGATGTAACTGTATCGAAAAGTATTCTATCTATTATGTATCGTATCTAGAAGTAATTGAGCAAGACTACAGCTCTGTGATGTGTTACTTCTATATAGATTACATGTATGAATAGATACTTGAAATTAAGATTAAGAAAGATAGCAATATTATTAAATATACAATGTTGGAACAATGTATTGTGAAACTTTATTAATTCCTATATATTTATATATATATATATATAGATGAGAACTAGAAGTCAACATTTGTTTCGATAAAATATGCTAGAATCATATTCTTCGACTACAGCATATCGACAAATTCTATCGTAAGAAATAAAAGAAAGCCTTGTTCAGTTTCACAAATACGTATTGAAATAAAAGATTTTTTTTTCGTAGTTTGCTTCAAATTTGTTCATCGTTGATTAAAGACTATATTTTTCACACTTAGTAAAAAAAATGTTTTCAACATTGAAATTATTATGATGAGTGAATGAGTTGTGCTTGATTAGTTTTATCATTATCAAAAGCGTTGAAGCTAAAAAAATTCAAACTTGTTTCTTTTCACACTTGTTTCTCTAAATATTTTCCACCACTGAATGTTTGTATGCACTTCTCTCCTCTTTTCAACACCATCAGCGATATTAACCAACATCCAAATAACAGTAGAAAAGTGTTATTAGTAGCCATTTTTCATCGCTTCGCATTATTATTCTTTTGCATATCATTCATATCCTAGATCGTCGTTCGAATACACATGCTCTCTTCTTTCCCTTGTTGTATTTGACATATATATATATATATATATATATTCTCGAGATGGTGTTCCTTTATATGTATATTGAAGGCATAGAGATGAATGAACATGTGATGAACAAATTTTCTCTTTTATTCTCTTCCTTCTTTATTTCTCTTTCGTTTGCTGGCCGATGAACGAACAACACAACGGTAGACGAGAGAAGAGTGAGAGCGAACAAATCGCCTTCGCCGCCGCTGTTTTGTTTGTTCTCAGGATCAACACAAAAGCGCGCTATGTTGTACACTAAAGGCGAACTGAAGGTCAGCACACGCGAGAGAAAATGAGAGAATGTACGTTGGTCAGTTTTGATGTGTGGCCGCAGTTTCTCTTTCTCTCTTCTCTCTTCTCTCTCCTTGTCTGTGTTTTTTCCTTTTTCAGTAATACAACGCGAAGGCCATTGCATCGCCGTTCAAAGTGAACAAGCCGCTCTGCTGTCCATAGCTCCGCCCGATAGTGTCACAAATTTTCAACGATTCGATCTAATATATAGAAAAAAATCGATTCACACTTCCATCGTACGTATGTAATATAAAGAGATAATCTGATTATTTTCGCTTCGCTTTATTTCAATTCATAGAAATATTATATTTCTTTTTGTTCTTATATGGGAAATTTATTGTTTATTATATATGTGCATGTTCCTCTCGAAGACTAACCTTGCGTCTTCGCTTTTGCTACTGTGAAATAGAACATACAATCACGACAAATATATATTGAAGAAACAAAAAAAAAAAGAAGGAAACCTCGATGGCTATGATCATCATCACCTCTCTTACTCGATCAATCACAAAATAACGTCCCGATGGGTGTTCATCACACTAGGAGAAAAATAAGATTTACGAGCAGTCGATGTCTATTACACCATCAGTAACGGTCATTACTTAAGTTAGCCCTCTGATAGAAGAAAACTATCATTGATATTTGCGATTAGAAGTTTGAAAACTTTCATAAATAGTTTTCAATGTTTTCTTTTTTTTCTTTATTGTATATTTTTATTAGAGTATCTGATTACTAAGCAAGTACATTGTAAATGCTCACGAACGCAAGCAGACGATAAATTTCCATTTGAGATATCATCAAAAGATTGAAATATTGTCACACGCATGGAATCTCATTTTAAGTTTTTTTTCTCTCTCGAAACTATCAACAAAACGATAGATATAATGTGGAACAATATATATATATATATTCTTGTTTGAAGTTTAACCGACCACAACAAAAAGCCTTTTACTTTACATAAAAGACAAGAAAAAAATACCGACCAACAAAGAAGTTGATGCGCATAATTGATCTCTGCTCATACTCATTCATTTTAATCTCGTTTCTTCGTTCTATTACTTAGTATTTTATACTTGCCTATCGTACCTGACAATCATCAATACGTACACACATCGGATGACAGTCAAAAGGTACAAGTGACCATGCCGACAAGTCTTCTTTTGGCTCCAACGCAAATGGTAAGTTTTAATATTTATATATATATATATATTATATTGTACGTAATATTTTTTTCCCATATTTTTTCTCTATATTTTTTTTATAAAAAACACACATTGAGGAAAACCAGAGAGTGGAAACAAGAGAGCGCGCAACAGCGAAAGAGAGAGAGAGAGAGAGAGGGGAGGGGGAGGAGGGAGAAAACGATGCCGCTCTCTGACTAAGTCTCTTTCGCTCTCTTTGTTCATTTGTTGAACAAAAGTTGTCTATAGGTCTCCTTTTACTTTTAATCAAAAATTCCGCCTGCTTTGTTGTTTAACAGAGTAAAACTGATTTATCATCATCATCACCAGCTACAACACTCGATCTCTCTATCAAATCATCATCTACTAAACTATCTAAATCATCTGAACGACAAATGTCGTCGTCGTCATCATCATCATCATCATCATCGTCGTCGCCGTCGTTGTCATCATCATCAACAACGATAGCAAAAACAACAACAGTGCACAAATCTTTATCACCATCGAAAGTTCCGACACCGACAACTGATCCTGGTGGGGGTTCAACAACAGATAGTGACGAAGTAAAAGTATTTGGATGTGAAAAACATGAAGAAGATGTTGATGTCGATGGTGATTCTAGTAGCGATCGACTTTCACCCGTTGTTAAAGAAGAAGAGGTAAGACATACAAATTTTAAATGAACAATATTTAAAAGTTTTAATTATAGTCGTTACCACAACAAGGACTATCAACAAGTCTTGGAGGTAAAGGTTTTCTTAGTGTTCTCTCTCTGTTCATTATGTCTATATATTTATATTTACATTTTACAGATCGTTTGAACAGTGAACATCAATTCCACAGCTTTTTTCCATATTTCATTTCTCCTTATTATCATGCAGCGGCAGCAGTCAGTAATGCTACAACACCTTTCGTAAGTTTTCATTTGTTGGTTTTTTCAGAGAAATTAATATTTTTTGAGCATATATTCGATGATCGAAAGCAGGTGTCCGATGGATAGGACGATTGCGTGTAGTTCCACCCTCACACAAATTCAATAGTATATATATATATATATGATCGATCAGTAATTTCCCACACACACACACACTCTCTCTCTCTTACTCTTCATGATCATCTACGAAGGAAAATCATTAGCGATCGATTGTATGTGTTAAAGTTGCTTCCACTTCAGATTGATCGCGCGGGACAGACGGACAAGATTTATCTCTTGACTGTTTCTAATTAACATTTGTGCAACTCTTCTTCCTCATCCTACTAGTGCAGATGATTAGAATAAGAGAACAAGCAAAGCGTTTGCAAGCTAATTCGTCATTGTAACGAGACAAGACCGGAACATGACCGATCCTACCTTGTCTGTCTATATGATGAAAATGATCTGATTAGCCTGAAATCAAGACGATGAACTATGCTTTGTTTGTACTACATAGTAAAAAGTAAAATGGAAAATAGATAATTTCATACTATTAGAGAATTTGTTCGGCGGAAAATGGGGAGAGGGAGGAGTTAGAAAATTAATCGAGTGAATGTTTTTAATATGTCCGTTTTGGATATGAAAAGTAAAGATCAAGAGCTCAACATGCACGAATGAACAAAAGTGGCCACTTTAAAATTAAACATTTCAGCTGTTTCATTGACATGATCTTAATAAAGAATTCGAATGATAATTAGATAGTTTTTGTTATGCACTCAAATTTTATTTTGAATGATTAAATATTTCTTTAATATATATCTGTTTTGAAGGATAAAATGGCTCCATTGGGTTCTTTATCAAAGTTTATGTCACCACCTCCTGCTCATATGTCTAGTACTAATCTAGGCATTGATCCAAATACAGGTAAGCGAATCAATCTTTTATTTGAAAACATTCTCATTCACTTTTTTCCAACTCATAATAAATCTATATATATATATTCTCTAATTGTTTAATGATGAGGTGAAGTTGTTCGCACTTGAGCTCTTCACATTTCTAGATATATAGAAGAATAGCGAAAAAAAGGTTAGTCATTTATTATAAATTTTTCATGACGTTGCTGTTTAAAACAAATGCCTTTGCAATACACACGTCAGTGACACTCGCAAATGGATGTGAATCAATTACTAGTCAACTTTCGTCCATTACTATAGACTAGAAAGCCGAGAGGGCGATGCAATGAAAGGAGGAAAAGGAAATACATTTAGTACTTCATTAAATAAATCTTTTTTTCTTTCTTTTCTCATCATCGTTCGCACGTCTCGAGTCTTCTCCGAAAGTCGATCAATCGCAATTCACTATTGAAAATACGAGAAAAAGGTGGGCAAATATGAGCAAACAAGCGAATGTGTGCTTGAGCTCGTTCATGCGATGCTAATCGACATACATGTCGAACGATGACATGTAACAAAGTGGAAAATGATCTTATTAACGAGACACAAGACAATGAATGAGAACGAAAGAATAAAAGACAATGTTCAATGTAATGTGTCAGAGCATCCATTGCACCGAGCAGAATCTCGATGCAATAATTACTGTTATAGTTACACAATATAAAGCCGAAGATAATAGTTTTCTATTTTTGAAAACAACAATAGAATCTAAAAAAAATTAATGCGCACATTATTTCTGTCTTTATTTTCTAACAGATCTGTTAGAATTCAGCAACTTAGAAGAGTAAATTCAATAAATATAATATTGATATCAAATTGTTAAGATTTTATCATTAATATCTGTTAGTAATTAACTAAAAAATAATTAATCATTATTCATTTTTTAAGTGAATTGAATCTTTCACAACACAAAACTGTTCATACTTATCGCATTGAAAAGAGACTTTATTTTGATCTACATTGACATATTTTTTGTTTTTTATTATTTATATATTTTTCTTTTGAAAATTGAATATCAACTAGAATATTATTTTGATGTAGACCAATAGAGAATTTTGTTGCATTCATTTTCAACAAATTATACTATCTAAACGCAACATATATAAAAACTAATTGCGGATGTTAAATTGAAAATTAAATATCATTTGTATCGGATCAATCATCATTTCAACTATTGTTTTATATCTCATCAAGATCAATATTACAACTAGATACCTATGAACAATGCATTTTCATACGAGACTTAAACATCTAACTAGACTATAACTACTAATTCAACTATTCCGATTAGTACGATAGTTTTTATTTACAGATAGTCAATTGTTTTGTGAAAAGTTTCAAAAACAAAACTGTTCTGATTATAACGACATCATTTGATTACTTAAATAAAAAAAGCTAAGATTCTCAATTTAATATATACATATATATTTGCTTATTCAGGTGTTCCTAATTCAATGTATCCATTATCATCGCCATCTTCTTTTCAATCACTTTATGCTCAGCATTGGTTCGTTTATTCTTTAATACATTTCTAAATATTTATTTTCTTTTTCTTAACTCCAGGCGTTCACCTATGTTTCCATTTGTATTTCCGCCTGGATATCCATTTTCTCCAGGTGTTCTTTCTCAAGGTTCACCGTCAACACATACCATCAGTGGACATTCATCATCAATAACAAACCAAAGCAACCAGTCGTTATCACAAAAGCGATCAACAACACATAGGTATGTTTATATGAAAACAAAATCTAGATTTTATAATTGCATTGGTTCCAATAAAGATCCATGGATAACAGTCCACAAGATCATCATCATCATCATCATCATAAACTTTCAATGTCTCATGAAGATAATAAAGCAAAGAAGGCTCATATTAAAAAACCATTGAATGCTTTTATGTTATTTATGAAAGAACAACGAGCTCAAGTTGTACAAGAATGTACTTTACGTGAAAGTGCAGCAATAAATCAAATTCTTGGCCGAAAAGTATAATATTAAAGCAAAAACCAAGGAATTTTTCTCATCATTACTAAAAATTTGTTTTTTCTTCATAGTGGCATGAACTTGATCGAAATGTTCAACAAAAATACTATGATATGGCACGAGATGAACGTATGAAACATATGCAACTGTATCCAGGATGGTCAGCTCGAGATAATTATGGTTCAAGAAAAAAGCGTGGCACTAAAGGGAAAAAAAGAGAAAAAAGTCAAGGTGAAAATGGAGGTATGATGACAAATTATTATTAAAGTTATTGATCTTCGTTCTTTTTTAAATTTTATTTAGAATGTCTCAATCAGAAAAAATGTCGAGCAAGATTTGGTCTTGATCAACAATCGAATTGGTGTAAACATTGCAAGTATGTATTAGTTAACAAATAGTACAAAAGACATTTAAAATCCATTGTCTTTTCTAGACGAAAGAAAAAATGTCTTCGTTATACAGAAGATGAAACAGCTTGTGAAGGACCTAATTCTGTTGGTGGTGGTTCATGGAGTGAAGACGATGATCCTGATAATATTGATGATTCAGGAGATATTATTGATCATTGTGGTACGCCAATGATGGAACATCCAGACGGAAGAAATACTCATGATACGATTGAAGGTAATCATTCACCTCATCATGGTGGAATATCCATTGATTCCGATGAAGAAAATAAGTCACGTATATTAATGCACCAACAACCACCAAATTCAAACGGTAGTGGTTCATCTTCATCGACAAATGGTGCCGTGCCAATGGCAATCATGACTGCAACAACATCATCATCATCAAGAAAAGACTCATCATCATCATCTTCATCACCACAAACTTCGCTTCTTCATCCTTCGTATCATCGATATTCAATAGGGCCAACAGGACCTCATTTTCCTTCACCTCATCATCATAATATGTATTTTGATTCATTTTTACAACCAACATCGATGTCTCTTGTAAATGGACTTAAACGAGAGATATAGTTTATTTATATTTCTGTCTTTATCTCTCGCTATTTATTCTTTCTAGTCAGTATCCGAGGTGATCGTTCTGATTGCAATACATGTATAATCTCGTCTTTACCATTCATGTTTCTTTTTCTATTTGTATCTTTATTTTTCCGCATTTCAAGCCTTTGTTCATTATAGATTTTCTCGTTTTTCCATGTTATACATGCATCATACTCTGACTCTTTAAACGTTTATATATGTAAATCATTTTCGACTGTTTTTTCTTGTGGATCATTCGTACAGAGTTCATATTTAATGAGGAGAAGAAAAGAAAGAAACAATCGATAATCGTTCATCTTATAGTATCACATTACAGACATGTGTATTTGTGTAGGGATCAAATAGAAAATTGCTAGGATGATAGGTAGCTGATTTTCTTTATTGTTTGTAATCAGAATAGATTATCGTATGAAATCGTTTTGTTTCGTATTATTAAAGTTTTGATTTAAATTCAGAATAATACAACGCGAATAGACTATATCATCAATGAAAATATTTTACTAAAGAAATAGTCAATACTTTGCTCGAGTATGATTATAATTTCTAAGCATCGAATACGAATCAGAATATAGGATGGATTCCAAATATGAGTTCAAAAATATTTCTTTTACTTCTAGTTTAGAATTGATTAATCAATCTTTTAGAGATGCTTTGTTTGAAACATTTTTTTCAGTAAAGTCATGCATAATCAATTAGTTTAATAAAACTCATAAACAAACAGTCACGTATCAATCTTCTGGATTTTTTCTAGATAACACACTTAGAGAATATTTGCTACGACTGTATACTTTATAATTCAAGAGCTGCCTGGCGGTCGTAATCTGAAAAGAAGCTAACAGATGTTGAAATATTTCCAATATAATGTCCCAGCGGTATATTTCAACAGTACTTGTTTTTTTTATAAAAATAAATAGAAGAGCTTTGTATTATTTTTTCGTTTTCGAAAGGGACAATTCTGATTATTAGAAAATCGATTGTATCTCGTTCATTGAGTCTCAATAAGAAATTCTTTATTTTCATTTGTAAAAGCAAACTTGAAATTGTCTCTTTCTTCTGAAAACTATATCGGTGAGATGTCTTCTTCAAATCAAAATCAATGTTAGTTGTTTATCATGTGGTATTGTATGAAAATTGGATATACTAATCTTGTTCGTCAAAAATCATCTATTCATTCTCTTGACATTGAAACTTTTGCGATCAATTGTTTTAAAAATTTATGAAATATACAACCGAAATTAAAAATCTTAGATGATGCAGAAAACTACGCAATAATAATTCTATACTTTTTAGTATATGGTATGTATGATTTAATACTTGAATTTGTCGACTTGCTTTATTACATAAACTTGCATTGAATCACAACTGATGATTTTTATTTTAAAATCAATGTCGAGCAGAGTGAGAGAGAGAGAGAGAAAGAGAGAGCCAAATTATATAGAAAGATGAGTTTAATATTGCAATGTTATGTCAAGAGTAATTGGTATAATATGTTGCTTGTCTTGCGAAGGAATCGGCTGCTTTGATGATTGAGGGTTTTGTAGATTATTCATATTCGATCGCATATTATCTAATTCTTGTTTCAAAACTTGACATTCATATTCAGCTTGTTGTCGAAGCTATCATTAAAAAGAAAACAATTATTATGTTTAATTACTATTTTAAAATATTTCCCTATACTTTAGTGCTATTATTTAGACGAATCTTAACTTGCTCAAGTTGAGTATTAAGATCTGATTGATCGTTCTAACAATAGAAAAGATATATCAATTACGAATAAAAAATATTCATCTGATCTATATTTTATATTCAGACCAATGATGTTCGACCTCGTTCTTCAAGCGCAGCTGTTTTTTTCTTTTCCATCTGATATCTTTGTTTCCACAACTCTCTTTCTAAGATAACCAAAACAAAAGAAGAATCGAAAAATTAACCGATCAGCATATATATGTATTTCAAACCTTCTTTTCGATGAACACCAATCTGATCATGTAACTGTTGCATTTGACGAATAATTGTTTCACGTGTTGCTTCCAATGCAGTACGCTTTTTTTTCAATTCTTCAAGATGATCTGCGAGTTTTACAACTATAAAAAATAAACTATATTGAAATCGCTTGTCGTTATAAAAACCAATTAAGTCACCATCATGAGCATTTATTTCTTCAGCATGTTCTTTTTCAGCATTACGACGAGCTAAGTCACGTGCTTCTTTTTGTAAACGTTCAATATCATTAGCAGCCTGTCTGAAAGAAGAAAAGCCAAAAGACTGACTGGCATCCGATTTTTTCGTGGAGACTTTTTCGTTTTTAATAGACGATATAGCTGGCCATTGAAGTTTATTTCGCCATGCTCGATATCTCTCTAATAGTATTGAGTGTGTATCTCTCTGTTTACTCGACGATTGTATTAGTTGTTTTTCTGGTTCAGGTGACCACAATCCCCGAGAATTAACAAAATTAGATATTCTGAAACGCATTTATATATATAGAGATAGATATAGATATATTTTTCGAGTCTTTTTTTTCTGTCTTTCTATCACAAGCGCTGAGAAAGTACAACAGTAGCAATAACAAGAACTAGTCAAAACAACATTAAATTCGTGCATTGTCATCATTCAAGATTTTGTTGTTGTCATTTACGATGTGTCCCATAGACTCGTTGGATGATCCGAGCGGTTGCATCGCGTCTCTGTGAAGGGAATAAGACTTAATGTGAGTTATAAATATATATATATATATATGTATATATGCAATATATGTTGTTGTTGTTTTTTTTTTTTTTTTATATATATAGCAATGTTTAGGGAAGTAAAATATGTGATTATTTTGTAAATAGAAGCAAGTGTAAAAACAAGCACAATTGACGTTGAAATGTGCTTCATTTAAAAAGTGATTGCACACTCATCATCAACAACAACAATCGGATAACATATGTGAAGTAGAAAAAAAACCGACTATTTATACAACCTTTGATTATCATGATGTACATTGTCTTCATTGCTGAAGTATGCACGAAGTATTTTTAATATAATTTTCAACCAATAACCAAACAAGAGAGAAACAAGTAATTGTAACTTACTGCTGTTTTTGTTTTTGTTTTAATTTACGTCGATTTTGATATTTTCGATAAGCTCTTTGAATTTGAGTAGCTGCTTCATTTTCTTGTCTTTGCTGTTCTCTCGTTAGCTTTTCTTGTTTTTCAAGTAATTCTCGTTGACGTCTTTCTTGTTCTTGTTCAATTTCACGCCGCTGTCGAGCCAATTCAATTTGACGTTGACGAAGACGTTCTTGTTCTTCTCTTAATTTGGATAACTCTCTACGATGATAAATATTCCATATAGTGTGAAATTAACATCGTGTTTGTGAATAAAAAGATATATTTTACCTTGCGCTAAGTGTACTTGAAGCTGCTGAAAAACTTTTATGGAAGACAAAAAGCAAAGATATTTTTGTCGAACGTTCCTTTTCTCTATTTATTATTTTGATATTTACTTTGAATAAGAAGCAATGGGATGTCCCTGAAAATTTGTTGAATTTTTTCGTTCACCAGAACGAACAAATGAACGATGTAATTTTGTTCCAGATGGTATTGGTGGTATAATTCTTGGTTTAACCCAACTCTGTTGACGACTTGAAGTTAGTTGTGGTGGAGTATTTAATGCTTGTTGAATAGGTGATTCACGAAACAGATAACTTTTTGAATTTGCTGATTTAACATGTTCATCATCATGATGTCCTTCTAGAACATAAATCTGAAAGACATTGATTTACTTATTTTCGTTCTAGAGATAAAACAAATGGAAATCTTACTTCAGGTGCAAATGTCTAAAATATATAGCAATAAATTTAACTAACGCTAAATTATGATATGAAAAGTTACGAACCATAGGCGGTCGATAGTTTTTCACTCGTAATTCTGTTTCTTGTTGAGGTTTTACCTAGAATATAATTATATATCGAATTTTGCATTTCTTTTATATAATTTATACTTTCGTTAAACAACGACCAACACTTCTTAGATAAATAAATTGTTTTGGAAATGCATCATCTTGACCACAAATCTTAAGAATATGTTGACGAAGATCATTTAAATTTAAATTTTGTGGTACACTTCGAAAGATATTTATGTTAATCATTTTATGTGTGAAGAATAACTTACTGAACAAAACCAGCTGATATAGCTCGTTCCATCGTTTCATTTTCGGCTAAATTTTGAAGATTTTTCCAAACGCTTTTTGGTATTATGTAAATATGAAGATCAACAAGCTAGATAATCCAGTATGTCAATGTTCTATAAATAAATCTTGTATGCTCTACCTGCGATGAATCCGGTCGATCAATAGAAATTATATTACTACGTACAGCTAAACGTTCACTTTCTAGCTGAGACTGCATCTATATTAAAAAAGTAAATACGTATAGATCAATCGAAAAGTGTCTGTTGTTTTTCTTTTATTCTTATGTTTGCTTCACCACCATTACTCTATGTTTGACACGCTCGTTAGGGATTTTATTCTGACATAGAATGAAAGAAGAAGAAGAAGAAAAAGAAAAGAAAAGAAACAAAAGCAAATCACATTTACATACTGCTTTGAAACAAGTGTGTTGATTCCATTTCTACTTCTCTCCTTGCTTTGACGACTGCATGCATAAAAAGAAATATACTTTATTGAACTAATCTCGTGTTCTTCTTTTTTTTTTCTTTTTGTTCCTTATTTCATTTTTTCATTCTCGTTTCAATGCAAAAAAAGGAGTCTATTTCATATTCATCGGATAAAATGCCTGAGAACTATTATGTATCAGTAAAAATCTGTTCGTTGTTATGAAATATCAAAATGATAAACATTCTACGTAGTTTTTATTAGATTGAATATGTATGAGCATGGCTTCCGATGGGTTTCTACTACATAAAAAGAAATAAAAGTCAACGTATAAATACTATGAAACCAAAGAAACCTAAATTAAACATTGGCAGACAAATAAAGGAGCTTGTTTTATTAACAACAATGTGAGCTTTTGATACAATTGATTGAGAAAAATGCAAAAATCCGTTTGTGTTTATCATCGAGAGAAACTTATTGCGCAGGATCATTTTCCTTTGTTTTGTTTGATGCAACTTTGTCTACGTATTGACAGTTACAAAGCATTCAATAAAAAATAGTTGTACTCGTACTAGGGTTAAAATTTCTGCTTCAATATTAAACTTGAACTTGGCACGAGTTATGTTCATCAAATTTATTCTTGTTCTCAGTAATAAACTTGTATTGTAGGATTTTCACAGAAAATTTGATCATATAACAAAGTTCTGCCGAGAAATTTATTCACTCCTATGCTTGTAAATAGGTTAGCTACAAAATTTTGAATGACTGGAGGGTGCGACGGCAGCAACGTCACTGATCTTGTCTTGATGTTTGCTATAGAGGGATTCAGGCTCTTGCTCTAGAAATGAAATGCTCCTATACTTTCGAAGAAGCAGAAACTATCAGTGTTTCAACTTCAAACGGAGTTTATTAATGTCTCTGTAGAATTATTTTCTCTCTCTCTCGCTCTCTCGGCCACCATAATAACCATGCAAAACTATACATTGAATTATAATAATCCGTGTACTGCTGCTTGAAATAATGTTGTTTTATGAATTACAAAATAATATTATCGCATAAGAACGTAACATAATGTTTTTTCTTTCACCATCTATCGAAATTTATTTTTTAAAGATTTATTGAAACTTTTCAATGAGTCGTTAAACCTTTTGAAATCAATTCTAAGAACAAGTGTCCTAACACTATCATAAATTCTAAAAATCATTTATTTCGGTCATGACTCTTTTTGTACGAATATAATCATAAGACTTATATGTATACATTTACTATGTCTAATCTTCTTAAAGTGTTGTAATTGCTCTGAAAAGAAAACCGTATTTTGATTGTATGCTTAAGCTAGCATTATATCTATCCATCAATTTTAACAGATACGTATGCTATTGAAACAAAAACATTTAATGAAATCAAAAGTTTTAGCATTAAATTTCGTTATATCATAAAAATACAAATCTTGACAAATTATTTTTCCGCAGACTGTGATATGCTTTCGTCGTATCTTTACAGTTATCTATATTGTTTGAGAAGTTATTACCGGCTATTTACTATCGTTTGTCCCATAAGGGCATCAATTAAGCCTACAGATCGCAGGAGACGATATGAAGATGATACTATGCAGTGCACACGATATACTTACTATTGATAAAAACCAAGGATACATTATCGCTTCTGTATGGAATTATAATATCGTGTCGATTTGAATTAAATAATTCGTAAAATAATGTACTTCTCTTCGCTTTACCTAATTGTTAATTTTGCAGAACATTTTGTAAAGATACTAATATTTAAAACAAAATAAGATCTTATGACAAAAAGATATAAATCAACCGGAAAAATCCCATCCAAATGATTCTCTTTACATTTCCTCTCAACACTAATTGTGTACATCGTGGGAATGAACTACACATGTGTAAGTAGAGTGAGAAATGACTGCTGGCAATGTCCCATTGCATTGTAATTGCTATAAATATTTATGATGTTGTTATTTTAAGCGGACATCTACTTCTTTTTGTTTTCTGGCTGTTATCTAATTAGTACTTTCTTCTTGTATTATCATCTGTTATAATACATATTTAGCTAAAACAAAACACCAACGGTATTACTTTTCTTTTAGGTAAAAGTGATAAAATTATGAACACAGATAAAACTTTTGCAAGACATCCGCGAGACAAAATAAATCATTTGACAAATCGAGTAAATAAATTTCAAGAAATAGTCAATACAATAGGCGCACCGTCATCCAGCAGCCGCGCTGAGTCAATCTATGGACCATATGAAAAAAGTCAAAACAAATAAAAAGTGAATGCTATATTTCTTTTGAATTTCTTCTTATAGTTTAGTACATCGTGGTCAGAAAGTCCGAGAGAAGATTCTTGAAGAAATGAAACAATTATGTCATGCTATTCAAACTAATGGGACAGAAGGAGACGATGGCACAGTAACAATCACATTTACTGATTTATTCGAAGTACGTCATATATGTGTATCTTCTGCGTGTGCTTAACAGTACATCATTTTTTAGATATATACGAATATTTCGGATAAATTAGTCGGCGTATTATTTAAAGCTCGTAAACAAGGATATTTAACGTTTAAAGGTGAAATGTTACTACGAAACAGAGATGAGAATGCTCCTATACAGCTAATACGTTCGTCTTCATAATAAACTATTTGTATTGAGCTTTTCTGCATCCTATTTTGTATTATTATTATTATAGTTCACTTAAACTTAAAATAAACTGTCTTTAAAATTCGAAAAATAGATCATCTGTATATTTCATGGACTATAGTTCAAGTGACTTTTCAGTGCATTAGATTTATTTATTCATTCCTAATGTGCTATGCGCATCATTGATTGACTTTTTGATAAATGTGAACAAATTTTATTACGATGACAAGGAATTAAAGGTAAACTATTATTAATTGTAATTAAAAGTTGAAAGCAACAAATATATTACTAACCAGAACATATTTCACTCATTAATAGTGAATCGTACTTGCACTACTATTTTTATCAATCATTACAGGAAATATTTGCAGCATTCATGTGCCATAATAGACAATTGAATTCAACGTTTATTAATGCCAATCCTTAACAAAACTAATTCGAACAAATAATCAATAAGAAAAATCTTTGAGATTCATTCAGGTTTCTAGTTAAAGCGATTAAAATGTCAATTTATACATGTCACATGAGTATACAAACTCAGAACGTTTTGATAAAGAAAAGAATAAGCATATCGGATCGTCGAATTTCATGATGTAAACATTGATTGGGAAGCGAAATTGGTTTCTACTCAAGTTTCAATTTGTTTACAGTCAATGCATATTAATTATTTTCATAGACTGAATTACAAAGTACATTAGCGAAAAAGTATACAGTGACATGTTGTTGTTAGTAAAATAAATGCTTGCCGAAGCCTTCATTAATTAAAATAAATAGCAGACAATGTTTCTATTGGTTACTAAGGTATTTTTTTCTAAATATAGAAATAACTATGCAAGTAGCCGCTCGAAATGACAAGCAGAGACGTATTCAATGATACATCATAAACAATTCTTGATATCAATAGTCTTTATCCCACGATGGCGACTCTATAACATAAGAGTAAGCATTTCCCATTAGAACTAATTTGCGAGACAATAACCAGATCGCCTATACAATCAAAAAGTCCGACTTGAGTGTACACAGCAGAATATAATACGATGATCAGACTATTGTACAACATGAGAACATACATCATTGATATTGATTGTTTATCTCGTTCAGTTGGAATATGTGAAGCAGTTTTACAAGCCATAATGCCTAATAAAAGAGTTACAACAGTGAACAAATAGTTAACAAGAGCGATAAATCGACAAGATATGCAATATTTCAGAAAAATAAAGTTTGAAGCTGAACGAGTGTAGCTATTTGTTTTAGATGATGCAGTCAAAATATACTACAATAAAAAGGAAAAGTACCGTATTAATGAAACGAAAGCTTAATATCATTGTACAATTATTAACTAATCTTATATTACTTTATTATAGTTAATATCGATCAATTAATGACAACCAAATGAGTACATGTTCAAGAGGCAAGTCAATATCAAAATATTCTTAACAATCAGACTCCAGTTAATCATTATATAAGTGAATAGAATCGTGAATAAAAGATTTCATCTTCTATTCAAATACATTTATACTTTTTCAAACAGTTGTAAGAGTTTAAAACAACAATATTCAATGGTCCTCCAAAAAACATCTAGGTGGATAACAATGAAGTTATAAAATGTATCGAATTTGATTACTTACGTTAGTTCTATCACATAGTAATGAGTGTTCTAAAATCAACATTATAGATTAACCTGATTATTTATTATTGTATTTTCACGTAGATTTCCTTTATTTCTTAGTGCCTCTTTAAGGTTACATATCTGTAAAAATTTGTTTTATCGACTATATTTTGACTTTCTAAAAATATTTATCTTCGTTAAGAGAGCGCTTTTGCATCGTTATATCATAATAAATCTTTACTAGACGCGTTCAACATTAATAATTTTCAGCGATGGTTCGAAGATTCTTCAATGACGAATCTGAAACAGTTGATGAGGGAATTGATTTTTGTTAAAAAAATTATTCTAATTTAATAAGCAGTTATTTTTATATTTTCGTTAATAGCAGGAGTAAATAAGAATGTTTTTATTTTTTTAAATAGTATATGAATTTTAGAGTTCTTCCATTTCGGAAAATGAAAAAGTGTGTTTATCAATTTAATATTGTTTCGCTTCTCTTTGAATGTGCTCAGCACGTCATAACATACGATCTTGTACTTTTGTTCCGCATTTTACTGATGAAAATGTTTCGTTTATATGTTTATCATAGAGTGGCATCGATCGAGAAGTTTATTTAGTACAGAATCTTTCCATCGGAAGTTTGAACAATCTGATTCCGTCAACAATAAAGTCGTTACTATCGATAGAAAGTATCATGAGTATAATTCATATGATGATAATAATGTAAACTCGCTCACTAAAGTTGATTTGTATCCTGAAACTTATTTTAAAACTTTCATGAATTATTCCAAGAAAATTTGTTATCGTCTTAATGCTCACATTAGATAATAAGAAGAATATCTGAATGAGAAATTCTCAGCTATGGATTTGTCTAATTCATAAATAGTTTAGCTATTTGCTAAAAAAGAATAAACAACGAAGATTAAATATGAAACGTGCATACGAGGAAGAAATGCAAAGCTTTTCAATTTAGAAAGAAAAAAGTAATTCGATATTGAATGAATATTTTCAAAAATCAGTAAATTTTGTTTTTCAGAAACAAATAAAAGCATCCTGAAGAAAATCATTATGGCGAAAAATATGATCAGACAATAAAGGCAACAGGAAACTACATAATAAAATTTTAGAAATGCACGTTTATATTAAATTCTATCAGCAATTTCAAAGCACTAATTCGATTTATACTAATAGTCTTGACATATTCTCTATCATTATGAAACATGCAGTAGAATGCTTTTGTCTTATCAGGCATGCATTATTGTTATATAATTTGATTTACTTGTCTATTGAAATCTTGAAAGAAGAAAAATTACAATATAATCATATTCGTATTTAAATAAAGCCAACAGCTCTTGAATTCATGATATTTTCCAGAGTATTTTAATTTTTTTTTCAAATTGAATTTTGATCAGTCATTGTGTATTCTTAAATTTCAGAATTTGTTTTTAAAAGAACACTGAAAATTCGAGTTATTCGAGAGAACTCAAATGAATTATAGTAGTTTTGACTAAAAAAAAGGATCAGAACTACTGGCAATATTGATTAAACAAGAAAACTAAATTATTTTATGTATTGCATCAATGACTGCTTTGGCTTGCTGTTGAGATTTCAGATTTTCGAAAATTTCTTTTGCTCTAGCTATATCATTTGCATGTTCATTATTTTGTGTATGAAAAATGATCTTGTTTATTTGAGCCCAATGTGCAGCAAGCATTTGCGTGATAATCATCATTTGTCGATTGTTGCCGTATGCACCACAACCCCACCATCCTGTATGGATAATTGTATGAAAATGATTTGCATCCTTGTAACTTAAATTTCGGTCGCTCGATCGTGAAGTATGTAGATTCATTGCATGAGTTTTAGGAGCCAGTATTTGTGCTGCTTTAAAACTCGCATAGCAATTGGCGACTATGTAACTAATTTGATCATCTGTATAACAGCCTTCACCATGACTGGGGGCTTCAATTGCAATTAAATTAACTACTTGAGACGGATAGTTCGACTGAAATGCACTTCGAAGTTGCTCTAACGTTGCATGAGCAAATGCATTACCGTAAATTTCTTTTGTATCGAGATTGATAACTCTTTTAGTATGACTAATTAGGACTAAAGCGAGAAAAGAAAATGAAATTTTAAACAAAGAAAATAGACGGAAATATAGTGGGTGTTGGTACAGGCCTATTTGCATATGCATTCGAGTCAACTGTACGCGAACCAACTGTATTAATTGCTTGAGTAAAATATTGTCTTACAGCAGCTAATTCAACACATTCTAATACTTGTAATTCGTCTTGAGCTAACAAATGACCTGCATAATATGCAAATAGATCACTATAAATTCAGATACCATTCGACACTTTGAATGTCATAGTTAGATTTATTACTAAACACGTCCGCTGAAAATTCAATTATAGTCGATGGTCGATCGTTGGCTTCTATAATTGATATAAATGGTTTCCATCGTGTTATTAATATTGATTTATTGGGTGATGGTAAATACTGTTTTCCTTGTTGAGTAAAACAACAATAAATAATTTATTTTTGTTTTCAAAATTCGGTGGGTATTTTTCATATAGTTCATTTGATTTCAATTCTTCTGCAGAAAAGATAAACCATCGTGATATTCATGATAAAGATTTGACACAAACATTTCATCACGAAGTACATTAATAGTTTTCACGTGTATCTTAGAAGAAGTTGATACCGGTGTGCAGTATATATCGTCAGTAAAACGGCTATGTGAACGTGTTGCCATTAAAGAAAACTGTAACTGAAAGAGCGGAATCAAAGACTGATGTGCCGTTTTTCAGCGACAACAACATGTCATTAGAAAAGCAGTAGAGAAAGGAAGTAAAATAGTTGCCACAGTCACCGATAAAAAGACAAGCAAAAGTTCGACGCTGTTTACAACGTGCAAGAGAACAAAATATTTTTCTAGGAATAAAGACGAAAGGTAAATTGATAGTGTATGATGTGTGTTCTTTATTGTAAATCTTATAATTGAGGAAATATGTACACCTTGATATTTATCTCATCAATCTAGTAGAATGAAGATATTTATTATATTTCGATCTTAGAATATTAAATTGCAAATTTCATTTAAATCATAAAATTAAAAATCAAGTATAGCTAAAATTCGAAGCATTTCAAATACATAGTGATAAATATTATTGTGAGCAAGTAATAATCTTAATTCAGAGCATATAATATTGATCGCAAAAAAAAGATGTTCATACATATTAACCATTAATTTTTATTAATCTTTAGCTATTAATAATTCTATATAAATTAAACAGTTTTCATCAAACAAACCATTTTTCTATTGTCAAAAAACACATCAACGAGAAGCATAATCCTTTGATTTTTTTTTCTTCGAAAACAAAAACCGGAATTTCACAGAATGCTTAACAATATTTTGATATATGCTGACTATTCTAATGATTCTCGACTGATATGTGTCAAGCAGAACAAACTGATTCGGTGAGATGAAGGCATTGATATTTCATTACATTGAAAGTACAGAAGAAAGGTCTTGTATAATAGAATCATTAATTAATGAATGAATGAATAAATGTCTCTTTGACCCTAACTTTTACTTTTAGACTATCCGTTAGAAATTAGCATAATATAACGAACTAAATAAGTTGGTTGTATATAAATAGAATATGCAAAAGCATAAAAAGAAAATCGATTACTGACTGTTGATAATGTGCCATATAATGTTTGTTCTACAATAGGACTAATGTCATATGTTATTTTTTTGTATACATATAAAACTGTTTTTACTGTTAATCTTACCCTGAAGATGATAAATTAGGAGTCTGCCCTTTGACACATGAGACTCTTATTCCTTTTTTTTAAGCTGGACAAACATTGTATATTATTGTTTGATATGTTATCCACATATTACAAGGTTTTCTTGTCTTCATTTTCACACAACAGCTGAGCTAATCGCCTCGCTGTTCGTCTATATTACACAACGCATGTCTTCCCTCATGAGATAAACTAATACTGAAAAAGACGAAGGAAAACGTTGACGATGATGACGTTACTGTCGTTCTTAATAGCAAAAAAAAACGATGAAGAAAAAAATCAATCTCAATGTGTTTATTTCTTTTTCTGAAATAGTTCCGTTATATTGCCTTGCCAAACAAAATTTGCCTATCAATTGCTTGACGAAGAATTATATAGTTCTCGATACTTGACTTTCACTCTTTTTTTTTGACTTGCATGTCAAGCTACTATCGTCAAGTACAAAGGATAATGTTGAGAAAAAAAGAAAAAGTCATGATCATGATCATTATCATCAGCATAATACTAATAATGAAGACTAAGGCAAAGCGTCAACAGAGATCTAGATATATGTATACCATATATGATCATCTTCATAGATGGTAAGTCAAATAATGAGAGAAGCCAACAAAACTTTAGACTTCGCATGCTCTTTATTAGTTTTGATTCGTAAGTGATGAGCTGTATTGTAAGATGAAAAGGTCACTTCTTTATGAGTAACAATGTTTAGATAAAACGACAGCTACGAGAATGATATATTAGTTTATTATTAAATAAAATGCGTTTTATTCATCTTAAAAGTTGAATCTTTCCTCTTTTTCTTTTTTATCAACTGTCATATTGTGAATGCAGCTATTACTGTCATTCTTTCGTCTTCTGTCATTTACTAGTTCAATCGACTATCTATCGACATATTTTGATTAGTCTCATTTTACATTGCCGTTGTCTTTCGTTCGCCCGAGATTTTTTCTATCTCTCTTCTTTCGGCTTTTATCATCATCACTAATGTCTTTTTGATCAACAGACACACACAAGAAAGACTATCGTGTGCCTGCTGTTGTTGTTGCTGATCTCTCTTGTTGCCATCGTTTTCTTCTCGTTGGTGAGTATTTTGCAATCAATTGATTCATTCACATGCGCGTAACCACAATATAGACGTGCATGCACGTACTGGGTTCTAAACCAATTGTAAAATGTGTTCAGTGTGAGAATTCGAAATAATAGACACATGCTTCGTTGCATTCAATTATTGGGTTTGTTTGGTTGTCTTTACTATTATGTCAGCACTTCTTTTTCTAGATATCCTAAGTGAAATACAGACTTTAGCCACCTCATTTATTTTTCTTTATTAATGACATAAAAAAAAAAGAATCGACCATACGCCCAGTTTTCCTCTACTATTTATTAGTAGTAATTCTGTTCTTTTTTTGTTGCTTAAACGAGGACATGTAGCTCTAAATTGATGACGACACTGACAAAGAAGAAAACGGCGTCAGCGCTTTCCCTCTCCTCAGTTATATAGCAAGAATACAAAGCATTCATTTAACAATGGTAAAAGGAATCAGTTGAACAGCTATTACTATCTACCTGTAGGCGCTCTATAAAAAAAAAACACTATGCAACAAGACGAAACAGAAGAGAAAGAAGAAGAAGAAGAGGAAGAAGAAGAAGAAGAAGAAGAAGAAGAAGAAAACGTTGACAAAAACTACCGAACATAGACAACACACGCGAGTCAACACTTGGCATTCTCTAGTCATTCAACTTTCATCAGGCGACAAATCGTGTAACCCAAAGCGTGTAATCATATTTACAAAAAGAAACGAGAAAATAAATATCGTAGTAAGAATATTCAGCTAGATAATCTAGTTGTTCTTTCTATTTAAAGTTGAAAAACAAACTATTTATGTGATTCATAATAGAATTTCTTCTCTATTTTAAAGCAAAACATAAAACAAAAAGCTTTTCTTTTTAGTTAGTTTTTTTCTGCTATTCCTTTTGATCTGATCACTAATCTACTTGATAATAGATCATTTATAGTTTGTTTGTTTTCTTTTACATATGTTTTAGTTGTGCTTGAATATATATATTGACCTATTAATAAACGTACAATTGTAATGGGTAAAACAGTACCGCTTATTAAAACAACAGTAACAAAAAAATCAACCACCGATTCTACACCAATTAGAACTGGCGAATTAAATGATCCATTTCAAGTACAAAAGAAAAATATCCGTACAGCTGCACTTATTATTTGTACTTTTACATATCTAATTATTGGAGCTTGTATATTTGATGCACTTGAAGATGCTCCGTTTACTGATAGGTTAGTTTTTGTTTGAACATAAGTTATGTATATTAAAAATATTGTCTACTACTCTACTTGTATAACAGAAGAAGAGGAGTTTTTCTATTTATTATTAATAGAATAAGTTTACCTAGGAACTAATTGTTTATGAGACCAAACGAAAAAACCGGAACTAGATAAATCGACTCTCTTTTATTTGGTAACAAATGGAGGAAATTTATTTATTGAAGGAAAGCGTGTGAGCTTTCGGTATCCTACTGGAATCATCATCAGACACAATATGACGCATTTTATTTTTCAATTTGAGTATCATTCATTTTACTAATATAGCATCTGTTCTTTCGAACAGATGTCTCTTTCGAACAGGTGTCATATTAGTAAAATGAATGATACTCAAATTGTAAATTAAAATGCGTCATATTGTGTTTGATGATGATTCCAGTAGGATACCGAAAGCTCAGACACTCTTCTTCAACAAATACACTTTCATATTGAAAATATGATCTTTACGACAGTAATACACTTCATTCTCGCTCTAATTATACTCACTGTCAAACATTCCCACATACATGGAGAAAACCTTTTTTATTCCTTTCTTTTTCCGGAAAGGCAAGGTTTAATGCTATTATCTATAGTAAAAATATAATCTTCTTTTTCTAGAAAACATCGATTAGAACGAAAATTTGCTCAATTTAAACTCGATCATAATATGACTAATGAATCATTTCGTCAACTATCAGATTTAATTATGAATAAAACAGTCGTTCGTCATAAATGGAAATTTTATGATAGCTTCTATTTTTCTACTGTAGTCTTGGCTCTTATTGGCTATGGACATCGACAATTAATAACATCACGTGCAAAGATTTTTTGTATTTTTTATGCCATGCTAGGTATACCAATGTGGTTAATAACGTTTCAATCTACAGGCGAACGATTGAATTCACTTTTAAGTTGTATCCTTGCTCGACTTAAACATTCATTGCATATGAAACAAACTAAAATAACTGATGGAGAATTACTTGTAACAGAATCATTATTATCCATAGTTATTCTTATAATAGGTGCATGTGTATTTTCTAAATATGAGAAATGGTCTTTTTTTGATTCTTTTTATTATGGTTTTATTACTTTGACAACAATTGGTTTTGGTGATTATGTTGTTTTAGTAAGCTTGACCTTTTATTTTTAGTTTTTAATACAATTTTATATCTGTTCTTTTTACTAGCAAAACAATCGTGATAAAAACTTTATTGAACATGCTGAATATTTTTTTTTCTGTATGGCATTTATTTTTCTTGGTCTTACTGTACTTGCATCATCTATGAATTTACTTGTTATACGTATTGTTGCGTTTTATTCTCAAGAACGTTTACTGGAAAAACTTCGTCAAGAAGAAGCTGCTAATCAAGCTGTTTTACTTAAAGGTGATGTTATTTGTTCAACGAATACTGGAAAACAACGAGCAGCAACACCAGTTTTGGCTGAAATGACAGCTAGTCAACAGCATCAACTACTATTGAATTCTAGTCAAACATCTGTATGTTCATGTACATGTATGGAAACATTTACCGAGTGGAAACAAACGAGAAAAAAACGTGCAAGATGGAAAAAACAACAACGAAATGGATTGAATAAACCAATAAAAATTTCAGAATCAGCGTCTTCAGTTAATATGATGCATGCCATCAGACGAAGTTCTGTATGATTTATATATGCATATATTTATATTTATGTAAAAAGTAAATTTTGTTGTCTGATTATGTATTTAATAATAAATTCCATTCAAATTCTTTCATGTGTCTTTTAAAAAATTATTTTCATGCAGTTTGTTATTGCGTGATGATATATTTAATACATATTTGGTCTGTAATAGATAAGATCTTTGCAAGCTAAAACGATTATACATATTCATATAAATTCTAGTAAATTTTTCTTGCGATATCTATTTTATGTATGATCACTTCTGATTTTCTGGTAGAAGAAAGTCGGTTTAAAATTCTAATGTTAAAGAACATAAATTATTCATATGGAACTCATCTAAACGTTGAATCAGTCATGTAGAACATATGTGAAATCAGTCAAACGTTTCTTCTCTCTTCCTAGTCATCAGTTTCATAATTCGACTTTTCTTACTTCTAGTTTAAATACGGAAGCAGGATGTTTCTTTCTGTTTAACAACTGGTACATTTCTTTGGGCGACGAGTGCTCAGACGTTTTCGTATGTTTCGTAAATTAAATCAATAATTTAGTGTGTATAGAGTCTCGTCGATATGAAGAAGAACTAATACTGTTATTCCCTGACTAATTTTTTTCCCACGATGAGGTAGTATTATAGGTTAAAAGAGTTATTCTTCTTCTATTCAGTGTAGCGATTAGACGTGTCTAATAAATTTCTTCTTGTGCGATATTCAATCACGAATTAAAGATATAAATAAACATTTAAAATGAATATAAACGATGAGTCATCAACAGATTACTTCTTAAATCCGGGTCTTCAAACACCCAGGATAAACAAAAGAGTAAGATCTGAAGGTGAACACTCAGATGATTGTGAAACAGTTATTATTCCACCTGAAAAAATTTCGCTAGTCATTAATAATTCGAACCAACAACAACAAGCTTCAACAACGCAACGGAACGAATATCCACCAATCACAATTGAATTCAAATCTGCTCATAGCAAAACAGATAGAAAATTGATAGAAGAACTAATTAAAGAATGGAGAATTAAAAATAATAAAAATATTGATATTATCGGAAGATTCGGGTACAAAAACGTACTTCTGGTCTTTCCACGAAATTTCTCAACTCTTGATGATTTACTTGAAACAGGAAGATGGCCAGATAGAATCGCCGGCAGCAACTATGTAATTAAATATCCAAAAATTCTACCTGCGACATACTCATTAATCATACATGATTTTCAATCAACATGGAATGAAGATGAAACAACAAAAGAATTACAAGAAAAATGTGTGACTTTAAGAAAATTAACTCGTCTTGTAACACGTGAAGGTAGACCAATGAATACTGTACGTACCGATTTTATCTCGACGCAAGCTGTCAAGCAGCTTTTGAATCAAGGCGAAATCGAAATAAATTGTACGAAACTTCGCATTCGACCATATTTTTCACCAATAAAAATTAATAAATGTCGAAAATGCTTCAAGCACCCAGGTCGAACAGTCCGGCCTGGAAACGGCCGGTTCCGAGTAGTTCCGTTGATTTTGTGGAAGCAGTATTCCGGTTGGAAATTTTTCCGGTGATTTCCGATCAATTCGTGCCGGAAAGCATCGGAACTTGGCAGGAATTCGCCGGAAAAGTCCGGCCGTATTTTTGACCGGAATACTGCTTCCATGTTCCAGCGATTTCCCGTGTTTTCCTGTAGGATATGGTGACTTTCCCGCATATTCCCTGGAGTATCCTACGGGATCCGGTGACCGGAATGTTCGACCTGAGTATGATCATTTTACAAGTCAATGCACAAGTCTACAATTGTGCTTTCGATGTGGCCAACATCATCCATTAAAAGAAGGATGTAGTAACGAAATAAAATGTGTCAATTGTCAACAACATCATTATTCAGGACATTCGTCATGTCCAGTTGTTCAGCAAAAAAGAAAACAACTGTCTGAGCAGGTAAAAGTACAACGTGCTCAACTGCTAATAAAACAACACCAGGACAATTTCATTTATAATTAATCTACATTTCCGCCACTTTCACCTCGTTCGCAAGAAATAAATCCTAAATTACAAGTAAACTCAAGGTATACAAATAATTGCATGAAGAATCAACAATCATATGCATCTATAACAGCATCAAAAACCACAAAAAAAACATGAAAATGTTGACCAAATGATAATGGCAATGTCAGAATCAATCAACCAACAGTTATCAAGCTTTACATCAACAATCACATCACAAATTACCGAAGTATCAAAGAAATTAAATATATTCAATGACAGAATACAAAATCTTGAACAACAAATTGATAAATCAATTATGCCAGCAATAAGTGAGTTGTCTAAACCCGTGTAATAAAAACCGCATGAAAATCGGCGGTTAGCCGCGATTTTACCGGTCCGGTTACCGGCTCCTATTACCGCAGAACGGATAAATACCGCGGTTTACCGCAAAAAATGAACTGGCATTTACCGCGGTAAACCGCCGGTTTTGATGAATACCGCGGTTACCGCTAAAAAAAAGCGGTTAACGGGTTCATCTATAATTTTTGACAGAAAAAGTCTTCCAAATCATCAATTAAACTATTTTAAAGATCCTTTTTTTTACTTTTACATGTGATAAACATGCGCAAAAAAACCGCCAGTTTACCGCGGTTTTACCGGTCCGGTTACCGGCTCCTATTACCGCAGAACGGATAAATACCGCGGTTTACCGCAAAAATTGATCCGGTATTCGCAACATGGGAAATTATTGATAATATTTTAGATTCCAAAGAACAACCACTCGCCCATCAACGTCCACAAACTTCATCATGTAGAGAAACGATACACAATTTACTACACGCATACAGATCGACAACTTTTCAAACACTTCGACACAAAAAACAATGGCCAGCAACTAATTTGACTCAAATTCTATCGACCATTAATAATAATACGCAATAAAATGAATCAGTTCAATATGTACAAATACAATGAATTACAACAACAACTAAATAATGGTGCCGCAGGTTTAAATGAAACAACAATACGTGCGGGATATCAAATTATTGAAGATTGGTGTTGGACGTATTCACGCACTGAACTATTTAATAGATGGAAGCAACCACATCAGAAGCCAGATCAAACCGACTACAAGTTAACCATACTACACTATAACATCAGGAATTTTTACACCAACCAATGCGATCTATTAGAAATGATCGAAAAATATAAACCTGCTGTAATTTCTTTAAATGAATTGAGCAAACAAATTCCAACTGAAGCAATAGCAAAAATTTTGTTCTCCTATGAAGTTTTTAAAGCCGAAGGCACCAACACTCATGGTGGCGCAGTTATAGCCATTGATAAACAATTAAAACCTATATCTGTCGACTGTCAACAACAGCCAAATATAATCGCTGCCGCGATATTAGTAAACAACAAATCGTACAATATTATATCCACATACTCTTCACCAACTGAAAAACTACCACTTCCTATACTTTCGAATGTATTACAAAATTCTCAGGCAAACATCGTACTTGGCGATTTTAACGCAAAGAACACCACATGGGGTTGTACGCAAACAAATCAAAAAGGTCGAGAACTTGAATCTTGGTTAAAATTAAACAAACTAAACATTCACAATCCGGCAATGATAACATCTTTACGTTCAAAAACAACTATTGATTTAGTTATTTCAACCGTTCAAGAAGCTTCTGTACAATGTAATCAGCTCCCATACAACGGAAGCGATCATTTTCCAATTCTAGCTGAATTTAATGATATAATCCTCAAACACCAACAACAATATATTCAAAAAATTAATTGGAATCTATACACCATCATGCTTTCTATTTTATCTTCAGAAATCGAATATATTGCACATGAATCAAACATGCAACCCCACGAATGGTTTCAAATGTTTCAAGACTTTCTTAGCGCCTTAAGAATTCGATCACCAACATGGCACCCTGCAAAAAAACGTCGGCCTTCGCTTACAGAAACCATCAGAATGATGATTACGCACAAACATTATTTACAAAATCGATACCGACACACAAGAAATGAAGAAGGCAGACTAAGCCTTCGCTTGTGGCATAAAGTATAACAAAGGGAAATGAAACAACATCGCGCAAACACTTGGAACCAATTCATCAACAATGTCGCCTCTCCACAACCATCTGCATTTTGGAGCACAGTCAAAAGTCTCAACAAAAAACGTTCAATTGAGTTCTCTGCAATCACGGAAGGTAATCGCACGATTAAAGCACCGGACGAAATCCTGCAATGTTTATCGAGGCATTTTCAATCAAGATTTACAGCGCCGGTTATGAATAGAAACAACCCGACGGACAAAGAAGCACTCGATCTGTGGGAATTACTCGATAAAGCAAACCCGGAAGACATCCAATTAGTTAATCAATGTTCAGATCTAAAATTCACCAGTGAAGAAGTATGGCAAGTTATAAAATCTTTAAAAGGAAAGAACTCGTCCGGATTCGACCTCATATCGAACAAAATGATCAAAAACTTACCTCATAATTATTTAAACATATTAACCAAACAATATAATGCATTATTCTCGTTATCATATTGGGATAAAAATTGGAAACAAGCAAGAACAATTTGCTTCAACAAAGTAGATAGTCCAGCACCAACTAAACAACAACTACGTCCGATTTCTTTACTTCCAGTGATGGGCAAGATATACGAACGACTCTTTCTTTTCCGTTTTCAAAACTGGCTTAACAACTTCGGAATACTTCCATGGCAAAAATCTGGCGCGCGCGCTAAACAATGCACAGTCTCTCGAGTGAACCATCTCCTCGAGCAGACGTACACATCGTTACTATACAACACATTTACACTTGTAGTATTTATCGATTTCTTACAAGTCTTCGACATATTATGGCAAGAAGGTCTTCTATTGAAACTACAAAGATTGAATTGCCCTTACTCATACCTTATATGGATAAAAAAACTACTTTACAGAACGAACAATGAAAATTGTCCTAAACGGTCAATTATCGAATAACATAATTCTTCAACGAGGTGCGCCGCAAGGAAGCGTTTTCGGACCCATAGCTTACATCGTTACTCATTACGACCTCCGACAAATCTTTAAAGTACCGGAAAACAATCACCTGTATGTCGACGATCCTGGATGTGTTTTTATTCCAAATATATATAAAAAAATACAGACATCAACTAGTCGAAATCCAAGATACAATCAATCAAGATCTAATAAAGCTGCAACAATATGCAACAGAATGACATCAACCAGTAAACAGCAAAAAAACGGAGTTCGTAATTTTTACCAGGGTTGTCAAGAGTCCAATACTAAATATCAGTTTCGATGGTACTCAACTTCAGCAAAAGAAAAATTTTAAATATCTAGGATATCGACTAGACTCGAAACTATCGTTTAACTGTATTGTCAATGATCACTTGACTAAATGTCGACAATCATATTCAATAATGAAATATATTCATCGTCGATTTCCTTCGTACTTTAAACTAAAACTACGTTTCTTTACTACATATATATGGCCGCACCTATACGCAATGTCTACCTTTTATTGTTTACTATCAAAGACATTAAAAGAAAAAATCAATAGTTTCTATCGCCGATGTTTGCGCATAATATATCACCTCTTCCAATGCTCAACATACAACCTCCATGAAATCTTTAAACTACCAACACTCGAAGAGAAATATAGAAAAAGTCTAATAAAACGCTTTAACAACATCCAGCAATATGAACAAGAACTGATTGGATCCTATATACAGCACAAAAATATAGGTAATAAGACACGACAACACTACAATGAAAAGGCATATATTCCATCACTGCCGCGAGGTCGACCCAGCACTCGTACTGTCACATTTCAAAACAACTCGACAACATTCTTTGACGAACTTATGAAATTTTTCAGTAGCAACCACTCGTCCTATTAAGAAAAAAAAGAAAAAAGACGGAGGGTTGAAGCTGCCAATTCTTAAAAGTTTTGTGAATTAACACAATCATTAAATCTCACTCTATTGTTCATTTTCCTTTGCGCTGAAGAAAATTCTTTTCAAAGTGGTCAGGACCAATAAGGTCAACCCACTCAAATAAAGCTCTTTATATATATTTATATATATTACATGAATGCTTAAAATCATGATAATTTTTAATTAATTGAAAATAGAAATATTATATATAGCGCTGTATTCAGAGCATTCCATATTAAATTTAGCTTAGAACAAAAATTCATAGCTCAAACCCGATTTTTCTACAAGAATACAAATTTCGTTCGTGCTCAAAGCCAGGTTAGCTGCAACAAACAAATTTACCATGGTGGCTATGTGGTTAAATGAATGCTGCATATTTACAGCACTCTTGGATTGAAATTGAATCTTAGAAAAAATATTTTCTTGTTCCCTTGAGTTATAATAATGAGTTCTCAATTTAACACCATAAGACTCGAAAAGAAAATGGCTTGTGTGTATGACTCACGCTCTTTTAGGTTGGCATGTATTTTGTATACGGAAAAGTGGAGAATTTTATTTTCTTTATTCAATAGTTTATCTTAATAGAATTTTACTACGTGTTCGGATCTCTGATCTATTTGCCGTACATCCCAAAATAAAGTACAAAGGACACAATCGTGTATAAATATTTAATAGTTAACATAATTAATGATTAAAATTTGATTTCTAGAGAGAGAGAGAGAGAGAGAGAGAAAAGATATACTTATAATTGCTATATTTATTCTATTGTCTACTTAATCAAGCACAGACGCACACACCCGCTTTTGACGTCATGAGAGAAAAAGCTCACTTATTTATATTTAATGCATCATCGTATTGTCTTTTCAGAATTGAAAAATGTTTCCACGATTGTGTTTTATCGCCATTCTGATTTTTTGCGTTATCAAGGTTCATAATTTTAAATATATTGGTTCATTAACTGAAAATGAATGTAAATCTTGTAAGTAATATCTAAATTCTATACAAATATATCAAGTTGATGTTTTTCTGTATTTGGATTTAGATATGGCATCGGCTAACATTAATAAACAACTTCAAGCTGTATTCAGTTGCCCAAGAAAATGGCGATTCAACTATAAAAAACAAATATCCAATGATATGAAATATTACCTGGTGAAAACGGGATAAAAAATCATCAATAAAAAAATTCCATCATTTAGTTTCTTTTTTTATTCGTAGAAAATACTAGATGGATGTTTTATGATTTTCGCGTTGCAAATAGTTACTCATTATATGAATAAATTAACACCAGACAGAAAAATTCTATCACAAATTGACTTTTTGTCGTTTTCTGTAATTATTAAAACTATAAATAGAAAAAGGAAACATAATTCAACATGAATACTGCTATTGTTACTCTCAAAAAAAGGTCCAAAAACATGTACGACACAACAATTGTCCAGGAGTATTTTAATTAATAAAAAGAATCACTTTCAGCCAACCTCTAAATTAATTTTCATTCGACTTCAATAAGCTAGAGCAGTTTTTTGGTTTAGTAGAAAAACAACTCTGGCATACCAAAGATAATTGTTCCTATTGATTGTTGATGATATTTTGTTTTTTACCTAGCTTACTAAAAAGTTGGATTCAACAGTTATAAAATACATTCTTTCTATATCTAAGTTTGTTATTATTGTATAAGGATGAAATTTTTGTTTGACTTTTGCATGTAAATACAGTGCTCGTTTATTACGAATAAAAAGAAGATTCATGGAAATGGTCGATAGAATAATTTTAATTTTTGCGTTATACGAAAGAAGGACGATAGAAATGAATATTTTATCATGAGTGTATAGAAGAATCGATTTTGATAAACTGTAAACAAAACTAATTAATAAAACAGTGGAATACCGTTGGAAGAAGATGAAAATAGTTAACCGAAGTGCAGATTTGCCCACACATTGAATAAATATAGTTTATCCAAAAAAGTTTAAATAATAAATTTACTCGTCTAATCCATTCCAAAGCTGGTGGTGACATTCAAAAAAAATGAAAATTAAGATCAATTCATAAGGGGAAATAATTCGAGATGCCATCTATCAGTTGCAACTCTTAAAAGCTTCATTATGGCTAAAAGTGTTTTTTTATTTTAACAAGTATGTTGAGATGCATATTTTGAACTAGGCTATTTTTATAATGAGTGTGCTATTTTGTAACACACTGAATTTTGCTACACATAGAGAAATTATAATCACCAGTTAATCTATTTTTGACTCCTACTACTTGGGTACCATCGGAAAACATCATAATATAAAAACTGACGACTTGATCACCACTTTATCAACATGATCCTAACAGATTTTTAGAAGATTTTAATGAAAAATGTTTCTACTGATCTAATACATACGTGCATGCTGCAACCGAGACAAGAATGACCAATAAGTGCAAAAAGATAGTTTCATACAAAGAAAAATATTTTTTAAGAATGTTCTATCGATTTTACAAACAAATGTTTTTGCATGGCATATTCTTTTTATTAGTTAAAATGCGTAACCAAAAATCTTAAGTATGATTGCTTTTTATCATGCGTTGTAATAAATTTCTTGGGCGAGAAATATTTTTAGACGAAAATAAATTTTTCGACCCTTTTTGGTTCTTTTACATATTTCCCGTAACAATGAGAGTGGCTGTTCTATTCCAAACAGCCGACGAATTTTCTTTTGAAAACAAAAACATTTTCTCGTTCTATTGTCAATTATTGGCTTAGCAAATAATGGGCTCGACCGGCTACCAACTTAGCATTAGAAAAAAGAAGACACAAGAATTTCTTTCATCAAATCTCTACCAAGTGGGTTCCTCCGTAGAGGCAGGCAACCATTGCCCTGCCACTCAAGACATCACGTTGACGTATTCTAGAAATCAAAGTAAAAACCCATAAAATATCTTGTTCTTATAGGACAAACAAATATCCAATGATACGTTTTGTACAATAAGGTATCTCTATGAATCATTTACGGCTCAAAGTCGAAAACTTCATTGAACCATGACGGAGAATATTATTTTTCAATTCAACGAAAGAATTTATTGATTTTATCTGTAGTTACTGAGTAACGTAAACGCCGTTCTCCTGTCAGATAACTTTGTGTAAGGATCAAATAGATTAAATGTTCTTTTCTGCCTTTGATCGAATAACTCAACACACTCTTGTAAGTGAAATACCAGATAAAAATAGAGAAGATTTTTTTATTAGACTTCATATCATTTCGAGGTAAAATCTTTTAGTGAGCTTGATTTACATATGCAGAGGTAGATTCATAGAGATCATGTAAAATCTCGATTTCTATTCATAAATAGAAATATTTCACATTTAATTAATTAAAATCAAAAAGAAAGTTTGGAAAGGATCTCGAAAAATCATCGAATAGTTTTAAATAACCATTTGTACTGGAGATTATATCTGTATTATTATAAGATATTTATTGTTTACTGCTTAGAAATAGTTTTACTATAAATAGACGAAAAACATTTTGTTTTTTCGAAACGATCAGTTTGATTCCATCTGTTTTAAGTCTTATTTCTTTGAGAATAAAAAAATGAAATCTTTGCTTTTAATCGAGTACCTACCATGATATATCCACGGGTTCAAAATAATTATAACTCTTAATTCCGACCATTAAAAAAACACAAACTATTCGATTAGATGCGGTTCATACATGAAAGTAATTTTTCATATCATAGAAAAATGATCCGATATAAATTCATCATGATCAGATAACTGTTTGCCCAGCATGAATATTACAATTTGAGTAAATGCCACGAGATAGGAATACTTACCGACTGTTATATAGGTTATAAACTTTAGTATATCTACAACCTCTATAAAAAAAACAACAACATGCGTATTTATCAAAACAGAACGAGAAAAAAAGCAATGTCTAGTTAAATAGTGTTGTATTTTCAGATTGATATTTCATATAATGGATTTATCTGGTTTTGGTCGTGAGGACTTAGAGCAAGGAAAGCTGAATGATATGCTACATAAAGTAGGTATTAAAGATGTTGGTCAATTTGTGAAAAAATTTCGCAATCAGGCTCAACAACCTGGAGGTGATGACGAAGAGGAGGATGAAGATACATCGTGCCGTACTGCATCGGACCAACAGGCGAATCTATTCTCGATGGGGAGTTCACTATTAAATCAAGTTTGCTAAGATATTTATTTCTTTTAAATAGAGTCATTTACATTGTTTTCATGAATTAAGTTTTCTCGTGGTGGTGGTGGTGGCGGTGGCGGAGGTGGAAACAATTCTGCTGATATGATCCAAGGTGCCATGAACGCATATAACATGTTTTCAGGTGGTAAAAATCAAAGTAGTGGTGGCGGCGGTTTTCTCGATAATATCAGTAGGAAACAACGAATGATTGTAAAAATACGAAAATTAATTTAATCTAGGTTCATCATATCAAAATGCTCAAAAAATGTATGCTCTTTACCAACAATTCGATAAAAATGGCGATGGAAAAATAACTGTTGAAGATATACAAATTTATCTTCAAGAAATGGGACTTGGATTTGTTTCACCATGTAAGTGTTGTTCGTTGTTTCATATACGATGAATTTTCATATTTTTCTGTTGATTCAGATTTGGCTCAAGCGTTATTTCAAGCAGTCGATCAAAATCATAATGGTTCACTGGATTTTACGGATCTTATGGCATTAACTACTTTATTAAATAAGATGTCCGGCCAATTCGGTGGAATACAAAAATAATTCTTCTAATGCAAAAGCTTTATATTGGTGCTTTCTTATTTTTCATGAATAAATTACATATTTATCATTGATAGTGTAGAACTATAATTCAGCAAAATTTGAATAAAGTGAATTTTTACATTTTCTTTCATTTTACGACACCAGATAACGTGACGATACTCCATAGTTCTCTTATCTCTCTCTATAAAAGAGAGAAATAGATGCATCTACATAGATATAACAATCTCGATTGTTTTATGCGTTTGTGTTGTTCGATAAACAAATGGAGAAATTAGCAAATCTAACTGAAGCAGATATCAATAATGGTGTACTTATGCGTATGCTTGTTAATGCAGGTATCCCTGATGTTCAACAATATGTCAAACATTTCAATCGAGAAGTCGAGGAGATCGTAGTCGAAGAATTCGAACATTCCGCTAGACATAAGTCATCGAATGAAGAGCAAAGCGCTCCTCCAACTGATATGCAAAGTTGGCTCACAGGTTTAAGACCTCGTTTGGATGAACCGATTAAATCAACTGAACCGCAAAAACAACAACCAACTGATCTTCATAGTTGGATGCACAGTATGGCATCTAGTGATCAACAGGCACCTGTAGACAGCACTCCATCACAAACAATCAACAGTAGTTCGAGTGATAGTCCTGCTGTCACGGGTGATATCGGAATTTGGCTTCATAATTGGTCGACAAACCTTACTGAACAACCACCACCTAAGTCTCTTGATGATTGGTTAAAAGGTTTAGTACCCGAAAATATGAGTGAATCTATTGGAAAAGAAGCTAGTTCTAAAGGTCGATTGAATACATATCTGGATGCTGCTGAGAAAGTTCTTTCTGGATATGGTTATGATGTTTCAAATCCAACTAAACCTACCAATAATGTTCCAGCNTTGGCTTCATAATTGGTCGACAAACCTTACTGAACAACCACCACCTAAGTCTCTTGATGATTGGTTAAAAGGTTTAGTACCCGAAAATATGAGTGAATCTATTGGAAAAGAAGCTAGTTCTAAAGGTCGAGTAAATACTTATTTAAATGCTGCTGAGAAAGTTCTTTCTGTATATGGTTATGATGTTTCGAATCCAACTAAACCTACCAATAATGTTCCAGCTAAAACTGGTATGCTAGGAAATGTGAAACAAATGTATTTTCTTGTAAGTTTTACTTTTGATCTTGTTCAATTTATTTATATTTGTTCTGCAGTGGAAAACGTTAGACAAAAATAATGATCGAAAGATCACCGTTGAAGATGTTCAAATAATGCTTGCAGAAATGGGTCTTGGTTTTCTTAGTAAATATGTAGCTAAAGCATTATTTGACATGGTCGATTCAAATCATGATGGTCAACTTCAATTTCGTGATTTTATTGCTTTAATGGGCATCATCAAAAAATTACTCAGTGCTGTTGCATCAGCAAAAACTGCGTAAATCTCTTCAGAAATTGTATTCATCGGATATAAACATCTACACAAAAAATCTTACATATTTTTTTTTCTACATAAATATCGTTGATTTTTAAGCTGTGTATGATTAATTCAAATAGATTTGTCTGGAATGATAAAGTTGGCTTCTTTTTATGTTGCTGCTCTGCTAGATTTTAGAAGGAAGAAATCTACTTTTTGATGATATTAGAAACAATTTTAATACATTACTGTGATATATTGTTTTCTCTCACATTATTAAACTCAGTTATCAGCGAGACAGCAACGTGATAGTATGACAACAGAACGGAACAAAAGGATAATCTTCCTCCGGTGGAATCGAACCAACGTCTTCTGCTCTCCGGACAGTTGTACTACCACTATACTAGGAAGGAGCGTGTATTATTCGTTTGTTCCGTCTTATGATCGAAGGGGAACACTTCGGTCGTAACAATTACGCAGCGAATTTTTTCTTTCAAAACGGCATTTAAATAGCATATCGATAGGCGTTTGCTTTTATTATCAAACTTGATGATTGTACCTAAACCATTGAAGCGTGTAACGTGCATAAACATCCAGACTATCAAAATGAGTTAAAAGCAATGTAAATATCTATGTTTTTGTAAAATATGTCGACAATGAAACATAATATGCATAGAAAATGAATGAAAGAACAGTAAAAGAGCTCCTCTTTTTAACGCCGATGATGAATGAATCATTTATTAATTGTTCGAGATTATTCTTATGAAATTTTGAAAGACACGTGGATTCGAACGAAGAAAAATAAAGCATAAATAAATGTGAAAGCAATGAGACAATTTTTGAGGTCGAATACAAACAGCTCAGGGCCTATTTGCAATTTCACAACAGTCTGAATCTCTTTATTGAATTTTTATTGAAAATTAGGATATCTACTAGAAGAAAAATTGTCATTCATTTCAATTCTATATGGAACATTTCAAAAAGTTTTGTTATGATAACCTAACTGGGAAAAATTTAGGCCCAAAAGTGCAAAAAAAACTTTTTTCTTTATTTAATATAAATCGAACTTTCGATCGTATTAAGATACATCACGTACCACTTACTGTTCTTTTTCAACCTGATGAAAGACTCGTTATTTTTGCTCAGTCATGCTGTACCGTACGTACCAATCATTTATGTTGCGTCGACATTAGCAAATAATTATACGAAAATATATTTATGAGCAAAACAATGCACTTTTGATTCATTCAGGATAGCTATTTAAAACATCATGCTCAATTCCAAAGAAGATACTCATCGATAACAGCTACTATTCAAAAGAAATAAACTTAAATATATTCTCTTCCCTGATGCGCACTAGTTAGAATGAATCAGATTTTAATTGAGAATATTTGTCAAGTATAACCAATGTTGAAAGAAAGATTTCACGGCTCAAATAAACAAATATATTCCGCCTGATATTCAAATATACACCTACGCATGTCAAATCTAATGTTCTAATTAATATGAGTACATTGATGCGAACTATTCTTCAATTAACAGAAAAATGTCGATTATACTAATAATGTCATTTAATTTCTTACAGGCGTTTCTTTCGCTTGTTCTATTCTGAATAATAGTCGTGACGTAATACGGCTCTGACACATGCAGCCACTTTCGCTTTATCATATTCATGCGTGGAATAAAGTGTGTCCAATCTATTGAGGAAAAAAAAATATATATTACTATTGCGACGATAGTTTTCTCTTATTTAAATTATCTCTTTCTACTAACGACCCGATTGATCATATATATTAAGAAAGATTCTCTTGGTAGAAACAGTTGTTTGAGTTATTTGATTTGTAAGATTTGAAAATGTTTCGGTGCACTTTAGAAAACATCGATAGATTCAAGTTGGTAACTTAAGGAAGTATTACTCACCTATATTGATTAGAATAATTAACCTGTATGACGCAATTGACACGTGATATATTGGAAATTCCAACTTGTAAAATGTGACGAAACATTTTCAAATAGACGTTTTTTTTTCTATACAATGTTTTTTTTCTTTAAATGAAAACTTAACATTTTCCTTTTAGTTATATTCAGTTATGAAAATGTCAATGGTGTCTCAGTTTTTCCTAGTCACTTTATTATTGTTAATATCAATCGACATTTCACCTTGCTCCGGATATATTTCAGGTACAATGACCCAAAAAGAATGTGAAGAATGTAAGTATACGGAAATTAAACTTCATTTTCTTATTGAACTGTTCAATTTATTTTATAGATTTTAATTCAAAGAATGGATTTAAATGCTACATAGCAACAACAAAATGCCCACGATGGCTTCACAAGAAATGTCGCAGATCAATATAATGCAATGGATTCAATAAAACCATTCTATGCTGTTTTCAAGCGAGCATAATAACGAATCATTTTTGTTCACACACAAGAAACAAATCGATATCGTTCGTTTTTTTTTGTCATTTGTCAAATGTTTTATTTTACACAATGGTACACATAAATTGGGGATTTTTTAAATAAACTATAATTTAATTAGATATAATAATTATTTTTAATGCGATGCGAAGCACAGCATTTCTGTAATCCGTCGCGTGTTTTCTTTTGCTTTTGCATTCTCGACGTACGCATCGTTTCCGTCGTTTTGTGACGCGATGGTCTCGAGTACCAAAAATCATAGAAAACTCATTGAAACGGGAGATGAAAGTATCGAGATCGAAATCTTTAATCTAATATTCCGTTCACTCACAAATGTGCTTCCAAAATGACGAAAATGAAAGAAATTTGTTGCGAGATAATTAAAGTGACGTCATGAGCATATGCTAGCCACTATAGTCTATTAATTTACATCTGATCTAAGATAATGAATCATGGAGATAATTAATCGATCAGTCGAAATTGGCTCTTAAGAATGTATCGCTAAGTAAGAGTAGAGTTTTCTCAGTGATGAATTTCATCATGTCGACATAAAAAGTATTCAAGATTTTTCTGAATTGAAGATTCTTCGTGAAGATCCGTAGTTGAACGAGAGTGAACTTTTTTCGTAATGTGGCGATACCTTGTAGCATGAGACTATTGGCCTTTGAATGTCGGATCAATTAGAAACTATGATGACATACTTCTCTAGAGTTATTCAGTATTCAACATTATTGAATATATTCGAAGATTTCAATCACAAAAAGAAGTAGTTGTATTTTTGTATTCTTATGATTGACTAAAAAAAAAACGTTGATCTGAATATTGTGTATGTTCAGTTATGGCATTAATTTTTTGATTGGACACTCAACGATAATAACAGATAAGTCTTGTCATAACATCAACCATATGTAAAATGTATAGTTTTGTTTTTAGTTTGTCTAAAAATATCTTGCGAAGATCGACTCCTAAAATCTGCTAACAATGCTATTGAGATGCACTCTCAATTACAGAGTTATGTAGAAAAATTCAAGTTTAAAAATATGCTAACTTACGATTTCAGAAGTTAATTACCGTCTTACTCTACAATGAATTCTTTTCACAACAAGTATCAACGTTTGAAAATGCGTGTTATAAATACGGAATTCAATTTTCGTAAGAATTAGTGACGCATGTCAACGTGCGTCATGTTTACTCATATATGTAACTGTCTATATCAGTAATCAATGTTTCGCATAGTCATTTGGCGAAGCAAACATGTTTATCATCATAACGATTGGTAACTTATTGTATTAGCCATTGAGTAAGATTTTGCTCATTCTTTTTCATCCAATACATCATACCACGTGCAGTTACACATCCACTCCTTATCTTTACTCATCCTATATAATAAACACAAAACAGCCTTTAAACCACTCACATTAATACATTCGTTTTTTTTTGTTTTGTTATTCATACACAAATGGAAGCGTTAGGCCATTTAACTCAAGCAGATATTAATAATGGTGTACTTAATCGTATGCTTGCCACTGCAGGAATCCCTGATGTTCAAGAACATGTAAAAGACTTTCATCAAAAAGTTGAGGGAATAATTGTTGAAGAATTCGAAAGTGCTGATCCAGATCAAGAAGAGTATAATGAACCAATAGCTTCACCATCTGAGATTCAAAATTGGGCTAAACATTTACAACTTCATCTAGATGATCCTGTTAAACCGTCTCTACCAAAGTCTGAAGAACCAGAAAAGCAGCAACGAACTGATCTTCATAGTTGGATGCAAAGGATGGCACCTAGTGACCAACAGGCACCTGTAGATAGCACTCCATCACAAACAATCAACAGTAGTTCGAGTGATAGTCCTGCTGTCACGGGTAATATCGGAGCTTGGCTTCATAATTGGTCGACAAACCTTACTGAACAACCACCACCTAAGTCTCTTGATGATTGGTTAAAAGGTTTAGTACCCGAAAATATGAGTGAATCTATTGGAAAAGAAGCTAGTTCTAAAGGTCGAGTAAATACTTATTTAAATGCTGCTGAGAAAGTTCTTTCTGTATATGGTTATGATGTTTCGAATCCAACTAAACCTACCAATAATGTTCCAGCTAAAACTGGTATGCTAGGAAATGTGAAACAAATGTATTTTCTTGTAAGTTTTACTTTTGATCTTGTTCAATTTATTTATATTTGTTCTGCAGTGGAAAACGTTAGACAAAAATAATGATCGAAAGATCACCGTTGAAGATGTTCAAATAATGCTTGCAGAAATGGGTCTTGGTTTTCTTAGTAAATATGTAGCTAAAGCATTATTTGACATGGTCGATTCAAATCATGATGGTCAACTTCAATTTCGTGATTTTATTGCTTTGATGAGTATCATCACAAAATTAGTTGCTGCTATTGGTTCAAAATAGTCATAGACATTCTATTATTTATTATTATGATGAGTTGCTCAAGGGTAACATTTATATGATTAAACTAATCAAACGTCTTGTAGAAATAATAAGTTTAGAAGGATATAGAGATACTGATTAGTAATCGGCTGTTTGTTTTATGATGATGTTCGAATAAAATATTCGACGATAATCTTTCAGCTAATTCAATTATGAAAAACAATTCATTCAAGCATGAAACTAGAAATACAGTGTATAATTTAGCGTGAATAGTCGATTATAAAAGTGTCTAAATCAGTGGAAAATATTTTTGCAATCGTACATACTACGAGAATTCTATACCGAACTTTAGGAAATAATTATTAAACAATAATTTACATTAGTGCTTGAACACTTGCATGTGATCTATGTTGGCTATCATTTTAAATTCATTCATTTGATTTTCTGAATAAATATTAATATCATCCTGCTCTGTTTGGCATGATCATCCGTCAGATGAAAATAACATAGAACAATTAAAAACTTCAAATAAAATAATTTGTCTCATCGAAGGAAATAGACCATGATTCTCCCACTCTCCACTCAGGAGCTTGTTTACTTTTAGTTTTTAGAAGTATGACAATTGGAAATAAAACAGCGGACTTTTTCAGTGCTGCTGAAAAGAAACGGCGGGAATTTTTAGATTTAGGTTATTAGACAAAAACAAAAGCATGACTTTCGAAATCAAGAAGGAACAAAATGCTCCATCATCGTTTTATGAGTATTTTATTTTGAACTAATCTATTCTAACAGTATTGGTTGTTTTATCACAATCTAGAAATGATTGTAATTTGAAGTAAATATCATGAAATCATATCCTCAAGAAAATAATTCTAAGGCTAAGTGCACCATTCTTTTTATTAGCACGTAGGTCTACGTGTTTCCAGCAAATCGCTATCAACTAATAGGTTCAGCAAAAGTTTCTCAATCAACAAACAAAATACTCTATAAAGCACTATTATTATTTTTTTAATCATAGACAGCACTCATTAATAAAGCAATTTTATACTTGGGTTATACGTGATGATTTTTTCAAGTATAAAATAAAAACGTTCAAGCTCCTATCTCATATTCTCAAGACGCACACAGAAACAAAATAACAGAAGACACATTTGACAACTCCATTAGTATATACTGTGCGTGTTTTTAATAATCATCTATTGAATAGATAAATGACCTTTGAGTGCAAAGATTGTTTCTCTTTGCATAGCAGAATTTTAAAAAGTATTCTCTTTTTTTTTGTTTTTTATTCTCAACAAAAATTGACCGTACAAAGAAGCAAACAAAAGTAAAACAGAACAAAGTATCATGCTAACGTCTAGAATTTATGCATGACAATAGCCTAGAATAATAGAAAAACACCGTTGCAGTAATCGGTTTGAAATGAATAAATTGAAAATTATGACTATGGTTCATCTACACAATAAATACAGTAAATCAATAATTATCTGATAAAACAAAAAGAAGAAATGATCGCACTCACACACACACACACACGCGCGCGCATGAATAAGAACGAAATAGGGTTACAGCTAGAATTATGTTCGTTCATGTAAAACAATCAATTCGTCACACGTAAATGCATGAATCGAATGATTGAGAATCAGAACTGATAAATTCTAACTACTATTTGACCGTTTAAGCCAAACAGGGCCATCATCTGACTTGATTCCTGTCTCTTTTAACATATTTCGTCTTGTAGAAGCTGACAATGGTGAATTTTTTATCGTTGATACTTCATCTATATCGTGTGTTGACGATATAGCAGCTTGTCGTTGAATAATCATCACTGTTTTTTGTTTTCGTTTTACAGCAGATATCGGTGTTTCTTCAAGAAGTATATCATTTTGTCTCATACTTGTTGCTTGTGTTCGATGTATTGGTACATGAAGACGAGGTGCTGAATAGCACGGCCGAAGAGAACTTGTTGCTGCTGCTGCTGCTGCCGAGGGCAACAGCGAATGTGGTGATGGTGATCGTGATGGTTGAATTATGTGTGGGGATGGTGAACGTTGTCGATTCGTAGCTTGTGAATGTATACTTAATTGTGAGTAGGGTGATATTGATGGAGATATGTAAAATGGTCGCGTTGGTGCTGATGATGGAACACCACGTCCTATAGATGATTGTCGATAGTATCGATGATTATTTGAATTTGGTGATAGACTAGCACGTGGCGTGTACAATTCAATTAATTCTCCTGTTATTAGTGAAGCACGTTTAACTAGAAAGGATGCTTGATGATTACGTGAACTTTCACGCCGTCGTGAACCTATTGTAAGATTTTCATTTAAACCACCATATTCACTTTCGAAATAAGTTGAATTTGTGAATACTTGTGAAAAATAGGACGAAGCAAAGTAGGACGATGTTGACGTACGATGATGTCGTCGTGTGCTAGCATTTGATGTACTTCGTAATGATGAATTATTTTTATTGTTTGAATGTAAATTTAAATTACGTGTAAATGTTAAACGCCATCGAAGAAAGAAACATGTTTGTTCAGCTGGACCAAAATAACAAAGAAGTGATTGAAGAAAAAATGTTGAATAAATAAGGCTAGTGATAGATGATACTATGTAAATCATAGCCGTTTTAGATAAATAGGGCAATGAAGAAAATAACCAAGGACAACAAATTATTATTATTGAAAATGTATATTGAAATAATGTTGTACATAATTGATTTAGTGAATGCATTGTACGATTTTCTCGTTGATAAACAAATGTTGGAGCTAATTTATAGCTAAATAAAAAAAAGTAGAAGCATGTAATTGATTTATTTTTTGGTCAAGAATGATAGAGTTCAATATGTTGACTTAATCAATTAAAATATAAGATTTCTTGCAGCATTATTTTTATGTTTAGATCATAAGTCTAAGAAATCGGTCGGTTACATGGTACAGAACTAATCGAGTAAACTGAAATAACTAACAGTAAATTACCTTCGATATGCAATTAGCGAAATTTACAAAAAAAATTAGATACTCTTTTAATAATTAAAAAATACGATTTTTAGTATGAATTAATAGTAAATCAAGATTATTCATCGCTAAGCATTCTAGAAGATACCCCGCTGGTACTGATAAAAACGTTTCGTGACAAGAAAAGCATCATAGGGATTTATATCTGTCACAGATTGATATTTTAAAGAGCAAGTTCTGTTAACTTTAGACTGTTCTATCGCCTTGGATGGAAGCAGCCTGAACGTCTATGGCATACTATCAATTATATACGAACGGAAACAAAGTTTCCTTGTTCCAATCTAGAGAAAGTTAATTCAGACTCTATTCTCATTAGATCTTAAGAAAGTATTCACGCACTATTTTACATGATACTTAATAATAAAAAGAACGATCCGATTAAAAAGCATATAGAATATTTAATAAAAATCTGTTCCTTGCAAACCTTGAAAACTAAATTTTGACATTTTACTCCTAAACGTTTCAACCCATGGCAATAGACGAACGAATAATTCTTACCTAATTGAATAGAGTATTGAATATTGTGAAGAAAAAATAAGCAAAATAATAAAATAAGATATATTTTCAACTGTTAATTTATAATTCAATAATGTAAATATAGCTAGAGATGTAACGAAATTGAATAGTATAGTTAATGTAACAAATATTCCTAGAGCGCCAGTAAATAAAGTTAGAAAAACAAATATAATAATAAATCTAATAGCAATTAAAAAATATTTTTCTTGTTGTAATTGTTCCATGATTGTAAAAGTTGAAAATATTTCACTTGTCCACCAGAAAGATACTTGTGTTGAAATTTTAGAATAGAATTTCGTTATAAAATTTTGTTTTATACTTTCTATTAACGATTGCCATTCATTATAATTATTAAAATTTGTTTTTAGTAACCACTTGTAATTGACTGTTTGAAATAAATAACGAGGAATTTGATCATTGATAAATCTCAAACCATTTCGAACGAGAAATAAATCATCGTATTTATTTGATAGGTAATAGAGAGAATTCAAACACAGTATACATTCATATCGTGTCTCGGTTGTATTTAATGAACATATGAATGTACAATTATCTGCTTGATTACTACGATAGCGTATATAGGAAGAAAATTTTGAATTCGTTAATAATGAAGGTTCAGATTCATATAAAAATAAATCACCGAAACAATGAAAATTATTTATACTTAAATTTTCATCCTGAGTTGAAATACGTGACGTACTACTAGAAGAAAAATTTAATTGATATTTATATTCAGAACTGCAAAAAAAATGGAGAATCTTTTCGAAACAGTTCCATAAGACTGAGAAAATTTTTCTTTCTATTTCTATTTCTATTTAAATCTCTAGATCTAATTGAGCATTTTTTTCTTTCTTTCATATTTTAAATGTATCAATTGACGAAACGTGGGTACTCTATTTATAACCATGGATGATCATCAGACAAACACGGAAGTTCTTGGCAGTCTTTGTTTAATCATGTTTGTTGGCATTGTATTTTTTTTAATAGTCGAGAGAAGTGAAATTTTCTGGCGAAGGACTATTGACATACGAATATTTTTAAGACTCCCGCAAAAACAAATCTCTCGGAATAAATAGAAACATATTCTTACCTAACAATTGAACTATTTTGAAGTATCTGTGGGGCTATATGACGATAATAATGTTTATATACAGATGTTTTCCTATTTATTTCATGCTGTATTGATGCACAAAATTGTATTAATTGCGATAAATTATGATTTAATGCATATGCAAATGTATCGATTTCATCAGGTCTCGATGTCATTTTATTTTCTGCATTATAATCAAGTATAGGAATATCCCTGAATGGTATTAATGATTCATTAGGCACCTCCCAACGTGAGCCAATGTAATATGTAACATCAATATCTGAGCTATTTAATGAAGCTTCATAAATATTCGATGGTGTATGTATTGATAGTGTATCGCATGTAATACGACATATATTATATTGTAATTTTGGCCATTGAAATATAATAACAAAAGCTAAGCAAGATATTATGGTGATTAATGTTAACCATAATGCTTTTAATCGCACGATAAGATAAGGAACAAGACGATTAATGAAATAATTCATCTTCGATGTTATAAAGCGACGAGAAAGATGTTCAGTTGTTGGAATCGATGATTGATAACGAAGAATGAATATAAATGAAGCTATAAAAACAGATTTAAATGAAAAATTTAACAGAAAAGAATCATAATATAGCTTTTCAAGTCCCTGGTGATTTGCTAAATCTTTTTGGAAAATGTTCGAAAGTTAATTTCTCTAATTCTATTATCATAAATCAGTTTGTTTCCTCGAGGGATCGCATAGAATAGCTCGAACAAATCTTGAAATTCATTCACTATTCTATAGATCTCAAGTGAAATTATACCAAATGTAAAAACAAATCATAAATGGTTGGGGATACGTAACAGTAGTAAGCTCTTCAGATCTCTCCAGACATTATTACTATGCCTATTTACATACTATGCAAAAAGAAAAGCTCTTTACTCGATCAATAATTGATTATTTCCACAAAAACAAAAAAACAAAATTTTTCCCCTTTGAACTTACTATTATTTTTATTAAAGTTTCTAGATATAAAAAAAAAAGACTATTTTTTTTACAATCATATAAACCTTATCATATAGTAACCATAAATAAACGACGGCCCGTAGTAAACCACTAAAACATTATGATATAAAATGATTCTATAGTCGAGCTAATTGACATAAGATTTTCTGCATTGCTAAGATTTCACGTTTCATTAGGAAAATTTCATTCGTAATGCTTGTTTTTCTTGATTATTGAGAAGCTCAGACTATACCCTATTTGTACTCTAAGGATTAATCAAATTAATCGGCGAATATTCTATTTTGTTTATATTTTCTCCCGAGATTTTCTTTTTGTTGTTTTGATTGATACTATAACCTTGAGATAATAGAAACTCGAACAATCTTATTCTGTGTCGATCATGAATATGCGTTTCTCTTATTTTGATTACAACTATTTATATTATACTTCAACTCGATTTGATTACCTGGATAGAGAATAAATGAAATAAAAAATGATATTGATATAAGTAAAAAAGAAAATATAGTAAAACATTGTAATGCTATAATTTGATTTGTATATGTAATAACAAATGTAATTATGGCTGTTAACGTTTTTGGTATTAAATAGAAAAATGTTTGTGTGAGCAAATTTTCCATAATACGCTGAATTGTACAATCATCACGTCTATGTTTATTAATAAACCAACAAGTATACCATAAAAATGAATCAATAAGTAATAAAAATAAATATAATATTAAACTTGTATAATTTAATATTGTTATTGGAAAATGAAATAAATAATAATAAATAGTAAAACAAGAAAAAAATGTTAATAATACATGAAAAATAATTATTACAATAAAGAATAAATTTTTTACAAATAATACAAGACAAACGAAATAGAGACATATCGTAATATAAATAAAATAATGATTTTTTTCAACATAATAATTAAATAGAATTTCTTCATCGTTAAAATCAAAATTCATAAATTTTAAATAGAATATTTTCTTATATTTGTAATTATATATATTATCATATAGATGCACGAGTTTTGTTGAATTATGTTCCATAGATAAATATATTTTAAATGTTAATGATGTTTCAATATAAGTTAGATATTTTTCAAGTTTACTATTTAAACATGATGATTTACATGATAACCATTGTTTAGAATATTCATTAAGATCGTTTTGTGTTAAACTATCGCATTCTTCAGCTGATGATATTACTTGATCTTTAAATAGAAGTCCAACTAGAAAAATAAGCAAAATAAATTCTCTTTCTTTTGTTTTTATTATTTCGATTAACTGCAGAACTAAGCATTCATTGACCCGGAAAATTTCAGTGCTTCAACGTTCTCTAAAGGGATTTTTTCGCTTTAATGTATTTATTACCTGGTCCAATGAATTGACAACACGAATGGTTCGTTGAACAATTTGCATAGGTAGAACGTAAACTCCACTCGAGTTTGCAAACTGATTTAAATATGCTAATATCATCGAATAATCTTCTATTATTATCATTAAATTGAAATATTAATTCTGTATAAGGAACTAGAATAGACAAATTTTTGTTTTTATTAAAGTTTTTCAAATTCAATATTTTGTAATTTACGTATAGGACATCTTGATAAATGAAATCGTTTTGAACATGGATTAGTATTTGGATTGAAAGATGAATATGGCGTTTGTTGATATATCTAAGAAATATATATTCATAAATCCTTGATTTTTTTCTCTCGCTCTCTCCTATTCTTATAATATATGTTTCAGCCTGCCTTTTTTTTTTATAATCGAATTTCATTCTATCGGAGATCATATTAAAATGAATTCTATTTTTAAAACAAATCCACCTACTTTGCTATTAATTGAATGTGGATATAAATGTGTTGTTTGAGTTTCACGTATAAGTGCAATTAATTTTCGGTATTCGCTCGATGTTTTTGTGCCATGTGCTTGAAAACCCTATTTAATTAATTTCCATTAGAGACGAAAATTAACAGATCTTTCAAAAACAAAAAGCTTTACTCTTAATGAATGCCCATAATCTATTTCATCACGTTTATAAATTAAAAACATAATACAGATACTTGTCATAAGAAATGTACAACAAAGTATGAATAAGTGATATTTAATTAAAAATCGAACGTATCTAAAGGTAATTTGTATAAGAAAAGAAAAATAATTAAAAATAAAATCTACTCACTTAGCTTTAAGGTGACTACTACACACCATCGCATACTGAATGGAATAGAAAAGAAGAGCTTAGCAAGTAGCTAGCTCGTCAGCGTTCTATTAATGTTGTTTTTCTTAAAAATAAAACAAAAAAAAATCAAAAATCAAATAGCAACATGTATATAAATATATGTCAACTACTGTCCAATTAGGCAAGACTAAGGGAGATACAACATTAAGAGAAGAAAGAACTATTAGCTAAAAAAGCATGCAAATTCACTATTAGAGCACGCACATAAATGGATGCACACAAGCGCGCTCGCGCGCTAACCATAGTGCTAAAGATGCTAATCCTTTGCTTCTTGTTATATTCCACTGATATTACCCATAGGGCAAGTCAACTAGACTATTGGTGTGAAATGCGATGCTTTCTCTATCTATCCATCGATATGTATATAATATAGTCTTGTTGTCAGTTTAGCAATTTGTTTTGTTTTGGTGTCAATTTGATATGTGAAATCAACGAAAACGGTGGCATTATCTTTTTTTCTTATTCTCTTTTCTATCATGATCTATTGTCGAGAAAGTATCACTAATTTTTATCTCAGATTGCCATTAAGAGACAAACAAACTCACTTATAAAACTAATGTCATTCACCGAGCCTGTCATGACATAAATATATCCTACTTTATTTTTTATAATATTACGACGATAAATAGTTAATAGGCAAAAAGAATAAGAATATGCATAGACGCTTCCTTGTTTTCGGAGACGTGGGCACACATTTTTTGATTATCACCATTCGACCAGACTCCTGACGGATTTCTGTGCTTCTTTTTCCTCTCTTTCTCTCTCTCTCTCTCTATCTGTGACGCGACTACATAGTTGATTTTTTGGCTTGCTGAATGCATCTCAGCCGCACCGACGATGACAACAGCTTTTTAGGCTGCTGCTGCTGATGACGTGCGTTGATGACGATGTTAGACAAGCAACAGTAAAAAAAAAAGAAGAAGAAGAAGAAGAAGAAGAAGAAGAAGAATGCGATTATGATTATTTGATCGAGCTCGTTGTAGTTCTGTGGTAGTTATGGACGTGTAGTTATAGTAGTAAAAGCATTATTATTGTGTATAAATCGTCCTTGGTTTCTCTCTTTTCTTTGTATCTCATCCTGTCATTGTTTCTATCTATCAATCTATCTATTGGATGAGAGTTCATAGAATTAAACGGATCAAGCATATCAGTTGTCGACTAATCTGTGTTTTTCATTTTTAACGAACCTGGAAAGGAAAAACTCATGAACTGATCTATTTAAAAAAATTATTCTACTTCAACAAAAATGACTTTCTCCTAATTAGACATTATACATGAGATATATGCATTTTTTCCTCTCGGATAATTAGGTGTTCATGATTGTAGAGAATAAAAGTAAACAAGATAACTTCATGATTTAAGTAACAAAACAGACAACCAAAAATATACAAATTGATGTATACCAGAGAGAGAAAAATGCTTAATAAACTACTCTTGATTATGGAGAGTGTCGTTTCAATTATCCGTTGAATGTATATGAAAGTATGAACATTTACAATATATTTGTTAGACGATGAGGATGAATATTTACTCAAATTTTGTTGCTATCTAATACTCCGACGTTCTATTATTGATTATTTTCTCTTGAAGCATTTATATGTTCGAAAGATGGTTAAAGAAGTATGTAAATATATATTGTATTGACATCTTCTGATACCAACTGCGGCAGACAAGAGAAAACCTAATTAAAAAAAGTCAAATTTCTTAAATGAAATCTTTTTCTGTTTTCTATTCTCAACTTCCTAATCGGATAAACATGCAGGAAACGCTAGAGAAAAAAAGAGAAAAATCTATTAACACAATATTCAATAAGAAAATTATAAAAAAAATTTCATTATCATCATCGATTGTTAAATTTTCAAAGAATAAAGCTCTCGTCAGTTTTTGGGTTTTTAATTAAAACAAATTGCCAAGTTACTTTCTGACAACAAAAAGAAACGATGACTTCTTCTAATAAGCATATATTATATGCATGTAATAAATAGGAGACGACGAAGAAGAACAAAAAATACTAATTTTTTTTTTTAGGTTAACATTATTGCTATTGTCTTCAGCCTTTTTTTCTACATGTTTTCATCATCTAGATGATCGGTTACATGCAGAGAACGCACGTAAAAAAAGAAACAAAAGGCAAGCAACTCGTCAAAACAAGAAAAAGAGTCATTTTTTTCACCGATGAATAACGACACCAGGGCTATTATTCAATGACGTCAATATATCACAACATAATTTGAGCACTCATGATAATAATTAGAACCGAAAGATTACTTTTTTTTCTTTTTTGATAAAAAGGAAGCAGGGCGCAGTTAAGCGAAATTAATATACGACGGTTATACATACTTATTAATTGTATACAAGAAGAATGCTCTATTAGCATGCTGTTGCTGTTGATATTCTTTCTTTGTTTTTGAACAGTGATAATCATAATAAATGAAGATCTTAAATGAATACAAAGAATAGTTCTATTCATATGACAGAATGAATGATAGCGACGACAATATCATGTTTCACGTTTTTATTTTCAAACCACATGTGTTTGCGTGTGCATCGTGTAAACTCTATTTTCTACTTTGACTGTTAGTTGTGTAGCTATGCATTCCGATGGCATAATTTCCCGAGCGCACACGCATTAAAAAAAATGAAAAAAGAAAGACGAAAGATATAGTGAGAATATAGAGATAGAGAAGTGAAGTGCGCTCGCACATCTAAGGAGAAGAGAAAAAGGAATGAGAACAATGATGATAACTGGTAGTACAAGTACTCATCTATGCTGACATTGTTAGAGGAGTACTGCTGATGCCAAATGATGAAGAAGACAGAAAACGATGACTGAGGAGTTGTCTTCGAGGTATGATTCGTTAGCATCGAGGGACGGATGTTAAAAAAGAAGAGAAAATAAATAAATAAAACAAAAACGAGACCATCATTCTTCTTTTTTTCCCCTGATCAATGTAATCATCTCTCTCTCTCTCTCTCTATATATATATATATATATAGTTTGATGTATAAGTACATTATTAAATAATTGACATTGAGAAAAAAGTTCACTAGGTTTCCTTTATTACTACGGGCTTAATCTAAATCGTAACAACATTGAATAAAACTAACCCTATCATACGAACAATAAATTCTCCTTTTTTTTTATTTGTTTTTGAGTCTCGATAATACTTGTATTTGTTCTTTATGAAAAGAATTCTTATTTTTTTTCAAAATGTTCATGAAAAAAAGATCATACGCATGCTCTGAAAAAGAGTCAGTCGATTGGCAATAAATATACAATCAGCTCAAATATCACTTAGCATAGTTAATTATGTTAACATTAAAAAACACGAAAGAAAACAAATAGCAAAAAAAACTTGACACCGGCAATTTCTCTCTCTCTCTCTCTCTCTCTCTATATATATATATATATATATAAATCTCTAAAGAGGAAATTTCATACGGAGAAAAATAAAAGAACATACTACCAGGCACTTAAAACTTCAAAGAATTTGAAACCTTGTTCTTTGTGTCTTTCATGATAAAGTATATATGTGGGATTGCTCGATGTTTTTTTTATTGAACTTTTTCAAGTGAAAACTTAACAATGTTATTTCATAAATGAATAAACAATTAATTGAACCATTGCCATAGATAAAAATTCATCTAATCTAATGACTTGAATTATATCTATTTGCATGCGATAAAAGAATGTCAATTAAAAGATCTCTTCAATGATATACTAATAGTAATGAATGAGACAGTAAGGTTTTCAATCGTTAATCGTTTCTGTTTGAGTAAATATCTATTAGATAGATCTTATTTTCACCCTAAAAAAGTTATTTTCTATTGAGAGAGAAAAAACAACGGTTGTGAAAACACATTTTCCCTTGACCTAACTTTGACACTATTTGATTAATCATTACTTATATATTTTCTAAGAAGATCGAGAGTATGAAAAAAAAGCAATGTGATAATTGATTTATCAATCTAGAATTCCGGCAAAAGAAACAAGCCGTATAATAGACTATTTTTTTCTCTCTAGATTTATCAATTCGCAACATCATTAATAAATTTGTAAAAATATCACTCAAACAGAATTATTCTTGCCACAATCATTTTGGGAAATATTATCCATTGACTGATCGTCATTTTAGATCATAATCTAGCAAGTTTGCCGTTCGATAAATTGGTCTCAACATGATGTAATAATAACACATGTACATATATACATGTGTATACGGAATATACGTTTAAAGATCAAATATTCTATCACCATCAATCGACTAATAGAAAGAATAATAATACTAAATTGTTGCTTTTATTGATAGTTGTGGCATGAAGAATAGTGCAGGAACAAAATTAAGCCCTTGTGTCTTCATTATTTTTTTTCGAGATCTACATCGGAGTCAATTAAATGCTTGTAACTTTTAATCTTCAGTATTGGCTGTTAGAAATGATATTATACTTTCATTGTTCAAGGTCTACATCCAATGGATGAATTCAATTGGGAGTTGTATTTTATTTTTCATAAAAATCTCAAGAGACATAAGCCGACCTTTCAACAAAAAAAACTAACACCACTTTATTCACTGATCATCAAAGAAAAATATTATAAGTGTTCATTCAAGTTCACTAGAGGTTTCTTATAAGTCAAAAAACAGCTTATTTTTCATATCATACAAAAATTATTTTTCATTCAACCAAGATTTCAAACTCGACTGTTTTTATTTTATTTACTATTAAAAAAAAATTTAAGCTCTCAATTTATTATTAATTCAAATATCACATGTTTGATACAGAGAAAAATCATTCTATAAACAGATTCACGCTATTTTATCCATAAACGTTATAATATATTCCGGATAATTCTGATCATCATGAAAAGTACAAACAATACTAAATGGATCTTTTTCATCCGTTGTCGAATCAGCTTGAATTAATTTTCCATTTGATGTCGGTATCATTGGTGGTACACGAATATCGTTATTGCCACGTACATGATGACCAACAAGCACACGGCATAGGAAAAGAAACGATACTTCTTTATGATCACTATAAACGGATGAATAACCAGCATAACGACTAAAATAAACTCCACGACCATATAAAACATAATCCATGCAATATGAACGATTAAAACCATGCGCCATTATTTGATGATGATTATCAGACTTTGTTCCGTGAAATAACCAAGTTTCGTTTAGATTTACAGGATCATTTTTTCGTTGCATATATGAACGATGTGAACAAAATTTTTCCCATAGATGACGATTTTCTATACGTTCAACCTAAAATAGATCAAAATCAAACTGCGATTTTTTCGAAAGATGATGGATCTGAAGCTTCCGACACAAGATTAAGCGAATCTTTATCTTCGGTAATCCATCATCAATAAATGTATATTTACGCTGAATATGATTGATAGTAATCATCTTAGATTTATTCAAATACAATAGTAATGTACAAATGCAAATCAATCAAGACAGATTATAAGAACTTAGATTGCATCGAACACTCCTCGCTACTGCTCTGCATGGTAAATTCACTTCTGAACGATTCATCGATGAGTATCGAAATATCGTTTTATAATATTTCTTTCATGTATGAGAAACACCACAATAAAGTGGTTACATCGGCTTTTCTTTGTCATGTTATTTAAATTAAGACCAATACTTACAAATGCAATTTCAGTGTTCGTATCAGAAACTGTCTGATGAAACGCTCGTTGCACAAATAAATATTCTGCTGATGTTTTGTCAATGGAAATCGATTCAAATAAAGCTTTACTATTTTCATTTTTATAATTATTACCCTTCCAGAACGAAGGATACTTTTGACCATATACATTATCTAGAACATTAGAAGAAGAAAAAGAAAGTATCAATGAGTGTTCAAGTTTTTCTTATTCGACTTACTATCATCATATGGATATATAATTGCGTGCGAATGTAATATAGGAAAAGAGCTTGGCATCGATCCCAATGTTCGTCCAGAGAATACATTAGGCTTCACCGCAATAGCTGGATTAGACTTTAGTTTTGTATGATTTAATGATCCCGCGAAAGGTTTATTTTTCATATTCATGCTATAGTCAATAAAACGAAGTTCTTCCGGTGAAATAATATGTTTAGAATATTCATCAACAGCCATTATTGAATTATATTTTTCCCTTGAACTCATACGATAATGTACTTTGGGTAAAAGTTGAAAGAGTACGTCAGTACTATGTGGCCGAACAATTGTATAACAGGGAAGAGATAAGTTCCTTAGAAATAATCCAAGATTTATTATTTTCGAAGCACGTGTTTCTATAAATGAATGAAATGAGGATAAACATTTATTCATTTCATGCTTCATTAATGACTTATATTCTTTCTAGACATAGAAAATTAAAGAAGATATTTTTTTATGAAGATTTTAATAGACTTTTACCACTGTTGTAGACGAATAGAAAACAAATCCTTCAATTATAATAATAAATATACGATAATCTACATTTGTACATGCATCAGCAAATATTAACTGAAACATTTGTTGATGATGACGACGAAATTGATCAATTTGAATATCTGTATTACCATTTAATGCTGATTGCTAATGAAGAAAAATCAAATTCAACAGAAGATTCTAGAAAAATATTTAAATATACAAACATAATATAGACGATGTTGATCTGCCAATTGTGGTGCTGCCACCATTGAGGATGATGATTTTTGTACGATAGAAACTAAATAGAATTGTAAATATCTCTAACATGGCTGTCATTGACAAAGTAAAATGATATTCAAATTTCAATGAAACGAAAATCCCTCAAAATTAAATTTGAAAGTACTTCTTTCAAGTCTATTTGAAAACAGCTTCGATATATTCATTTGCTAGTAAATTCTATTACAGAAAAGGTAAAATAATGCAAATGTTTCTTATGATTGTGAGAATAACATGCGGTGCAAAAGTCTTTGTAATAATGTCAAACGCTGTTAGACCATGTTGGAGACTTCTAATTCTGCTGACTTTTTTCTTGTTGAAAAGAGCAGTGTCTGAACTTTAAATCTTGTAGCAAACATATTTTTCTAGGACGAATCTGGAAATGAGGAAAAGCCAAAAACTAAACGCATGAAAAAAGTTCTAGCAACTTCACCATTCAACAGTATCACTCTCTATTTCTATTGGATTCTTTTAAAGTGTGAATAGATCACGATCAAGGATGACTTTTGTAGCATAAATGATGCTCTTTTCGATGGTGTATTGAAAGTTTAATTTAACTTTAGTTTTTGTACTGAACTATTGCTTTTTTCGAGAGAGACTGACAAATTTGATCGTTCTCACAATGTGACCATTTTGAAACTGCAAAAGATATTTGTTAAGTTACTTTAGCTGTCAAGTTTCTAAGGTTTGATACATTTCGGATAAATAAAGCGAAAAAAAATAGAGTTCATACATGGTCCCTGGTAGATATTCTTGAAAATTGATAGTTTTTTCAATGAGTGTTTTTTTACAGAAATTTTGTTTTTCAATTTTGTTTTATGAACGACTCAAGAATCAATCTAAAAATCTTGCACAAGCTCGTATCGATATAGTTTTTGAAACTCTGCATTGTGGTGTATGTTTTGTTAAAATTCTACTCATGTAGTCTAAGATATTTCTGAAATATCGATTGTTACAGTGACGTCGCTACCCAGGTCGAACAGTACGAGCCATTTACGGTTACTTTACGACTGTTTTCCGGGCGAAAGTTTGCCGTAATATCTGACGCAGTAATACGGACCGTATGATCATGAGAGTACGGAGCGCAAACAGCCGTAAATCATGAAAACTCAGTCCCGTTTACGGTGTCGTATTACTGTGCCAGGTATTACGGGCAAATAAGGCCTATTTACTTCAGTAAATATACCGTTTTGACTTCGTTTACCGTCGATAAACAGACTGTAAACGAGCCCGTTTTGATCAACCTGGGTAGTATACACACGCGACATGTATGTGTTATCCTCTATCATCGTCTTCAATCTTCATTGGTCTTTTCCTTTTCCTCTTCTCTGTTCTCTTCTCTTGTCGTTCTCGCTATATATTTCATGTAAGATAGAGTTAAGGACTTTCTTGTTAAATAAAGTTAACGTACACGTTGCCCGTACACACATTCTCTCACATTTCTCTCTCACTGTAGCATCGATTTTCCCAGGGTGCAAGAACTTTTTTCATGTTTAATTTTTGACTTTTCCTCATTTCTAGATTCGTCCTAGAAAAATATGTTTGGTACAAAATTTGAAGTGCAAACATTGCTCTTTCCAACAAGAAAAAAGTCAGCAGAATTAGAAGTCTCCAACATGGTCTAACAGCGTTTGACATTATTACAAATACTTTTGCATCGTATGTTACTCATCAATCATGAATACTATCTGAGATGGATTTTCTATTTCAAATAAGTAAAAATATGTTCCAAAATATCCACTAACATTGCTGGTATCCACGAATCATTTTCTGAAAATCAGCGATTGGCTTTATGAATTTGTCTAGGCCATGAATTGCACGTTGTTTAAACAACCACCGTCGTTCCTATACATCAATGATTAAAATATTTAATCTAATTTCAAAATTTCTACCTCAAATGAAACATAAACGGACTGATGATCAAATGATGGACTGTCCATGTTAGTATCCATTCTATCGACCATGACCTTAAAATAATATATATATATATTCAGTATAATATTTTCAACAAAAATGAAACCTACATATTGAGTAACTTTATGGGTAATAACATTCTTGACATGACGCCATTTTTCATTCCCCTCAAACGGTATTGGTGTATAGCGGCCAATGATTGTTGTAGTAAAAATACCATAGAGGATTTGTTAAGGCAACTCAAATAAAAATGGATTGAAAAAACAGTTTCCTCTCATACGAAATTGCAAATAGAAGAAAATTTTATATAGACCAAAAATCTTCTTCTCGTTCAATGACAACCGCAACAACAACAAAGTTAAAATCTCTACCCAACATTCCGATTCCGGAAGTAAAATTAAAAGAATTCATTTTGTTCATTTGTTTTCTTAATAAATAAATTTTCATTTTTGATTAGAAATTAATAAAAAATAATCCATTTTTAAGCGATAAAAAACCAGTTGAACAAAATCTACTTTCATTTGTTAGCACTGGTCTCGCGTTTGACACGGATGTTGTTCAAAAACTGTGTCCATCAGCTATACCATTTGCAAATTATAATGGTCGATCATTATATGTTCCTAATCGTGAAACAAATAGATCACCACGGCCTCCTCATCGTTTAGAACCTCTTGTTTCATTGACTGTATCCAAAGCAAGATGGAAACATGCACGTCGAGTTCTAGCACAAAAACCAATATCAGTTGAGCCGAAAAAATTTCGACCACAGAAACCACTTTTTTACATGACCCAAGTCGGTGATTATGGTAGTGGTGGTGATGATGATGATGATGATGATGAACCTGGGCAAGAATTTATTGAGGATCCAGTGACACCGACCGCGGAATCAGAAGCATCTGAAGAAGCAGGTGAAAATACGAGTGGAATACGACGTGGACATAATACTGCTGAGAAACAAGCACGAGTTATAGCTGAGAAAGATTTCGCTCAAATGGAACGAAATTGGGATCAATATATGTTCGAACATATGGATGAAAATACAGCGAAATTTATTATTTTAAAACATGTTCATGATGGTAAGGAGATGTTATTCGAACGCATCGTTTTGAGATCTAGCAAGTTGCATGCCTGCTCGGTTTATATGAAGCACTGCGATATTTTGTTTAGTAAAAATGATGAATCACTTTTATCAGATAGAATTCCGATCAATAGTGAAGATCTCGTTGTTAAACTATAGTTGGTTGTGAAAATATTTTAATTTAAGAATTTTGACGGCTTAAAACTTTACACAGAGATAGGTTTTTAACGAGAGTAATTTATTGTGAAAACTTTAGGTCTTCTAGAAAAATGTTATTTTTTTGTAATGAACAAGGATAATATTTGAAACATTAATTAAACGTTAATTTTGTGAAGCCTCAATTTGATGGAACAACATTTATTTTTTTAAAATTCCATAAAAGTGTACTATCTTCGAAGCCATAAGCTAATGACAGAAATCTCTTCTAGGGTATTCATAGCTCATATCAATCTGTATATGATGCATTGAGTGTCGGGCTTTGAAGCAAGTTATTAATTCAATTCGAATAAATCTTACTATTGCAGAAACATTGTTAACTTACAATCAAATCAAAATGTATCTGTTTGATTTTATTTACAGATGAACGCCGAGCTCGATTAATTGAATATTTGAAGAAAACCTACAATATTACAAAATTACCACATCCGCAAGAAGTTGAACTAGTAAAATGATCGAATGAATCCTAAATTCATCTACTTTATTTTTCTATACAATAATTATTCTTCTAGTTTCCAACTACTAATGAAGAAGAGAAGAAAGATGGAAAAAAAGAATTACAAAAGTCAGACGGAAACTACTTATTCATATCTATGTAAAAAAAAGAAACCATCTATATTCTATTTAGAATATCAACTCAAATACCTGACAAAGATGCTGATGTGTCCAAACGAGAAATTCCATTGTATCGCTTACCACGAGGTTTACGACGACGAGCTAAAGAAGAGAAAAAACAAGATTGTAAGATAATTATCAATCTCTAATGTTTCACAAAAGTGAATCTTCTCGTGCTAATTAGTAGCAGCTAATATGCGTTCATCTCAACAAGTGATCACTGAAAATTCAACGATACGTCGTGAAACATCATTTTATGATATAATGTCGAATAAAATCTTGAGTACAGTTTATCGAACTGATCATCCATATGAACAAGCAATGCTTCTTGGTAAAACGAACTAGTATTCACGATACAAACTACGATAAATATAAACTTTATTCAGGTAAAAATACTCATCGACCAACAAATGAACCTGGTGTTATTGTTCTTTCTGATAAACTTCAATTTGATAAAGTTCTTCAAAAACAGCTTCCACCTCATCCGGATTCTATTGCTACGAGTAAAAATCGTTTGCGCATACTACAACCATCGAAACGTCATTCTATTTAGCTCTTCAAATTGACTCATCAGCTGCATACGATCGACGAAAGCCTGCACGTGGTTTTCGTCGTTGGAAAGCTTTACCTGAAGTCAAAGATACGGTATTTTCATCGCGAATAGATCCCTTGTCCTATTTGAATATGTTTCTATACATTTCTAGCACGAATTGTATGTGCTTTTACACAACATCACATTTTTTTGCACTCATTTTTAGACTCCTCACCTACAAATGCCCATGTCTGACGAAGAACTCACTAGAGCAGCAGCAATTCAAGCTTTTTTTGCTCAGGTTTTTGTGAAAATTGATGTGTTCCTTCATTTTTCTTCTTCTTCTTTTGCTTAAACTAATTATGATTTTAAACTCAAGTTGAACACCTATAATAATAAAAGAAAAGAACTCGTTATGTATGTATTTAGCATCCACCTCGACTACCGGATGTCAACGAGTTATCACTTTCGTGGCTTATGCCATCAACACCCGATTCACGATTGCATCAAATATTAAAAACAAATACAACCATCAGTCGAATTATTGAAGGTAACTGCTAAAGACTATTGTTGCCTAGTGAAAAATTATTTACTTTTAAGAATGGAGACGTAAATGGCAAGTCGGTAGTCAATGGCTTGATGCTGATGTTGAAGAATTATATGAAGATTTGCATGATATTCATGCACATGTTTGTTTTTTTGTAGTCTGAAAAAATAATAATATTTAAATTTGATTTAGGTTCGTTTTACTGCTATTGTTGTTTGTAGTCGAGCTGCTCAATATTTGACTCAAAAAGAAATAGGTAATAAAAAGTGACGAAACCAAAACATTGCAAAATTGTTAAAAATAATTTTTTCCCTGTGGCATAGATTTGGGTTTAAAAGTTCATCTACTTCCTGAGAAATTACTTCAATCTATTGAAACTTTACTAAATGACACCCAGGAACGTGTACGAACAGCTGCTGCCATTGCACTTGTTACATTACATCGATTTTCTCCACAAGTATTATTTTGATAAGAAAAAGAGAAAAATCTTGATGCCTGTATTTTTAGGTAGAAGAAATTCTTCGTTCGTGTGTTTTCAATGGTAATTCTGATGATAGATTAACAGCTGCCCAATGTTTAGCTAGTGTGAATATTTCAACATCAGATATTATTCATGAACTATTGAGAAATTATTTCGAAGCTGAAGATGAATTAACACGTGAACAGCTTATTCTTTCATTAGCTAAATTAAGCCAACGCACGGTAAAATAAAAATAAAAATTCAATAGAAGTCTGTTTTTTTTTCTGTCTTCAATAGAATCTCGTATATAGTTTAGCCGGTGAATATTTGAATTCTGCTGATGCTAATGATCGAATAGTTGCTTGTAAACTTTTTCCATTACTTAAATCTCGACCAAATAAAGTAAAGAAACTTTTTCAAAAAAAAAAAAACTTGTAAAAAATCTGCATGTTTACTATTATTATTAGGATATAACACAAAAATTAATTCATCTGATGTGGCAAGATTTGAATAGTAGTGTTCGTCGTGTAGCCGGTCAAGCATTAGGTAAATGTGGTTGCGGTCAAGCTGTACATGAAGAAGTGGTTGTTCGTTTACAAAGTCTGCTTTGGCAAGATCGCGTTGAAGCACTTAAACTTATTGGTTATCTTGGTTTGTCAATCGAAATATTACTTTTTTTCGTTTTGTATAATAACAAAAATTTATTTACAGGCGTTTTAACAGCTAAATTAATGCAGCCATTTTTAAAATGTTTCAAAGACGATCATGTTAGCGTACGTGATCATGCATGTCGTACAACATATAGATTGCAATTACGTGATGAAGCAATAAGAAATTTACTTATTGATCGTATTGAATTCGATCCTATCGAAAAAGTTCGATATTCAGCTGTTGAAGGTGGATTTCTCTTTGTTTTTAAATACTCTATTAAATTTGTTTTTGTCTGCCTACTCAGCGCTTGGTTTATATGGAATGACAAATCCGAAATGTCGAAGTGTTCTATTATGGGCTGTTCGATATGATAAAAGTTCATTGGTGCGAGCAGCAGCACCCAATGCTCTTGTTTTGCTCGAGCAAGTTAGCGAAGATATTATCGACACATTACAAAGTCGACTATTAGTGGAAAAAGATCCCACTGTTGTTCAGTAAGGAGGCAAAGAAATGTAGTCAATAGAGAAAAATGTTATATTCTCTCTTCGTTTAGATCATTGAAAGAAGCAATGGAAGCGTATCATTGTAATGTAAGTCAAGATGTGCCAATAGTACAAGAAATTCGAAATGAAGTTCGCAAATTAAATACGAAGAATACGATTTGGGAGAAAATAATGAATCTAGAAAAAGACCTACGCTTAGCGGCTGCTATGGAACGATTAATTGCACCAGTGATGGATAAAGTAAGTTGATTTTATTTGAAATCAGATATTGCACAGTTAGTGTAAATCCTACTTTAATTTTCCTTTCATATCTAAAACCGCAATGCTTAGATAATGCTAAGTAATTTGATATACGATAGTATTCGATAGATAACAGATTTTTTAAAGCTTCTCTTCGTCACATGTAGACGATGATTACTTAATTCTTTCTAGCCGGTAACACCAGTACCTGCTGACAATGATAATAAATCGGCAACGACGTTTTCAAATTATATTCAAAATGTTGCCGAGACGAATGCCAGTGACAATGATGGCGTACCTGAAATGTGGTTACCAGAGTTATGGAATACGGACAGTAAAACTGGTAAAATAAAAAAACATCGACTTCCACAAGACGAAACGTCTCTCAACGAAGAACCAATTACAGCAGAGCCTGAACTATCAAATGTTTGTGCTCCATTAGGTGTCTTATTACCTGTGGAAGAAGAGGAAAGCGAACCTGAAGAAGACGAAGAAAGTCAAATTATACTTTCTTAAGTATTTGTCAATAAAACTGTGTTTCTTTTTTATTCTTCATAAAAGAGAAAAATAAAATGGAGGCGGAGCTTAGTATTTCATTAATAAAGTACCACGACTCATCAAAATCGAATATTACAGTTCCAATAAAAGAAAAAGAAATATGACAGTCGTCCCATCTGTGATTGTTCTACTGTTTTTTGCTTTCATTACCTATCCAACTATCTGTGAAAGTTTGAAATGTTATGAATGTGCGGGAAAGAAATCTTGTGGTGGACAAGGACATACTAATCATATTGTTGAATGTGCTGGAAAATGTATGATCTATCAAAATGTTGATGATGATGATGGTAAGGAAAAATATCTCGTTTGAATCAAATACAGTCGATATTCAAAATTTATTAATAGGTGTAATAGTGAGAAGTTGCTGCTTGAATAATTGTAACAGTGAAAATAGACCTAATACCTATTTCTGTTCAAAAGATAGATGCAACAGTATTGATTTAGATTCAAAATTTTTAGGTAAATATTTTTGATGATTTGTTGCAAAATCAATAACAGAATTTATTTCAGCTACTAAAAATAATGCACATCAGAAGCAGGTTCATTTACGAGCAAAAATAGAAGAGAAAAACTCATCACTGCAATGTTTTGATTGTTCTTCACATAAGTCGGATTGTGCTGTTGATGAGACGACATTAGTTGAAAAATGTCAAGCATGTATGGTTTACCTTAATCAAATTGATACGAGTGGGTGAATTTATGAGCCAACGAACAGCAATAGAATTTTATTTCTTTTTCAACTATTCAGATAATGTCGTTCGCCGATGTTGTAAATCAAATTGCGGTGCGCCAGGCACTATTCGAAACCATCATGGACGAAGAACGTACTTTTGTACGTCCGATCAATGTAATGGAATTGGTTCCGAAAAAGTACTTACTGGTAAAGTAGGTAAGTATTTGCAGAGATTTACAAAATAAGAACTGCCGAATTCAATATCTAGAATTGGAAAATACAAATGTCGTTCGATTATTATTGTCGAAAATGGAAACAACTACTGCTACAATATCCACCACTACACCTGCAAAAACAGTCTTTCAGTGTTATGAATGTTCAGGACCATCTTGTGGTAAAGGTGATTCATCTGTCTCAACTAATTGCCCAAGCTGTATGGTGTACAGAAATCCCAATGATCAAAGTAGATGATAATTCATCGTAGCGACGATATTTTTTTATTGATTAAACTACATAGCTATCATTGAACGACGTTGTTGTTGGTGGGCTTGTGGAGCGTCAAATACTGTTAGTACTTACAATGGCTTAGAAACGTACTTTTGTGCTGATGATAAATGTAATGGATACGGAACAGAATCTACTCTCACTCCTGCAGGTATACATTAGATAAAAGGATTAATTGAGATAAATTTTCTTTATTGATATTAGTGACAACTACAACAGTCTCCACTACATCTGTGAAAACAATATTTCAATGCTATGAATGTTCAGGACCATCATGTGGTAAAGCTGATTCGCCTGTCTCAACTAATTGTCCGAGTTGTATGGTGTACAGAAATCCTAATGATCCATGTAAGTAGTATTGTACATAATAGAGACGATATGATATTATTGATTAACACTAAATAGCAATCATTGAACGACGCTGTTGTTGGTGGGCTTGTGGAGCTTCAAATACTGTTAGTACGTATAATGGTATTGAAACATATTTTTGTGCTGATGATAAATGTAATGGATACGGAGCAGAATCTACTCTCACTCCTCCAGGTAGACATGAGATAAAAGGATTAATTGAGATATCTTTTCTTTATTGATATTAGTGACAACTACAACAGAAAGAACAACAACTACTACAACAATTTCTACTACGCCTGCAAAAACAATATTTCAATGTTATGATTGTTCAGGGCCATCATGTGGTAAAGATGATTCATCTATTTCAACCAATTGTCCAAGCTGTATGGTATACCGCAATCCAAATGATAAGAGTAAATGATTATAAATAATAGAGAAGATATGTTTTTTGTTATTGATTAAAACTAAATAGCAATTATTGAACGACGTTGCTGTTGGTGGGCTTGTGGTCCTTCAAACAGTGTTAGTACTTATAATGGTTTAGAAACATATTTTTGTACTGCCGATAAATGCAATGGATACGGTGCAGAATTTGCTCTCAGTCCTGCAGGTAGAAATAACTGGAAAACTATTTTATGTATATTTCTCCGCTTTCATATCAGGAACGACAACGACAACAACAACAACAACTATGCAAACATCCGTATCGATAACAACTCCAGCAACAACATCAACAACAATAACGACAGCAACAACATCAACAACAATAACGACAACAATAACGACAACAATAACGACAACAACAATAGGAATAACAACGACTACTACAGCTGAAAAAACATCATTTCAATGTTATGATTGTTCAGGACAAGAGTGTGGTAGAGATGGTTCATCTGTTTCATCTAATTGTCCCCGATGTATGGTATACCGCAATCCTAATGATCAAAGTAAGTGATTAGAAATATTCATCAGATATTTCTCTATCAATGTGACGAACAGCGATAATTGAACGACGTTGTTGTTGGTGGGCTTGTGGAACCTCAAATACTGTTAGCAGCTATAATGGCATAGAAACATATTTTTGTGCTGCTGATAAATGCAATGGATATGGTTCAGAATTTGCCCTTGGTCCTCCAGGTAGCGATAAAGAAAAATATAACTGGAGGGTTTTTTCCCTGTTTCAATCTTAGTAACAACAACAACAACAACAACAACTAAAACAACTCCTTCGACATCCACTACTTCAATTAGTATCACCTCTGGTTCGAACAAAGATAATAGATGTTCTATTTGCATGTTAGAATTTATATTTTTCTAGGAATTAGAACAACAACAATAACAGCAACATCTTCGCCACATTGTATACTGAATTGTCGAAATGGAGGTACACCAGAAACAGAAGATGGTTGTTTTTGCTACTGTTTAGAAAATACGTTTGGTCGTGAATGTGAAAATGGTAAAATGAACTTCTGTTTTCGAAATATTCCTATAGATGATTTCGCTTTGTTTCTATTCACTAGTTGATTGTGCTAAGCCGGATGCTGATTCTGAAGTTTGTAGTACTGAAAATCAACCCTTGTGTCAAGAAAGTGAAGAATTTGCTCTTGAATGTCATCATTTATGTGGAAAATGTTAAGATTATTTTATTAAATCATACGAATAGTCCATAAAAAGTATATGTTCGATTTTTTCTTCTCTCTCGTCAACGATAAGTGATAGGTGTCTGTTGTTGCTGAGTTAAATCGTGTTGTTCTATTGCGTCATAAGGATTTGAGAATAAATATTTATTAGATCGAACATTGTCTTGATTGTCCAATCCGAATAGAATGTCTTTTGGATAGTGATGCTTTAGTGCACTGATTAAAGCACGTCGATTACCAAAGCCGCGTTGATAGCGTCGAAATTCATCGGGATTATTATTGATACTACACATTTGTACGATGATAAAAAGTGACATACCAACGATAAACATGAAGAGTAGACGTTGTTGAGACATGATGGATACAATGAATGATTCTAAGGTTCGTTCTATTTTTGTTTGTTTTTCTGATTTATTTATATAGTAGATCACAACTCATGAATGTGATTATTAAGCACTAATACTATTCTCGGTAGACTCTACCAATCAAAATGATATATTTGCCTACGCTGTTATCGAAGATATTCTCATGAGAATTAAGATTAATACGATAGAAAGTTTCATTTCAATTCAAATTTGTCTCCACTTTTTTTGGAATGACTAAACAAACGATAATTATTCTCTTTATTTTTATGAATATGTTTAACTCAATGCAATATACTTCAATGTGTGAATGTTATCTATTTTCGTAATAAAGATATTAAGTTTTTCGCTCGCAAATTACGCACTTGTTTAAATACCTTGAAGTCAAACTTAGACCTTCAAGTTATTCGCGTGAAATAGAGTCTGGATGTTTATTTGGAAAAATATTCAGAAAAGAATGTTTTTGGCTCAGAGATTCACATAGAATTCTAAGTTTATCTACTTGATTGAATATGTACATTATCAACTTTAGCACAAGCTTTTTGTCCCGAACTGGTTTTTACATCAATTTTTCCTTGATAATATCCAACAAGTGCCCATGAACTTGCATAGATATTGAGATTTAAAGTGACGGCATGATCTCCCTACAGTAAATATTGAATTAGCGATAAAAACGTGATATTGTTTATACTTACTGCTTTCAGTGGACAACCACATTGTGGACACAGAGTACAAAGATCATCATATGAACAAGAACCAATACCACTCACACAAGGAACAGACACATAACTGAATAGTATTTTCTTATGCAATGTCAAATCCAGCTGTATATTTTCGTGATAATGATAAAATGATTATAGAGTAAGATCTTTTTAAGAAACTACAAACTTTGATTGGACCCGTGACATCCTGATCGGTATGAACAGTAGCTTCTATAGATATGGAACCAGGTATTATGATGGGATATGGAGTCACTGTAAGATTGAGTAATTTAATAGAATCTCCATCGTTATTACAATTTTTCCATGACACTTGAGTGGCTGCTAAAGTCTAAAGAAAGTTTCTAAATTTATGCATCATGCTTTTTAACATCCAATTTACCGATGAAACAAAAATAAAGCATACACATAAGATCTTTTCGATACCATTCGTCAAGTTGAATAACATTTCAATTCTAAAAATACGATACGTAGAGAGAGAAGAAGGAAGGAAACCTTGAATGACGACTCAGTTATCTAAAGATACGATGCATAACTAAAGGTATGAATAGCAGTCGACGCACGTTTCTTTTCTACCTGATTTGCATGCGTGCATAACTGAGTATTTTTTGACAACAAAAAAAAAAAAGAAACATTTTTTGTACAGGTGTACTGGTTACGACTCCTTTTCTTTTTTACTGCAGAAAGAAATCGGCGCGATGACATCGAACAACGCAAAACAAATATAATAACATCAACGTGCTGTCCTCACCCCGTACAAAAAATAAACATTAGAGGGAGAAAAAAATCAAAGTTTAACAATTAAATATATTTTTTTCTTTTCTGTCGCAGTATATGTAATTAAACTCGTTTCTTTTTGTGTAACAATAGAAAATAATGCGAATTTGACACGATTTTCGAAGAAACTTTGCTTTTTTTAAATATCCTGATAAAGCCAAAATATATATCGGTCTTAACTTGTATAAAAAGAAACAACGAATGAAAACTTTACTTCGAAAAGAGGATAAATGGTATTTTGACAATAAATATTACACCTACGGATGGGCTCCAGAGAGTATGCACTGGAGGCAGTAAGGGGAGGGAGCTTATAGAAAATGTCACCAAAACAATATCAAAATAGGATTTCAATGTGAAAGAATAGAAAAAACACGAAATTTCAGAATGCTATAGGCCAATGAATATAAATCCGTAAACATGAATGCTAGATACGTCTTTTTGGCACGACTATTTAAATGCATCGGATATAATTTCATAGTGCCTTTTCCATTGGACTTTAAAATCTAGTATTAAATTAATCTTACAGATGCGATTGAAATAAATAGAAAAATAAAAGAATTAGAGGACTAAAATAGATACTTCTCAATCTGAATTCCCCACGTATAAAACCACACTGTGGACATGAGAAACAGACAGCTATTCTGCTCATACAAAATGCAGTGGACATCGTGTATCAATGTACTCTTGTGCTTGTTAGCATTCGATTCATGCTTTACGCAGCAAACCGCAGACAAAGCTGCGAATGAAAACACGAGAGAAATTCTCAAATTTATAACGAATTGACCTCAGCATGGTAAACAATTCACAAATTATATATTCGAAGATGTTTTTTTTCTAAATTTATTTTGGCATCGACAGGTAAAGTTCTTTCTGGTCAATTTGCTGGTTACAGTTCTGATACGTTCAATATCAATCAAATCAATGAAATTACTCAACAAACTGGTCAAGTACCAGCTATTCTTGACTATGATTATGCATGTGGTTGGAATTATAAAACACCAACACAATATATCATCGATTATTCATGTAGTACATCATTGAGAAATCATTGGAATCAAGGTGGTCTCGTTACTATAAATATGCACTTAGCAAATCCAGTATCAGCCAATGGTGGTGGTGGTTATAAAGATCGAATGAATTTACGCTTTATTGATTTAATTAATGCAAATACTGAAACAGGACGGCGATGGCAAATTTTTCTCGATCGCATAGCAGAAGGTTTGCATGAGTTACAACGAGCCGATGTTACAGTTTATGTCGTCCATTGCATGAAATGAATGGAGATTTGTTTTATTGGTGTAATCAAGTATAGAAGATATTTGTTTTTGTCTACCCATGTAAAAAAAACATTGGATTACTAATCAGATTAATAGCCTATTATAATGGCACTAATATAATCTGATTTTTCCGTCTCAAAAGGCAGATTGTTTTTAATTTGAATTGATTACCTATACCTACACAACTATAATAATCGATAAGAATAAAATCAAAATCAAAAGTAATCTGTCTTTTAAGACGGAAAAATCTGAGTAAAATCAGATATCTTACGATTTTGTTTTACAAGAGTAGATATTAAATATTTTATATTTTTTACGGGATACAGGAGTATTTAAAAATGTACGGAGATATATGTTCAATTATTTTACAAATACAAAACAACTACACAATAAATATTATTTGGGTTTATTCGCCTGATCAAAGTCGAGCAAATCCATCGCATTATTATCCAGGTTATTCCTATGTTGATATTGTTGCACTTGACGTTTACACTGATGATCCAGTAAGAAAATTTTGCTAATTCATGTATAATAATGACCATATGTACTTTGCAGAACTCTGTGAAAAGTTATGATGAAATGTTAACGTTGAACAAGCCATTTGCCCTTGCCGAAGTTGGTCCAAGTACAACTAATGGCGGATTTGATTATACTCGATGGTATGCGTTGCATATTGAAATAATTTTCATATCGTATATGATGAATTATGCAGGCTAACAGCAATGCAATCAAAATTTCCAGGTGTTGCTGATTTCTTAGCATGGAATGATGGTTGGTCACCCATAAAAAATCAAAATGTTTGGGCTTTGTTCAATAATCAACTAGTTATTAATCGTGGTAAACTTAATCTAGGTGATGGTGCAACTTCTTCGGCAAGTGGAGGAGTTCTTTATAATTTTTCCAATGGTGTTGGTCAATGGCAAGGAACCAATGTCACTGGTGGCCCAGAGCAATCGAATGAATTTGTTTTTCAATCAACTGATAGTCTTAAACTTGATATAAATCTAAGTCAAGGTAGGCGTTATGCACTTTATAATCAACAACAGACAAGTTTTCAAGTTAGCGAACGTAAACGATTGACTCTCGAGAACGTACAGCTTCATGGGGTTTTGCTAATAATGGTGTACTAACTGCAAAATTGTACGCTAAAGCAGGACTATCATGGACTTGATATGATTCAGGCTCAGTTCAATTGAACAGTAACACAGTCATATCGGCTGTACTCAATTTAACTGGAATTTCATCCGGGGAATTGTTATGCTAATGAAAACGAATATTCGCCAACATCAAACATAATTATTATTTTATCTTCAATTTGCTTTCAGTTCGTGAAATTTCCCTTAAGATTAAAATTTTTTCTTATATTAAACAGCCCTTATTGTTGACTGACATTTTTAGTACAATAATTTATTTCTATGAAACATGCTAGAATTTATTAACATTAGCATTTTAAATAAGAAATCTATTATTATTAATATATATGTTTATTTTAAAATTTTTTCTCTTCAACTAGCGATATATATATAGATATATATATATATATAATATCCAATATAATAATGAGGTATACATACCGAATAGAAAATGAAAAATAGAGTGCAAACTACTGACAGACATTAAACAAATTAAGAAGAAAATGATTCAGTTGACTAGAACTATATGCATGTATATGCGCATGTTAAACGATAAATCTCCGGTATAATAAATCAACAAAGAAAAGACGTAGAAGAAAAACCAAGAATAAACACATATATCCATCAATTTACAGGCCGGAACAAATCGCATACACAAACATACACACAAAATAAACACTGTACGAACAAAGAAAGAGAAAACAAAATGTAGAATTAGAGAATATTATATAATTATATAAGGGTTTTGTTTTTCATGTAAAATTTCTATCGATAAAATCCAGAAAGCGTCGTGCATAAATTTCTGGTCGAACTGTAGATATACCATCGGCATCTGAGCCAGATAATTTTGTTTTAGCAACACGCGCACTTTTCTTTTTCATTCCATAATATGTTAATACGTCAATTACACCGAGACTATACAGTTCACGACGTGATGATGCTATCAGAAAATAAAAGCAAGATTTCACTATTGCCAAAGGAAAAAAAACGAATCAATTACTCTCTGAACTTCGCATTGTAAATGGTTCATCTGAAGAATAATCATCACCGATTTGTGTTGGACTTTCTACAAAAAATAAATCGATAGATAATCTTTTTTTGTAATAAAAATAAATAAACCCTACCAGATCCTTCTGATGATTCATTACCAGATAAATCTGATGTATTCATATCACTTGCTGATGTAGTTTGATCGCGTTCTATCAAAAACATATGATTGATTAAAATCAAAACTCAAGAATATTGTCTTACCAATATCGCCTTGATCAAGGTCATGAATACCAATGAGTAATGAATAATCCATTTTATGTTGACTAACAAGAAACTAAAAGCAATGCTTTGTTCTTGAGAAAATCTCTATCCCTTTTCTTTTCTTTTCTTTTTTTATAAAAATCCAATATCTTACATTAACATCACGTTTAAGTCTTTCCATAAAAACTTTTTTTTGTTCCGATCCTAAATCAATCGTTCTTTTTCCTTCTATAAAATCATTATCTTTTAATGTTGGACATGGATTCAGTTTTTCTTTATCTGTAGCACTTCTATCTACAGTTGAACCCTAAAAGAGGAGAAATCTTCATTGAATTAAAATCATGCGAATTAATTATTCATACTTTAACATCATATTTATAATGAATTTTGAATTTTGTTGATAAAACATTACGCATAACTAATACATAATTTTCTTTATCATCCACTGTTAATCTGTACAATGCATAGAAATGCGGAAGTAATGTATCACCTTGAGTTTCAACAATATACTAAAAATCGAATTTTTTCATGCTTGATTTTTCTCGCTAATAAATAAATCATAGATACGTACTCGATGATACTCTGGTAAAATATTATGTATTTGTTCTACATCTTCTTTTGCAATAAATTTAAGAATAAAACGACGATCATACGATTGATACAATGTTAAATTTGATTTTGTTGTTTCAGATAATGGTATAGGTGGTTCAGTTAATGAATCCTGCAACAGAGAAATTTCCATTGAAGAAAAAGTTTTCAATAAAACTTACACGAAAACTACTATCATGTATTTTCCAATATTCACGAAAAGCACGGAATACAAGTGGACAATATTCTTTCACCTTAAAATGACTGGGCATGACTTCCCTAATAAGTTAAAGAAGAAAAAAAAATTGGTTTCTTGACATTGAAAATTTATTTTATATACTTATTAAAATTTTGATTATCAATACGAATTTTGACATAAGCTTTAAAATGTTCCGGTAGAAGCATCACTGGAATATTAACATTTTCTAATTCATGAATCTAAATTAATTTGTTTTTTTCTATAATTGGATAAATAATTAAAAAAACAATGCTAACTTACACTAAAATTAACACCCCACATCAGTACAGATAATAATGGTTCATTGGCACGAAATAATTTATGTTTTTGATGACGAACTTTAAATTTTGATTTAGTTTTTATTTTATGACCATCCATCAGCTTGATTCTATCTAAGGGGAGAAAAGCAAAATGAAAGATCGAAATTGATTTATTGACAAAAAAAAATACAATAGTGTCATCTATTAGAAATGCTTAACAGAATAGATGATACGTGAAAGATTTCATAATTAATTTGATAGTTAGCTTTTGTTTCAGATTTCTAGTTTTACTATTATCTCTCAATAGACGTGCCTCAGAAAGAATGAATGATCAATCAGGTGCATATCAGTGGCCGATTTAGTGGAACCAATCAAAGAAATAAAACTTCTATTTTTCTCAAGGGATTTATTCGCTAGAAAGTAAACAACTGTGACAGATTTATTAACTAGAAAGTAAATAACTGTGACAGATTTATTAACTAGAATTATTGTAACCTACGAGAAATATTTTTCGAAGGAAGAAAACAAGCGAAAACTCGTATTTGTTGTCCAGTAGATGGCACTAAGTTATTTTTCAATGAACTACGTCTGCAAATCAATAATCAGGCGGAAGTCGTCAATTATGAATAATGGAATCCGTTGAGTGAGCTGAAAGAATAAATAGTCAAAAGCAAGCATACATGACGTTTTTATGCAGCAGAAAAACTGATGAGAAAAAAAAGACCATGCTAGCAAGCAAATTATATATGAGACAGTTCCTTTCAGAGATAATTACTACGGACTGTCACTGATGTTTTTTTTTGTGGTGCGAAAGAATGAATCATACAGAATACGACAGACTCAGTTGATAAGAGCATGAGCGATCGTGTACTCTATACTTTTAATGAATTAAAAAATGGTCAAAACCACTTTATCACTTATATTACATAGAAAAATGTTCTCCAGAATTAGAATCTAACAATTGCAATGTTTACTTTTCCGTTGCATTCATTCTTTGCAAGATTTGAATTATATGCTAAAATAAAAGCTAATACAAAAAACGTTTTACCTACCCGAACTTGAAAATTTCTCTTTATGTTTTATGATCACGAGCTGTGATACTAAAGAAAAAAAAATCTTCGAGTAATCTCGCAAATTCCGAACTCATATTGACATTTTGAGTAGATCTCAATGATACTAATAACAGCAGATAATAGTTTATGACCTCAGGCATATTTTCTCCTTTATTCAAGTTCTCCTTCCTTTTTTTATCGGAATCCGCAGGATATTTCTTTCATTAATTTTCAATAGAGCCTGTCAAAAACATCATAAAATAACTGCAATTATTATTTTTTTATTTAATTTTATCAAAAAGGAAATGACAAACATATTCGAGATTTTCACAGGAAAATTGCCGTTAATAAAGAATATACACATATGTATATCTATTGGTATAAGAAAATAATAATAATAACAGGAGTATATTTATTTTTTTAATCCGATTCATTACCATTTTTAAATGGTGACGAAAAGGATCGTTCTGATGTACTACTTATTAATGTATTATTATTTGACGATGACGTTGATGATGCATTGGAATCAAATTTAAATTGTCTTCGGTCATATTGACGATGTATCAATGAAGAAAAGGGATGCATCATTTTAATATGTTCATAATGATTTGTTGGATCAATTGATGTATGTCCACAATCTTCACAAACATACAGCTTATTTCGACGACTTTTATAACCAAATTTATGGCTTAATCCATGAACTTTCCGTTCATGAGATTCCAGACTACAGCGTTGAGTGAAAGCTTTTTCGCATTGATCACATTTAAATGGACGAACACCTGTTATACAAAAAAAAAAGAAAGAAATACTTTCGAAAAAGAAAATATATTTGTTTTGGTTCTAACCTGTATGAGTTCTTGTATGTCGTTTGAGATCAAAAGTATCATTAAATCCTTTACCACAAAATGTACATAAATATCGCTTAATTTGACTATGATTTTTTAAATGTCGATTCAATAGTCGTTGAAGCTTAAACTTTTTTGTGCATAAACCACAAAAAAACTCTTCACCATGATTCAATTCATTAGCTAGAGAAAAAAATCGAATATTGAAGTTCACCACTCAATGACTCATTTTATTTCGATGGCGAAAGAAAGTGTAACAAATCGTTTCGTTAATTAAATTATTCTTTCTGGGAAAAACGATTCAACTTACAATATTGAATTTGTAATGCTTCTGTTGCACAATCAAACAGAGGATTTTTAATTCCATGCCCACCATTGACCATTTCTAACCTTCCATTCTAATATTCAAAAAAAAAAAAATAGAAGCAAAAGTTTTCGATGTGTTATTTTCTTAATTGACTTACAGCTAATGGAGGACTACAAATATTCGGAACTACATGTTCGTTTAATCTCGAATTCATTGAAACATGATTATCATTATGGTTTAATTGATTTTCAACAGGATATAACAGTGGACTTGGTGAATGTAGATAATGTCTAGTAATTGACGACGATTGATATCGAGTAGGATTATTATTCGATGATGTCAAATATTCAATAGTAAATTTCTTTTTCTTAATCATTTGCTCGTGTGAAACAGTCAAATCGAGCGGTTGATCCATATTGCTAAACAAAAGAAATGAAAAAGTGTGAAATAGAAATTAATAGTGCCAAAAAAAAAGAGAAAACTCAACGAAAATTGAGCTAATAATTTATGTGTGAAAAAAAAACGAATAGTTCTCTTCTCGCAATATACTTGAGTTTATGAACAGAAGTTTTCAGCAGGATATGTTACCTTTGATGCTTTTGCATTGGATTGAAATTTTCATCGATATTCAACATATTTTAAGTTTGAATGTGATAATGATGCGACTTGATCATTAATCGTGTTTCTCTCTCTCTCTCTCTCTCTCTCTCTCTCTCTCGGTATGCTCTTTTTCCTTGCTTTTCCTAACCAATCAATTTTTTGTCTAAGAATAGTGAACACATAAATAGAGATGTTCGTTTGAAGTTCATTTTTGATTCATTTTGAAGATAACATTGACTTATCAAACTTATTCGAAAGGAAGAAGAAAATGAAGATTTTTTTCTTTTGTACAATTAATTGAATAAAAACATCAAATAAAAGTTTTTGTCCAAAAAGGATGATACATTGAATGTGTCAAGAAGTATGAAGAGATATTTTTTCACGTTTTATATTTCGCACATTATAATAAACAAGAAACTAAATAATGTTCGTCGTTTTATTTATTTCAATAAATCACTGAACTGACTGCTAGTGTTCAAGTATCCAAAAAATCAATGATCGAATTAGAATGTAAGCAATCAATATATTTGTTTATATCAAGTAATCTACTTACTAGCTGTTCGATCTTTTAACTAAATATGGTTGGATGCACACATCAAATATCTTACTAATGACTGAATGTAAGCAGAGGTATCGATAACATATTAACGGCACGATATTTATCAAAAAAAAAACGAAGAAGAACGATGAGTGCTTCCGTTTTTTTCTCTCCTTCATAAAAACAGTATCTAACCATTTAATCATGTTACCTGTACGTGCATTTGACTGATCGGTGTCTCAACGTGAATACTTTCTTGCCGCTATCATCATACTTATACATAGAAAAATCCTGTTTTGTTTGTCTAAATGTCAAATTAATTTCATTTTTTTTCGCATTTTCTGTTCGTATTCATTACTAATTAGACTGTAGACAACAACAACATATAGTTAACGAACTGTAACAGCGTAGGTCTTTTTTTTTTATAAAATTATATGGCAATCAATGATGATCGTACAAGCAACTATGCATCCCTAGAGGGGCTTGTGTATTTCGAAGGTGGAATATATAACTAGACGCGTTTATATACGTTGAATTATTTGACTTGACAATTTGATTGCGTCAATAACAAGAGAGATGATCGTTGTTAACACTTAAATGCCTGCTGTGTATGTTATTAGTCGTCTATAAGATGATACTTGTAATGATAACGGATCACTATTTGTTCCCAAGTGACTCCTGTACCTGTTGGAGATGAAGGACACTTTCACTTCTCGTTGCTAGTTTGAAATAAAAACTGACAATCATTACGTAAAATGTGTCGAAGAACAAAATCATTGCTGTTGATAGGATCAAGTGATTACACGAAATATCATTGGCAAACAAAGAAAAAAAGAGCAACAAGTCAAACCGCCCATTTCATAGTGTTGATTATAGACAGAAAATTTGACGTTCACAAAAATAACGTTGATTTATACATGAACGACTAGAGGAGTTAAAATATTGCTTTCGGCAGTTTTCTTCTGTTTTTTTTTGACTCATGTCATTTACGTTGTCGTGCAGGAATGTGGGTATTGTACAGCGTTCTTACGTCTCGCACATGTAGAGTAAATTTGATTTTCGTACAATCGTCTATACTGTTCTTTATATAAATCGTATCCTAAAAGTCGTGATATGATAATAAGTTCGAATAAACTTGACAACTAATAAAACTTAATCGGATGATATATGTGTATATAGGAGACAAGTCTCGCGGAAACTATTGATAAACAGCATTTTCTTTTTCTATTACTAATCGAAACATGTTAGATTTTAACGAAAGATAATCAGTCATGATTGTTTTTCTTTTCGGTTTAAATCAATTCTATATCAGTGTGCTTTTTTAAAGTCTAACCTTATAGATGGAAGTAGACGTTTAAGAATAGAAGCTACAAAAAAACTGTAATATTTATTTTGAAAAGACAACGAAACAGGAAAATGAATTAAAAATGTGTTTTTATGCTAATTCTTTTTGAAATCTTCAACTTGTTTTTCAATAGTATCGAGACGATTCAATGCATCCAACTGATAATGTTTTGTACTATCCAATAATAAATTCGCACATGTTTGTTGAAGTCTATTCATTGAATCAGTTGTTGAATGAAAACTTTCGGCCAGTGAACTTATTTTTTCGTCGATTTCTTTGCTTCGACTAACATTCGCACTTGTATGATTACTCATCGTTGATGTTAAACGTCGACAGAGCCAAGTTTTTGTGTAAAATGGTCTATTATACTTATTTATTTCAGTCGATGCTTATCAAAGTCACGTCCTATTGAAAAAGAAGATTAATATGAAGAACGAAAAAGAAAAAACACCGGCAAGAATATCGAAATTTATACATTTATTTAACACGGAGATTGGTACTGCTTGATAATTAATAAGTATAGGCTTTTCAAATTCATCACGAGTTAAACATTGAGTAGAATCATCGGATGAGAGAACAATCTTTTTTGGAACATTAACTGCTGGTTTTGTCTTAGTTCTACGTTTGGTTTTTATTGGTATCTGTTCAGATTGTTTTATGGTTACTGGTTTACGTAATCCCATTGTATTCAATAGACGTTTATATAATTTCTAAAAAGAACTCAAAAATAAAAGTGACTTAGAAAGAAACAGATCTGAATTGAATTCATCTACTCGATTTTCTTGTTCATTGTATTGTTGTGCAATGGTTGGTTTAGTATGAGCAATAAATTTCTTATCAATATGATCATCGTATTGAAGTAGAGAATTTTTATTGAATTTATTACTAAGAAACATATGATAATCGACAGGTTTTTTATCTTTTAATGCTTGAGCTTCATCTCTATTTGCCATCGAAAGTAATGTTTTCATTGTCAATTTCGTTCTCCATAATGATTCAGGTTTCTAAGATACGAATGCATTGTTTTCTTTCAAAAAATTTTGTCATAATGGAACAATTCTTTTTTCCTACATGCTTTACTTCATGATGGACTCTTGTTTGTGGCAGAGTCTCAGATGATGAAGGTTCGGGCGCATATTGAAATTGAAGATTTTCATTGGATAGCTTATTCCGAAATGAATGAAATGGCGATGATGATATATCTGGCGAGAGTTTTGACATTGAACTTCTATGTATATCATTTTCCATTTGAGATGCTATTCGTAAAATAATCATTTGAAAACGAAACATTTCGATTAACAAGTGAACTCTGAGTTTTAACTGACGAGGAAAGACTGCGAGCTGATTTATACATAGATAATATATTTTCGAGGCAAGAATATTCAATCTTTAAAAAATACATCATCGATGTAACAATGCCGCCAAGGACCGATTATTCGGCAAGGTAATGTATGGCTCATTAGTGTCTAAACGAAGGGCAACACATAGTCTCGACTCAAAAATGGAGTCATCAATTAGGCAAATTTTGCATACATGATATTGTTGGATTAGGACCGTGAGAGTTTCTTGTAGACGAATGTTTTGTAGAAAAGGTTTTTTGAGCTGACAAAACACTATCGTGTGCTTTCTTATGAAGTATAAATGGTTCGAAATGAGATGTTGATAATTTTTGAGAAGTAATTGTTATATTAGATAATGAACGTTTTGGTGACGGTAAATCTTGTATAAAATTTAAACTATTAATACTTGATGTTGACATTTTATTTGATATGAATTCTTCTGTACTACGCATCGAATGAATATTTAAATGAAATGAATTTGGTTGATTAGATATCAAACTAAATACGTTTTTTTCTTCCGATTTTATTTTTAAAATATGAGAAATGATTTTGTTTACAAATTTCGATTACTATCAATTGGCGTAGGTCGTTGAGTTTTATTCATAGTTGTGTTACTAGTTGTAATTGTTTTTGATGCTGTGACAAATTCTCCGGGTAAAAGAATTGTGGGACTAGGAATACGATAGGAACTTCTTTTTATAATTGATTTCGAATCATTATTATTCGAGTCAATATTCATTAAATTATCTAGATAAAATGGAATTTCTTTTTGTCTGAAAGTAAATCAAAAATTTTTTCTTTGAAATTATTTTCACTAAATAGATAAATTTGCTTACTCGATTAACGGTAAATCAATAGGTGTGGACTGAATTGCGTTCAGATTATTTACTAATTTATGCGGTAATGAATTCAATCGTAGAACTGGATTATCAATTGAAGGTCTCCTATGAAATATTTATTTTTATATTGATAATGATAATTTTTAAGAATTTTACTTGAATAATTTTTTCTTGGATCTGTTGCTCGAATAATGTTTTCTATAGATAAACACAGCAGTGTTCAGAGTTCCAAAAAAGGAAATTTTGCGCCTGATATCCCCGAACCTTTGTTATTACAAAAAATTTGATAATGTCCGAAGTTGTCAACTTCCGCATTTTCCGGTTTTCGCAATTTCGGAAATTTTCAAAATTTCTCTGCTCTTCAAAATCTCCGAAAATACTTTTCTTTGACTTTACTTGATTTTGAAGATAATAGAAATTGTCGTAATTTCTTTTCTCGGCAATCTGAACATACCTCGATAAACACTAAGGTCAAAACAGTCAAGCATACTCGTGTACCCTTTTATTGGTATTTTCTTATTATTTTGATCTTTGCATGAATTAACTGATGAAGTAAAAAAAGCCGATTGCGTTGGAGAAGAAAAATCATCGTCATGAGTACGCAAAAAATATCTCGTTGACAAATAAGCCAGTATAGAGTGAACAAAGAAAAAAAACAGCCGCGCGAATTTCGAAATTAATTTTATTGGTTAGAATCTATTTGTAATTAATCCATAGGCGACTTTAAAAAATAATCAGACATTAATTCCCTTTGATTTGACTCATAGGTATGTGATATTCTACCATATTTAGAAATGATGACGTCTAACGATTCGCATTATACTTGAAGATATTTATAATTGCGTCGTAAGTAAAGATGAAAACCTACGAACTTTGTCTTTTGTTCCATTTGATTTATATCTATTCTATGAGTTAAGGGTTTAGTAAAATTATTGTATGTTTATACGTGTCAAGGTAGCTCTTCCGAAACGAGCAGCCACTTTTTTTTTGTAACAAGCAATGATGATTAAACACAAAAAAAAACGGAGCGTCTGACATTGATATTTAATGAAGCATTGACATATTAATACGTATTCGATTTCTTACTTGTCGACCCTCATTCCTTATACGAATACGAACAAACTACAGAAGATAAATGACATCATTGAACAGCGCATGCATATGTCGCGTTGAATGGTGTGATTAATTAAAAAAAATCCTTTCCTTTTCGTTAAACAAACAAACAAACTAATCATGTGTACTCTCGTAGGATTAAGAATTCGATGTACACAAGTAATAAATCTAGCAAATTGATTCCTGTTCCTCGTTAAATCCAAATATTTACATTTTCCAGACGATATCAAGGAGCTACATAATCTATAGTGTGCCAAACTATATTCATATTAATATTTTCAGCAATTAGTAGGCTGACATTGATCCATCTATATTTATCAGAGAAACAAGACTACCTAATCAATATGCTTAGAAAACAGAAAAAAAGTTTTTCTTTCTTGAATTTAATGGGAGCGCACTTAGATTGATTACAATGCATAAAAAAGGAAAATAAAAGCAAGCATCCATCATCACATAATAGAGTCTATCATTGAAACGATATTTGCATATTTACAAGGATATATATATATATATATTTCATTTGTTGCTTCGTATGTTATGAAACTATTTGGTAAATCCTTGTTAGCTATAATCGATTGTTCATCATTTATTATTTATAATAGTACTAAATGACGTGATGAATGAGGACGTAGAATTTTGTTTTTCAGTAAATGTTCGAGATCGGTAGTAGAATGATGATTTTTCAGTAGCACCAACATCTACAATCAAGAAGAACGCAATGTGATGCTACCGACACCAATTGTCAGCCATATTCACATCTCTATTTAATGCGTTCAAATTTTCATTGCCGTTTAATAAACTTGTTGATCTGGGTATTTGTTGCGAACGTAATGCTGCATCGAGACGCATTTCATTTAGACGCCACTGTTCAAACCAATCACAACGCCAACGCATTTTTTCAATTAAAACTTTACGAAAACTTCGTCTCGATATAACATAAAGAAAAAAATTTAAACTATAATTGAGTAGATAACAAACTTCTGCAATCATTTTTCCTGATTCGACATAATCTGATGGAACTTTACCACGCACACGGCTAATACAAACAACTAGCCAAAAAATAAAATATGGAAAATTTAATATGCCAAATGTCACTGATATAACGACAAGCATCCATGTAACTTTATCATTTTCTAGTTGATTTTTAACAATCATATTTACATATTCATTATTTGCACTATCAACTTTTTTTGTTTGACTTAATTGTTGTTGTTGCTGCTTTTTCCGTAAACGTCCCGCATGCAATAATTGCCGAACAATTAATATATTAACGATACAAACAATCAAGATCGGAAATGTTAATGTTAAATTTCCATATATAATTGTTAAATAGAAATAAATATTTTTAAATTTATTCATTATATCACATTCGAATACGTTGTGCTTTTCATCATTGTTTATATCGGACATAAGAAATGAATAAAATGGCAATAAAAATGAAATTATTAATATAAATAAACATATTCGTCGAGCACTACGTGGATTGCATAAAACGGATGTTTGTAAAGGAAAATATACAACAATAAGACGTTCTAATGTAAATGCAACAACAATCCAATGAGCAGCAAAACGCAATGTGTGACGAAAATAAGTTGAGCCTGTTACAAAAGAAAAATACATTAAACAGCAACCATGTTTTTATCGGAAGAGAATTTCAATGCTATTTATAATAAAATTAAAGAGCTACGTTATCTGAATAGACTGAATTATCGTTATATCTGATGCACTCGTGCATCGACTACATAAAGCGGCAAGCAAAGTTAATGTAAAGAAAAATATTTCAAATCAATCATCATCTTGAATTTCTTTTGGTTCTCATAATTTTTTGAATTTCTCATTGGTATAAAAGATCAGCAGGATATGTTATTTTTTATTTTTTTTTCTTAGAGTTTTCTGCTAATGTTGATGTTTTTGTATTAGCTGATCAATGAAATGCAATCAATTTTGTTGATGGCGTGGTAGCTTATTCTGAAGTCAATCAAATGCTATATCAGCTTATTGTTTTCCTTTTGTGCTTCTTTCTGTTAGCAAATGTCGACGAAACTATTTAGACAGATAGGCAATCAGCCACTTTCATCATCTCTACCCTCGTAAATTCCTCACTAATCAGGCTATATATATATATATAAATAACGATACAATTTTGTTTTTCTTTTGACAAACAAATAGGAGCATCCGTGTATATATATATATTCGTTATGTTCTTAACACTAGAACAATTTTCGTACACATGCTTAGAAAGCGTAATTTTATAATGAGAAAAAATGATGCCAATACGGTTTGATTGTTATCTGATGTTTAAATGTAAACAAATACATATCAAGACTCGACTGCCGTCAAAGCAGTATCCTTAATTACTCTTGTAGGGCTTTTTGCACTTTCGACAGAGGCTAAAGACAGCTACACTGATTTGTACAAAATAAATTAGCATTATTACAGAATGCCAAATCTCGAAAGTACGCATTTCAGATTATCCAATGGTAACAGAGTATGAGATTATTGAAAAAGAAAAATGTATAGAGAAGGATGCTTACCATTTTATTAGCTACTATCTTTGGTAGTAGGAAAAGTTCAAAAATAGCCTAAAAACCATAACTACAATATACAACACACCCTCGCGGCTGTAGTTGAATTATTATTATTTATAGATCTACTAACTAGAATACACTTCGTGAACTCATTTGTACTACAGTAATGTTATTGTAACAAAATTAATCAAATTTTTGTTTTGTTCTTTTATAAAAAATGACGATTCGTGATTAACTGTTATCATTCTTATCGTCTAAAAGCTTTTGCATCATTTTTGCTAACCTTTTTGTACGTGTAAACCTAATCGATTTCTTTTTTTCTAGAAAGACACATTAGTAACTATCATATTTATCTTAGACAAATTAATTTTTTAACTAATTGTTAATGTCAAAGTTTCTCATTGATCATAGATTATGTTTAGATAGAAGATCTAATCGTCTAGAAACTAGCGAATAAAATATACTGAGTATTTAATAAATAACAATCGCTTTATTGCTTTTGGATGTAAGTAATCCAATAAAACAAAATACTTGGAACATCATTAAAAATGACCCTAAACATTGTCTATACGCGCTCTATAACATTAACAATGTTTACAGATTATATCTTTGTTTTCTCCCCGAGAAAATACTCTAAAAGAGAAAGTTTTTCTGAAACGTGCCGAGGCAACTTCTAGAGCTTAACATCATTTGTTGTTTACATGTCACGACCTTATTTTATTTTAGAGAACAACATTATTCAATAGTTAGAAATAATTAGTAAATGACAATCTCGTGACCTTCACGAAATCGTCTCATAATTTCTAATGTAAAACGTTTTTTTCCTTTTAATAATATCATGGTACTTATACATAAAATTCAAGTTGAGGGTAGAATTGCATGTCAAGAATAACGACGATGATACTCCCAACTAGAGACTGTCACAGGGCAACTTTTTTTGCTATGCCCTGCCCCATCCGGCGCCTTGCTATATCCTGCCCTGCTCTGTCTTGCCCTGCCCTGTTTCAGGACAGGCAGAGCATGATTATAAATTGAACTGAAATATTGAAAAAGGTAAAGACTAAATGAAAATGTTGTAACCGCTGAAAAGTAAAGTACTCATATTTTATTTATCTATATTCGATAAAATATAGATATGCGCTTAAAACATAATTAAATATGAGTAGCAAACAGCAATTAAGATTATCACAAAAATCAGTTCGCTGCAAAAATAATGCGCTTATCGTGATCTGGCGAATTGAATATGTATTTAATTTGAATAAGTGAGAAATCGAGTAAATCTTTCACATTTATTCTCCTCAACTCATCGTGCTGGATAAATAAAGACTCTTCAAAATTTACCAGTAGCAAGAGATTCATTGTGTATTATGGGGTGGTAAGATTTATCATGAAACAAGAGATTTTCTAATTTTGTAGTACCGGGCAAGTTCATATCAAGTGAAAATAATTTAAAACATAGAGAACTAAGCATACAAAACTAAAACATGCGAAGAAATTTACCATTAGAACATGTTGAATCTTTAAGTGAAATTTCCTCTGGAACACTAAGCTCATATCTGAAATCATTTAGAAAAAAACCTCATCATACACATAATTCTTAAATTAGCTCGTTCTCTTATACAATATTAAATGATTCTGCCATGTTTTGCATTTCTCTTTGACGCAGTATTTTATTTTTATAATTGAATTATATGATAATAAATGAGTAAACTGGTATTGTCCGAGCTAGACATAGTAACAAATTTCGCAGTGACTGGCGCATAATGACATACATTATAATCCATCACCATGTCAGCATAATCGACTGAAAAATCTGCTGTATATCAGTTTATAGGAAAAATTATCAGGGCGCAGGACAGGGCAGGACTCCCCTGTGACGGTCTCTGCTCCCAACACAGGGCGTGAAGAGAGAGAAAATATTTTTGAATCAGTAAGTCGTAGTGAATTTACTTACATTTACAAAGTGGCATGGATAAATCGACTAGATTTAATGGTAAATCGATATGAAAATCATGGACAATCCATCGAAGGACTTCGTCACAAAAGAAATTAAATAATAGTAAAGCCACAACAAAGCTCACTAGAGTAAAAATAAACCGAATGAAGCAATTCTTGACTAGAAATGTTTTCAAAATTTACTTGTAATGAGATATTCATTAGAAGAATTTCGTCGAATTTTCGTTGATGAAAATACTTTAATTGAAAGCATAGAGCCAATCATACCTTTTGAAGAGAGAGAGAGAGAGAGAGAGATAAAAACCTAGATTCCTCAATTTACAAAATATAATAATTACCAACGATGACAAGAATTATACTTGAATAAAACCGAAATAATTGACAGAATTGTCTTAGTTGTAAACCGAAATTATCTGGCGCTGATCGTTTTATAATATAATATTTAAAATCAATTGTTTCAGTTGTCGTATTCATAGTTCATAGTGTCGTTATTTTGATTATCATTTCAATATTTCATAATAAAATACTGCTTCTTCTTCTGATCTATCTATTAAAAAAAAAACAAAAAAAAAAAGAAAACAAATCAAGATCAATAAAAAAAAAGCAAAGGGCTTGCATGTACGATGATCGATCGGTAATGGCTCTCTGAAATCTATGTCGACGCTATATCGTTAGTTCTTCAAATAAATCTCAAGAGAAACACAATCGCACGATCATTTTTTAGCTAGCACGTCATCGTACATGCTCGTCTATCAATAAACGACAAAACAACAAAGTGACAATATTCTCGAACGACATATGTAATGGTTCTCGTTCTGGCACTAGTTATTCTTCTTCTTCGTTTTTCTCATAGAGAATTAGAAAATATAAGAAAACTCAAAAGAAAAAGACACACGCGTGTGCTCAAATGTCTTCTTTATATCGAATGCATTGACATTCAATCCATTCTATCAATATCAAAGAAAAAACAAAGCCTAAGAAATATTGAAGTATTGACGTTAGAATAGTCCTTTGTTTTTTTAGTATTAGAAACACGAATGGAAAAAAAAGAAATTTTTCGAAATCTACTTGATTCTCCAGAGAATTCAATTGCAATTAATCAAAATTATTTGTTTCACTTTTATGTATTTCTTTTCCGTTCGTTCTTATATTCTCTCAGATATGTAAATAGAGCCAGGCTTTATATTCATAACAATTTCATTGCTAGCTTTATTTTCGATTCGTTATTTTGTAACTGTCTAGATCAATGTGCATGTAGGCCTATGGGGATTTCGGTCGTTCTTATTTTTTTTTCTTCTATCTCCTCGAAAGTGAATCTGGTGTGCTCGAATTAATTTCGCTATACATGAGCTGATCTAATATTTCTTACGCTAAATAGATGTTCATAGCGTGTAAAATTCCAAACATTTCATTTGACTCGTCTATAATATGTGATAGCTGAAAAAATATAAGAAAAAAACAAACATGCAAATTTATCATAGAATGCCAGTTTCTTACCCATCAATGGGTACCCATAAAATAGCATCATGATGAGTTTTGGTACTAGAATATTCTGTTGTTCCTTTCTTTTCTCTCTTCTGCTCTATGAAGTGTATAGATTATTGTCAAAATATTGGACGGACACATTCGCATGTCAACTACTATTATTTTACTAGGGAAAAGAATAGAGAGAAAGTTGAGAACACATAATTTATCGCCTCATCTATATGATTTGATTTAGAAGACGGTTGGACGATGTTAATAAACAGGATGAGAAGAGATCAATTCGGCTTATAAAATATGAAGAGCTAATAAAACCGAGTAGCTGAAAGGAATGACATCTTTAGAAAATTTTCTCACAGGCTTCCGTTGTTTCAAAAGATATGACTTCTCATGTTCGTGTTACTTTCACAGGTTAGTCCAACTGTTCTCATTATCGGGCCTCTATTCAAAGTTTTCGGAAGAAAATACTTGCCCGTAATAATGACAACAGTGGAGTAACACATAGTGTGAATTTGTTAGGTTTTTGTATTACTATTTATAGTATAATGGTGTGTTTTCCAACACGATAGAATAAAGACTATGTTGGCATTTCTGATTTCTAAAACAATTTCTTATGCAAATTCAACAGAAACGATGTTCGAGTACGTCAGTAAAAGCGCATAGAAATTCAAAACGTTAAATTCTAATGGCATATGTGTTGTGATATTTCTGAATATTAGCTGTTCTACATATTGTCAATGTTGAAGAAGAAACGGATGAGCAATTTTAAAAGCTCATTATTGCTAATGTCTCGTTCTTATTAGTCTCTTCTTCTTTTCTTTTTCAAAACGGTAACTTACGGTTGGAAACGATATAATGAGCTCACTGGTGCTGCCTTCTCTATTACTTCTGTCACTCCGTAAATAGAATAACATTGAATGCGTTTGACTTGAAGATTATGGTTTAGAAAACGTTTCCTCTAAGAGAAAGAAAAAGAGAGAAGAAAGACGGAAAGTTCTATTTTCGTGTCTAATCAACCAAAAGAAAATTTATTCGTCTGAATCTTTTCAAATAAACTATATATATTTATATATATATATTACTATTATTACTATTATTATTATTGAAAATACGCATATTATATTAATAATAATTCTTTTGCTGCAGCGTGTGTATTCAGACACATGCGTATTTTTTTTCAAACAACATTAAGGAGTAATCTTAAATCCGATACTATAATAATACTGAGAATAAAACTTTCTTATCTATTATTGTTTGTACTTACATAGCAATATTGTCTAGAGAAATGAAATCGCTATAGTTCGAGACTGATAGGCTTGATAAAGAAGTCTGCTCTATGACTGTCGATCTTTCTACACTATAAATTCTATCATCAGACGACTACATCGTCAAAAAATGTTTTTTTTGTTCTACGATAAGGTACTTATGACAAGACGTCAAACAAAGCGAAAAAGAATACAATTAAGGATTCTTTTGTAACTCAACTTTCTTAATGTTAAATTCTGGGAATAGGTTCCTTTTTGTGTGTGTGTGTGTGTGTGTGTGTGCAATATATAATTCAAAATAATAATTATTAAAATATGACGAGAAGACAATGTACTACAGAATTACTAAGTATAATCAAGCGTAAATATTAGATATGCCTACAAGAGAAACTGTCACATCTCAGTTTACTGTTGATATAGATATAGTTTTCTTTTTATTTACATTATAATTACGCTAAGAACAGAAATACATAACAATACGTCGAACCTACGTAGTGTGCTTGTCAAGGATGAATTTGTTATCGTTACTCTGCAATCTTTTAAGGAGCAAAAACCAAGATGACGATGAAGAAGCAGACAAAGAAGAAAAAGAAAAGCGTCGACGTTGAGAAAACATATAAATGAAGATGTTCTCGCTTCAATAATGGACAAAATAGAATTTTATTTGTTGTATCATGTCATGAATACTGATTATTTTGTAAAAAATAAAACAAAATAATAATAAAATCTATAAAACTCAGCGTTTAGGACACAAGAGAAAAATTTTATAGTATGAGACTATTTGCAAAAAAAACTTCCTGCTTTTAGTTTGCTTCACTGAATAAGAATTATATTTCATCTTCTAAAGTGAAAACTTCCTGTTTTCTCTTTTAAACAAATCGCATTATTTAATTTTAAACCTTCCTAAAGTAATCAGAGTGTAAAAAATTTCACGCTTCCCTCTCGTTCGTGTCCTACCAAGTGGTAACTGTCATTAGTGATTAATTACTTAACAAAATGAATCTTATCATACTAACTTAGCTTCTAGTAGCCGATAATAATCACTATAATAAGAGAGAAAATATTGATGCTGATGCTCATTTTTAACGGTCCTTTTCGTACGCAATATGCAAATCGGAATCGTCCAATGTAATTTGAAAAGCATATGATGATGATAAGACATATTATATTTCCGATACAAGTATAAACATCAGCAGCAGATGAGAAAACCAGAAAGAAGATTATGTTTTAATCAAATAGAAACCATATGTACTGTTAAATGCGTCTCTCCCATCAGGATTCTCTAGTAATTTCGATTACCTGAACGCATCGACGCAATCAAAACACTTGCTGGCTTCCTGCTTCTGAGTGATCGAAAAAACTAAAAAGTCTCATGCAGATTTGCAACAATTTTATATTCTAAAACAACAGCAAGAACGATAGTGTAACATACCCTGCATTTTCTTACTTCTGTTTTTCTTACAATCGATAAAATACTGATCGATCAAGTTTCTACAAGTCAATAAAAGAAACGTAACGCACTTACATGACTTGAAAGAAGCAACAAACAAAATATTAATTGGAATGAATTTTTTAGATGAGCTTATATTGTACGAAGTATACTGTTGTTCAGCAAACTATATGGCGTAATTTAGATTTATTTATGAGTTTCTCGTAGAACCAACTTCAAAAACTGTCATGCAATGAATATGGAAACCAGAAAGATTTAATGCCAATTCCTATCTCTTTATCTAACTCTAGGCGAGTTTTTCTAATGATACAAGTAGAGAGTTCTTCTAAATCTCGCTCTATTTATTTGTGACATCCTATCTTTGTGATTTTTAGTACAATTTTTTCGGACGCTTACGAGAGAGAAAGATAACGATAACATATAGAGAACAGAATACAAAGGAGAGAAAACAAACAAACTCGACAGGCAGTGATGACGAATCCACGTGTATTGAATTGTTTTTTCTTTCTTAACTATTCTTCCATTATCGAATATCTTTGAAGCCAGAACATCGTGTCCGGGGAAGAAAACGAACCTTCTGCCATCTGACTAAATCAGACACATGGGACCACTGCACCATCCCTGGCACAAGTAGGGATGCACCAATTCCAACCAATTCCAATTCTTGGCTTGAAATTGGTCGGAATTGGTCTGAAATCGGTATAGAATTGGCTCTAAATGAGTGTAGAATTAACTGAAAATGATTGTACAATTGATTATTTTTGACTAGCAAGTGATTGAATTTGCTAAAAATAAAATAAAGAAAGCGAGATTAATAAGGCCTTAAATCTGAAAATTGAGATTTTTATCATAAAAGCTACAACTCGAGTCACAATTAATAACATATTTGAAATCAGCGCAGAGAAAACTGACTCGAACAATGTATATTTTAAGTACTTTCCGTAACTTTTTTTTTCTACCAAAAATTCACTTTGTATACTCCTCAGGGTTCAGTCAAAAAAATGAAACTAATCAGAAAGCAACATGGGCAGCAGCAATTAACTGTGGAGTATGTAAAATGCTTAGTAATATATAAAAAGATCACATGTCTGAGCACTAGAAAAAGAGCCATTTTTTATTATTGGACTGAACCCTGAGGAGTACCCCAGGTGAATTTTAAAGAGCTTACCGAAAATATTTAAAATACACATCGTTCGAGTCAGTTTTTTGCGCTGATTCCAAATATGTTATTAATTGTGACTCGAGTTGTAGCTTTTATGATAAAAATCTCAATTTTCAGATTTAAGGCCTTATTAATCTCGCTTTGTTTAGTTTATTTTCGGCAAATTCAATCACTGGCTAGTCAAGAATAATCAATTGTACAATCAATTTCAGTTAATTCTACACTCATTTAGAGCCAATTCTATACCGATTTCAGACCAACTCCAACCGATTCCGACCAATTTTAGGAATTTAATTGACTCGAATTGGAATTGGAATTGATGCATCTCTAGATAATGTTTCATTTCTTTCATAACTGCTTTTATTTCTCGTTTGCGTCGTGCTTTCTATCCGAACTTATAAATGCGGAGAAAAAAGCATAACTAGTAGTATTACAAACCAATTAATCTCCTTTGTTTCTATTTATGGAATCTCTATTGTAGAAAAACTAATGCGTTCAATCGAATGCACATTTTCGTCGACGCTATTTGATAATCAAAAACGATACGTCGATATAGCTTTGATAATTAGATATACAGACATGGCAGAAAATTTTTGCCAACTTTTATTCGCATACGTTTTCCAATCAATAATGCTCGTTCCCTGTCTGTCTCTCTCTCTCTCTCTCTTCTCTTCACTTTTTTTTCTGATAGATCTACTCGTACATCGTTAGTGTCTGTTTTTTATTGTTCTTTCGTCTTATTTTCTTCTTCTACATCCTTTTCTACTCTCATCACTTGCTTGAATACTGCTTCGGCTATACTCGCAATAGGCCGACTAGCGTGTTGGCTGTTCTCGTCAAAACGAATGAGCCATTTTTATGTGCAATTGTATATGGTCTTCTATTTTATTTGTAGAATAGGTTCTAGCAGAGTCTTGTTAAAGAATGTGCTATTTTTAGGTTTCTATTGAGAAATATATTCATTTAGAAAAAGTTACAACTAAAACAGAATAGAAAAGCCTGACTAATGTCAAAAAAAGTATTAAAAGAAAAAATGTTTCTGGTATTTATCATCGATGCAATTTTTCTCATCATCATCATCAATTTCGTTCATTGCCGCGTTGACGACACTAGAACGGGCAACTATATAAATATTATTGTATTTTGACAAATAAACTTAACGGATGTCAGGAATCTTCTCACTTTTTACTTCCGTTTCAAACTATTATGTCTTCAACAGTCATGTTTTTACTGATATAATAATCATGGAAACAAAAACGACTAATTAGTTTTTTTCTTATATATTATACAAAAAGCACGATAAAGAAGAAAAAAGAATAAGATCACCAAGAATAAAGGAAAAGAAAAATAATTATATCAGGTCTTTATTCATATTTCAACTATAAACAGTTGTCGGTGTTGCTTGTTGTCGATTAATATCATTAATTGTGGGCTGAACAACAGTTGTTGTTGTTGCTGTTGTAGTTGCTGCTGGTGCAGTTTGCTTTGACATAGATCTTCCACTGATATTAAGATTTTCTGATATAAAATTCGGGTCAACCACATAGCGATGTACACGTTTTGGTATTGTATTATAAAAATATGTTTCTGATGCATTGTAATGAACTTCTTGTGGAGGTTTAGGTATTTGAAATTTTTCAATTGGAATTGTTTGATAATATTTTGTACGTTGAGCAAGACTAAAAATCAAAGAGTTTTCTGGCATTGCTTTGTCAATGACAATTTACTTACTTCGAATTTTGATTATATTTTTCGATTGCTTTGGGATCAATATTTTCTAAAACATTATAATGTTGATCTTTTATTAAATATAAACGTCCTTCAATGAAGTATTTCGTTAGGTTTAAGGATGCATCGTCTATTGCTAATGTTGGATCATATATTAACTTAATGCCATCAATTTCAACGGGTAATTTTGTTGGTTGTAACATGGGTGTTAAAGCAAGTAATGGTTCATGTTGTTTGTCACGATGACGATAATTATGATGATGATGTCTTCGATGAGATGATCTATTCATTTTTCTAGATGCTGAACTTTCTCGTACTATAGGCATTTTATAAGTATTACTAGCTGCAATAACACCTGGACGGTGAATATAATGCGGATTAAGTGGAATAGGATTTATTTCAATTTTAGTACGAACAGTTTTTTTATCGATAGATGTTGATGGTAGTTCATTCGAAGACGCACTAGTTGGTCTTGGATAGAGAATAGTAGGTGTTGCAGAAACGAATAATAATGGTTGTTGTGTTGTTTCAGAATCAATTTGATTCGAACCTGTTTGATATTCTTCATCGGACAATCTTGTTTCATCATTTTGTCGAATTACTTGTGCGGATTTTATTTCCCGACGTTGTTGTTTTATGGTAGCATCCGTTTGTTCATAGTAAATAGGAAGTGTTGTATTAAGGCGTGCTCTAGCAGATGAAGCTCGATGTTTAGGTTTTGGTGTTCGTGGTAATTCAGTTGTTGTAACCGGAATAATCGGAGTTACAAATCTCGGTTCAGGAATAGTAAGAATGGATGTCAACGGTTGTGAACGAGCGACCGGAGCACTTTTCAACCGACGTGGTATCTCTTCACGTGTTGCTAATAAAAAAAATCGAAGAAGAAGAATAAAGTATTATTGTTTAATAGAGAAGACGTTCAATTGAAAGAAAATTATGAAAGATCAATAAAAAAAAACTATCTTGACAATAATGACTGTATAAGTAGTATACGCAATTAATACAGAAACAGAAATATAGGTTCAATAGCGTAGATAATTTATGAAATTTTTATTAATTAAATATAGTATGGTTATCAACAATAATCTAATGCATAGATGTCAATATAAATTTCAATTATAGATCGTTTCTGGCATTTCTATGAATCAAAAAAAAACAAAAAAACTTTCATTTCCGATTTGATACAATATTCAATTCAGGGCTTATGTTGGCATGTCAAATTCTATACGACTTTTATGGTTTGAATATGATTACAATTATATAGAGCACTTAAAAAATAGTCGAAGTTTTTATCTTTATAAATCGAAATAGAATAAATGAAAATGAATTAATTCAATTTCTTTCTTTCTTTCTTTCTTTCAAGATGAAGTGTTCGCAAATTATTATTGATTTAACATGAAATTCATCATCATCAGAAAGAGAAAGAAAAAAACATTTTGTATAAATATAAATGACATATGAAAATACTTTCAACAGATTATTATTATTCTATGTATATATATATATATATGAAATAGATTAGCTCGTGTCGACTCATTATTTAAGCAATTATTTATTGTGTTTAAAACTTCTTGGAAAAGAGTAAGAACAATAAATTTTGTCGAAAAAAACACTTGCTCTACTCATATATAGATGTACCTAAAAAGGAAAAAAAAAGTTTCCATTTCTACATACTCTCAGTAGAATGTGATGGCGGGTTCGGTGTAGCTGGTGTTCGTTTTACTTCATAGTGTAACGCCCATGGTGTTGTTAATGCTTCATCGAGAGTATCTGCCGAATGATATATAGGTTCACTTGGTGCCATACTTTGTGTGTAACGTCTGATAACTTCATTATTATTATTACTATTATTATTATTGATCACTAGAAGAAGAAGAAAAAAATGGCAAAAAATTATATTCACAATAAAATAGAGCAAAATGGTAAAATTTGTATTTTTTGTTTTCTTCGTTTGTTCTTAAATTAGCTATATACAAAATGTTATTCTTACATCTGTTTTTATGCGAATCCTGTTGTATAAGATCTTTGTCGATTCCTTTGTGAATATAAATATCTCTTGGTCCCATCGGTTTTGTCGTTTCCGAATCTATTACAACTTCTGGATACCATGCATAAAGACATTCTCGATTAACTTGATTCCGTTGTTTTAATATGACTGGCGCCGATTGAACGATCATCGTTCGATTTAATCTCTATCTACTACGTTGAGACTACAAACACAGAAATATGTATGAAGGCCGCAAATAATTAAATACTGTATGCTGATTTTGTTGTTGCCAACAACGATTAACATGCACAAACAGTGATACGCATGTCACAATCATCACAAAAACGGATGCCCATTTCTCTCCGTTCGCTTTCAAACATTGGCAATACTCTCTCTCTCTCTCTATTCTTTTACTTAACGACAACGGAAGAAAATGAGAAAAAAAATTTTCAAAAAAAGAAGTTTCATTGCCTATAACAAAAGAAAATAGACGATGGCACAACAAAGAACAAAAAGTAATCAAAAACATAGAGACAGAGAGAAAGAGAAGAAAAAAACTCGATATAAGTTTGAATGTTAACCAAACAGTTATGAAAGTTAAAGAAATGAATTTGTTGTGGGCGATGTTTGAATTCAAAAGAAGTAGCAACCAACGTTTATGTTTATAATAAAGAGAAAAAAAGTCGATTCAAAACACTTCTATTTTAATGCAATCGCACTTTGAAATCGGTTTATAAATGAAATCTTACACTGGCAAATATATAAAAATTTTAATTTTAGCTCAAAAACATAGCGAAACAAAGTGTTTCTATTTACCTTTTAAATCTTCTATGAAAAATATTTGTCCACAGATGATAAGAACAGCTTGGTTGGGTTAAACTTTATGGCCTATTATCAACACTATCAACGGCCCTCAATAAATTTTGTTTTCTAACTACTCGTTTAAAAAAATATTATTTTTAAAAAAAATTTCTCTATCGATCACATTTACGGAATTATTCTTTTTGAAAAAAAAATCAATCGATCTAATGAAATGAAAAGTTTGAATAATCTATCATCCACAAGAAAAATCTTTTTTTATTTATTCACTATGTATTTAAATTTTATATTGACAAAATCTATGCGAAATCAAGATTTGTTTGCACTAGAGTCGAGAGGTCGCCAGGATTTCTTTTTTTGTTTACACATCTGTGAACAAGAAAGAATCAAAACTTTTCAAGATTGGCACTCTCAGTTCCCGATCAGAACATCTCTACTTATTTGAATTGCTAAGTTTGACTCTAGAATTCTATTGAAATAACTTTTATGTTTATAAACAGAAAACAAATAGATGAAATTCAATTGTATTTAATTTTACTTGAATAATTTATTTACAAAAATTAACATCAGCAAAATCTATGTTTTATTTTGTACGTGAAATATTCTATTCTAATAAAATAAAATTTTCTTCTAATAAAATAAAATTTTCTTCTAATAAAATAAAATTTTCTTCTAATAAAATAAAATTTTCTTCTGGCAAAAAAAACGACTCAACGAATTACATTTATTGCATTACCGATTAAAACCGTTATAATATCGCACGTCGACCATTAATTGATCACGGTTTTTTTAGCTTTTATCAAATCGAGACTTGTCATTACATTAAAAGAAACAAATAGGCCTTTTTTTCTTCTCTGTTTGTAAGTATCATTTCTGAGCATGACTACTTTTTTTTTTAAAACGTTGGAATACACTTTTACCTTCAATGTCAATGAAGACTTTTAACATCTAATTTGTTTTTAATGTTGATACACAAAAATCAAGAATCACAAACGACATTCGTAAACTGTTGAAAGTTCTCCGTTGTGATTTTAACTATTTACTGTATTTATCTAGGAATATGTTGGTATTCAGTGTATTAGCGAAATACATTGATTCGAGTACTAGCGCAAGACATCTTTTGATGGAAGTTAAATTTCGTCATGATTTTAACGAATGACAAAATTTTCAATCGAAGTGAATGAAGTTTATTTTTTCGTACAGATTAAATTTGATCGTATGAACAATGAAAATCTTTCGATTACATCGATAAAGTACGAAAGTCATAAAATACGATCGAAATCAATTCATATTTTATACTTTTCTTTTTTGATTTTTATAAATTATGCAAATCGAATGATGAATGTAAAGTGTATCGTCGCGTCTCTATGAACTATTAGTTATGCAATAATATTTTATTCATTAAATTGACTAAAATATAAACATTAAATCAAAATTTAAAAAGAAGTTTTTTTATCTCTCCAGTATACCAATTTTTATTGTGCTCTAATGAGTATGTTGCAAGACAAATGAACATCATTTACGTTTAATTGTAAAATCATTCAGGTAGAAATCTTTTATTTATATTCGTTTAATATTCTGTAAATTTATTCTATGTTATAAAAATATTAGACGCATACTGGGACATTTTTAGCAATTATTAACCCCATCTAGCCTATAAATTGATCAGAAATTTTATTTGGAAAAAAATCGGTATTTATTCTGGTGGTTTGGCACATGCACCTGAAATAGACTTGTTTCGAATATTGATTTTCGATGAAGAAAAGAACGACAAGCCATATCAATATTATAACCAATACAGATCATATAGGTAGGACGCGAGAAGTTCTTTTTTCTTTTTCATTAGAAAATGTATTGTTTTAATAGGTTTCAGAATGAGTCATCTTCTGTCGTCCACATGAAAAATCGTCCGATTTCAACACTTTTTTCAACCCTTTATTCTAAAAATCTGACCCATACAAATTTAGAGCGATATTTCAATCTATATATATTCTTAATCTTTGCGAAAACAGCAGAGTAAGTCATCTTCAACCAAGTAGTATTTGCGAATACTTTTATTGATACTTATTCTTGCCACTCGTATACATATATATATATATATATATGTGTTAACACCTGCCAAAATCTACACTTGTAAAAATCTGGCAATACTAGTAGTATAATTTTAATTATTAAAAGTGAATTAAAGAAGATCAACATAATATAATTGAAAAAAATGTCTTCTTTGTTTGATTCAGTTCAATACAAAAGGTGACAATTGGCATCAAATGAAAAGAAAACAACGTCGGACAACTTCTCTTTGTCATATCAATATTCTTCATATACGTGAAGCCTTTAGGGATCAGTAAAAAAAATTAATTCTTTCACTGATCTCTTTCGCCATATTTTCAAGTATCTTGAGAAAAAAAACGAAGCAAAGTATTGATTTTTCTTCTGATTTAACTGTCTTAGATCATCACTTGCACATTAAATTCGAAGATTTTTTAGTTTAAAAAAAAAATTTACATCTATTTGAAAGAGTAACATACTTCAATTGGCATGTAACTAAAATGGTGTACATCAATAATAACAATAACAACAACATCAGTAATAGACATTCTGACAGGCGTTCGTTGTTGTAGTGAAGAGAAAAAGAAAAGGCCTCCAGTTAAGTATTTCATGTACTTGTTCACAACATAAGTGCTCACCATCTCTACATTTATCGGACAATTTGCCTGGAGTAAATGGGGAAAACGAGAGTGAATAAGTGTTGATAATAATGAGAAGAGCATTATAGTGAAGATTCGGCCTTGTTTATTTGCCATGAACAAAGGTTTTTTTAAACATCAGAGTAAAAAAAGAAAAAAAAACGCAAAAGAGAGTGAGAGAAAGTTGTCATGTCTTTTCTCTTTTTGCTCGAACTGGCTACTATTATGTATAAGTTAAATTCATCTGAGAAAAAAAACGAACAGCTCGAGACATTGACACATGTCTGATGCACACACACGCAAAAACGATTGATGGAACTTGCATGTGAAGTGTGTACTACGGCGACAAGTCAAGAGTTTCGTGTTCTTTTTTTGTGTTATTGACTATCCAGATAATAATCTTTTCAAATCCATCGAGTGTACAATATGTAAGTAGATAAGAGATCTTAGCAGTTGTTTTCTAGCGCTCTCTTGACGTTCTACCATATGATTTTCAAATAGAATTCAATTAGAAAAGAAAATATTCCAACCAAAGAATACCTTTGTCTTTGGCGAAATTAACACGAGAATCATAGCTAAATAAGAAGGAGCGATAATTGTGATAATAAATCTTCGTTTTCAAAATCCGTTTTGAGTTATTATAAAAATTTTCGTTTGGTTGTGATCGGGAAAAAAATTGAAAGAGAAGACCAACTACACATTTGTTACAGCCCTCAATCTACTATTGATATGAACGGGTTTTTTTTTTGGGTGGGGGGACCTATATTTTGTCTAAGTTTTTCATCTGAAAATCCTCTTTCTCAATCAAATAGATTGATAGAAGAAGAATTGAAAATTTTCTATTCGATTCAATTGAAGCACGTGCCAAGATGTTAATGTGTCAGCTATAATTTTACACCTATTAATTTTGGTGGCATTTCAATTACATCGAATACTCTTCACAATAGAGAAAATAGCATATGAGAATTCTGTGACAAATCATGATTGAAAATATCTCTCTTCTTATATAGCAATAATAGAAATTCTGTCTAAATCGTATTAAAGTACTAAGGAATATTTCGAGATTGTAAAAACAGAAAAACAAAGACGCACAGTTGAGTTTTAAAATATTAAAATTTCTCATTTTTATTTTGTAGGGATTAGTTTAAAAATAATCTTTTGCTTTCGTAACTCAATATATAAGAGGGAGAGATGAAATCGATTTCTATAATTTTTCTTATATTTGCCAATTTTTTTCTTAAACAAACTTGAAGTTGAGTATTGTCAAACTGAATCCCTAAACTTGCGAAAAAGAAACTCTGATTTATTAATAAAATATTGAACTTAACCAATGCAAATTTATCTTAAATATTCTCGAGAAAACTTTTAAACAAACCCTTTATTATTCTATATCATGATTAAAATACAGGTAAAACTATTCTTTACAAAAATAACAATGTAAACTTTTTATTGGTTCTTTTTCTTGATCGAATTTTAAACCAATCGGATTGTTTTGTTTTTCTGTCGTTTTCTTTTTCTCATACGGTTTATGTTAGTGTTTCGTGAATGATGAATGGAATAATTCATAAATGTGAATGTAAAGTCAATTGTATGGTGATTAAACTTCGGAGTAAGAAGGAGAAGAAAAAAAGAAAAAGAGGTAAAGAGAAAGAGAAGTGCTCCACTATTTGCATATGATACGAACGATGAAATCAATTTGACAGGCCTTTCTTTTTTTTTCTCTCTGTGCCGTGTCTCTTGCTCTCTCCATCTCTCTGTCTTTCTCATTCTTGTTCAAGTGCAGATTACACGGAGACGGTGTGTTCGCTATTCATTCTTCTCATATATTTTCCCTCCTTCTCCTTCTCTTTTACTTTTATTTGACCAAGTAGATAAAGTTCTCCGGAGGCTATCTACCTGAAAGCAAGAAAAAAAATCGTAGAAAGAGAAAAAAGGAGAAAAAAGGTGCGCACACGCATAGACACATACACAACAATAACAACTTGTGTGCACAACATACAAACGGTGTGCACTCGAGATTGGCTATCCCTTCAACATAACGAGTGGCTCTTCGTACGCTGACGAGTACGTAACAATCGTCATCTCATTTTTTCTTCTTCTTCTTTTTCTCCTCCTTTTTTTTCAAGTGCCCATTTGAGTAGCGATCCTTGAAAACCAGCCTGTTGGAGTGGTCCCTCATGTGCGGCATCCTCTAATCTAGAGAGAACGAGAAAAGATAGATGAGAAAGAACAAAAAAGAAAGAATGGAAAAACGGACAAATGCATTTTCATTTTTTTTGTTTATCACCAATGATGAGCATACGCATCTTTACAACTATGTTTATTAACGGTATAGAACTTAGATAGTTTTTTCATATGTTTATCATGTTGATTTTTATATTTTAAAAATTGTTCTTCTATTGCATCTATTTAGGAATCCATAATGATGAACGGAATGAAACACGATTTAGTAGGCTCAGCATCAGCAGCCGCTGCAGCAGCAGCTGCATATCAAAGTCCATTACTCTATGGTCCAACACCATCATGGATGGGTACAGAGAATTTTCCAGGTATGATTCAAAAAAAAAAAAAAAAAGAAAGATCAATTGAAAAATGATTGACCAACAATTATACTTTTCTTGAGGTTTATTAAATTTTTTTTTCCATCGGTCCGGATATTGCTTGATCTTACCGGCGGATGTCAATCGTTTAAAATAGAAAACATGAAATTGTCTATTTAATTTATTCATAAACATGTTATTTTTGTTTTTTTAGAAATGAACAGTTTTGGTCTTTATCATCCACATCCCTATCCAACAAGTTATGATCGACACCATCATCATCACCATTCAGCATCTACATATTCTTCATTAGCTGCAGCAGCAGCCTATCGCAGTTCCATGTCTCCATTGAATCATGAGTTTAAAACTGAAAAAACCGAACCATACATACCAAATTCCAATTCATTACATCATAGCCCTGTTCATTGTGTACCATCGACATCATCACTAATTCCAACAAAACCTCCAATGAACTGTCTTAATGAAGAAAAGCCTTCTTCAACAACAATAATAACGTCGTCTTCATCATCATCGTCATCATCATCATCATCGAAACTTGTAGATCATGATGAACAACAATCATCAGTGCGTATTTCACCAACACAACTAAACAATAATCAAAAGAAAAAGTCGAACAATTCCAATGAGATTTCAAATGGTGGAAAAAAACGTAAACGAAGAATACTTTTTACTAAACAACAAATAGCTACACTTGAACAACGTTTTAATTCTCAACATTATCTATCAGCACCTGAACGAGAATTATTAGCTAAACATATTGGTTTAACAGCTAATCAATGTAAAATATGGTTTCAAAATCAGTAAATATATTTTAAAATCCTTCGAGCGGTTTCATTAATATATTTTTTTCTTCTTGTTTTAGTCGTTATAAACTTAAACGTGCTAAACAAGAAAATTCTTCGAAATCGGCTTCCTCCTATACAGATCTCTGTTTTGATCCTAATAATTCTCCACCTCCTCAAACTCAACAACCTATTCGTCGTGTACCTGTACCATTACTTGTTCAAGATGGTAAATCGCTCTATGGTCCGCCAGCATCATCATCGTCTCCAACATCTTCGCCGTACGGTTCAAGTCTAAACGATTCTGGTCTATCTGGATCCGTATCCGCTACAAATCCATCATCAACATTTGATCCATTAGCATACAATGTTTATATGTCATCCATTGGTTATCATCCTCACCATCATCAATATCCAACATCGAATACACAATTTCATAATTCTTATGAGAGTTGTTTGAGACAACAGCAACAAGCGCCAAATTCAGCATGGCCAACAAGTGTTTGGCCATAAGTAGAGGATTTCGTTTCTTTTTTCGTTTCTTTTTTTGTACAGGTTTTTTTTGTTTTCTTACAATATTCAGAAATATATTAATTAAAAAAGATCAACTGTCAATCATCTGATTATTTTCTATTGTTCACAATAGTCAAGTGGAGAAGACATTTGCATACGATGTCACCTATACATATATATATATGACACACTCGGTAGCATAAAATTGTGTTATGTTTTTTTTAAAATTCCACCACATGCATCTCTAATTAATCATTTTGTTTTAATTTTTGTTTTTCAAGTAGGTCAGAGATAAGCATTACTTCTCATTGGTTCAAATCAATATTTACATTGATAAGAGAAATGATAAATTCTGTTTCATTTTTCTGTTTTCGGTTTAAACGATTGAAATTTTAAGATAGATCGAAAATGAATTGATTTCTTTCTTTATTTTTTCCCCTTCATATTCTTCTCTCTAGGAAAAGATTAGTTCAAACGAAATAATGATTTTCTAGTTCGATGAATACGCTCCTCCTTTCGCACGGTCGATCATCAATTGATTTGATTAGATTTCTGTTTTTTTTCTCTTTTAATGGATAAATCACAAACATAATGCTTCAATGATTTGTCATGATCAGCTTGAAAATAAATATATTGAATGTCTCATTTCAGTCTCTAATAATAAAAAAAGGAGACCTTCGTATTTGTTAGAAATTTAATTGATGCATTCTGTTTTCACAATAAACGAACTTTTTTATTATTATATATATGAGTCTATTGTTTTATCTTAACATACGCGAACTGATATACATATATATTTATATAGAAGAAAAGAATAGGTAAATATTGATATTCATAAAAATAGTGAGGCGAATGATCAGAGCACGTTTATCAATCGTTTATATTTATATATATATATATATATGATGTAGATTCTCTCAAGATGAACGTTATTTTCTGTAGTTATCAAAAAAGAAGAAAAAATTATTCTCAGACTCTCACCATCTATAAGTTTAATTAAAAAAGAAACCTTGATTTGTCAAGCGAGATGATAGATTACGGTTATAAATGAACCATAAAGCGGATTGTTTTTGATCTCCTATGCCAATGATTGCGTCGTATTTTACAACCATTTCCCAAGCAGATAGGGAAACATATATAAAACTAAAAATCAATTCTATTGAAATTATTTTTAAAAGTTAGCGTAGATTTTACGAAACATATCAAAGTATGACAACTGGAATTATTTATTGTATAAATTAAAGTCAGAACGATCATGTAGAAAATTGAAACATTCTACAGCTGACATGAACCTCGGGTAGCCAATCAAATCAATATGTGAGAGCGAACGACGCAAAGTAACAATTTTAAGACCGATTGTGCACATGAATTTGCAACGAATAATAAACTATTTAATTTAGACCAAATTTAGAAAATAAATGATATGATCGATCAAAAACGTAGCCAACAATTCTGCTAATGATAAATAGTTTTTTGCTCTGAAGAGTTGATTGCCTGAACAACAGTAGTCGTAGTGTAAGCAAGAATGAGTTAGCCGAAGCGTTGAATTATGACCATCCACAATCTCTCAATAAGAGTACTTACATGGAATCTGAGTCAGACAGTTCCAAAGTTAAAAAATCGATGAATTTTTACTAAAATTATTCAAGAGCCGAAAATTCAAATTAGTTTTTAATCTTATTTATGAGTTCTTAACAAAAACGAATCATTTCGAAATATTCAAACGATTTTATTTTATTCAAATTTTTACAACATCTGATTCTTGTTGATTCTATCAGATGGATTCATATGTAATTTTTTTAATAGAACATTTTCTAATTCTTGTTTTAACGATTTATTTGTTGTTCTCAATTGTTGCAATTCAAAAGGTACGGCTACATTAATCGATGGATATCTATATTCATTGGATGATTTAAAAGTCGAATCTAATTTTAAAATATTTTCATAGTGATCTTCAGCATTAATTAATTGTTTTTTCATTTCTTCAATTTCATATTGTAGATGATCAATTTGATTATTTAATTTAGTTTTAGCTTTTTCACTAAGTAGAAACGTTCGCATTGCATACGCATTTGCACTTAAATAACTGTTTGAATAATCTTTCATCATTCGGCGATATGTATGACGAACACGAGATAATAAAATACCACGTTCACTACATTCGATTGTTATTTGTCGAACAAGTTCATCGAAACATTCATCATAGATATTACGACGATGTTTACATAATCCAACTTCAAGAGCTTGAGTTTGTTTTAAACGGCAATCAAGATTTTGTTCTAAATTATAAAGATCAATTTTTGTAGCTGGATGCCGAGAGACACATTTTATCTAGATTTAAAATCATCGTTTCTTAAATAGGCGAAACTAGTTATACAACGTACATATTTATGATTATTTGCGTCGATATATTCAATAGGTGGAAAGAGAAAATCAAGTATATCGGCAGGCCGACATAAATCTGAATAGGGATCGAAAAGATTTAAATGAGTGTCATAGAGTGATATTGGTTGTGAAGAAGGAGAAATAGTTGCGCGGCAGATCTTTTTATAGTCTGCATCTGATACGTCACGACTAACAATTAAACGTCGAGGTTCATATTTAAGTAAAGAATCTTTTGCATAGACGATATCATTCGATTGAGATGCGTGCTGACGATGACCACAAAGCATGAGAATTTATATTCGCGCCATATTTTATAATTACTTATAGTTTGAAGACAGCGATGCGCACACAATTTTATGTTACAAAAAATTGATTTTTTGCTTTACGGCAATGAAAGCAGTACAATATTACTATCTGCCGCATATCTGATAGATTTTTGATTGAGTGTCTTTTTCAGCTAAGCATTTAATTTTGTTTTCTAATAATTAATCGTATTTCTATATGGTGCAATGCAGAAATATGAACAACCTATAGGACTTTTTTGATGATGAGTTCATTTCTTTCAAAGCAAAATGACAATAAATATTAAAGGTGGATTATTGATTTAAAATGTATTACAGTGTTTTTTTCTGAAAACAGAGATGGAAATTACCCGTTTGAGTTTATTTATTATGGATTAAAATCTACATTCTAAGTATTTTTTCTGAACGTGAACTGTTTAGATATCGTTTCGTGATTGAGAAGTTGAAAATAGGAAAGTAATTTAATTTTCCTTATTGACCAAGATTAGCATTCTTTAAATGTTCAAGCTTTTTTTTGTGATACAAATCAATATTATTCGAGTGGATATTTCCTTCTGCATGAAAAACATCAGCTGTGCTTGAATTATTCTTGTTTTCATTGATAACCAATATTAGTATTGTTGTTACACAGAATACTACATGTACACATTTATAAATCAATTACAAATAAGACAAAATGTGAATAAATATATCCAGTGAAGGACATATCTCATTGAAGGTCAGAATTCCGACTTATGTCTACTGAATAAAGAAACTCTTTCGTGAGCAGAATTTCAAAGTAGATATACAAACGTACAGTTGAATCGTGTATCCAATACTGTAATTATCGATTCCGGATTGTTAGAATATGAATTTGTAACGGTAACCGTGGAATAAAACTAAAAGTAAATGTTTGCTTGATAGAATTATGTAGTTGTTCTTTCTTTTAATTCGATATAAAATAATGATTGATTATCAACAACTTCACGGTCACGTCGTTTTATTTAGAATCAGGCAATGCGAAAATAACGATTATATACCTTGGCTCTTGTTTTATAGATCCGGTTAGTTTTCTTTTTAAAGATAAAATCAGGAATCTTGAACATTTAGAATTCTCTTCTCACAATGAACTCGAATGGCTTTGTCTGATCTAATCTTCATCGTCCTTCCTAGAAAGTCTAAGCCAGAAGCCTTTCTCGATTAACTATAAACAAAAAAATGAACCCATTCCGCTGTGCTAAAATGGACAGACTTCAATTCTTTTTTGTGTACTCAAAAAAAGTGAGTACACTCTAGATTCGGTCAGTGTGTCCTTCCGGCCGTTAACACGATAACCTTTGAAAGCCTCATCCAATTGTCATGAAATTTTGTACACAAAATGATCTCATTAATATCTCAGTCGAGTTCGAAGATGAGAAGGATCCGTCAAGAAATGGCTGAGTTATCGAAAAAATTGTCATTATTGACCAGGCCATCCCTGAGGGGGAGTACAGGGATTTTTTCAAAAAAAACTTTTTTCTTAGAATTATTCACAGCATATATAAATCGACTCCGTTTTTGCAGTACGCATAACAATTGGATGCGAATCCGATGTTTCCTCATTTATTTTGTTTTATGGAGGTCAACCGGTTCATACAACTTATTATAATTGTTCTTTTTATTTGATTAGCAATAAAAAAAATAAAAGGCAATAAGTTGAATTTTATTGTGATCATCTCCTCACTATTCTTACAACTGAAAAGAGATGATGAAAGTAGAATGCTTTCATTATAGAATTTTTAGTTAGTTTACCGACAAACATCCGCCGATGGTTCAAAGGTATATTATAAAATTTCCTTTGAAAAAAAGAACTGGAACAGACGCTGCCATAGTTTCTTTTCAGGCTACAGAGAACGGATGCTTATTTCATCTTTGTCAATATTGGTTCGGTCAACCTTTGCTCATGTTTTTTTGAAGGAGGTCAAAATTACATGTAACTTATTTTTCTAATACTACATAGCACCACGAACAATGAAGTGTACTCGACACTTACTATTAACATACATTCTCATTTGTATCTAAAGGCAATCGAACAAAACAATGCTCAATTTCAAACAATAGATGAATTATGTTAAAATCAATGGAATTTTATATAGTGATTTAGGCTATCGCAGGTAGCCAATAAATATTTGAATATCTTTCAACTATTCCATCAATACTTAGCAGCTGTTTTAACCTTCATCTTTCATTCTATCAGATCAAATATGAATTTTCTTGCATAGTGATACTTTATTGAATGTTTACACTCAACTCTTATCCATGCTGTTAGATATACGTTCGCGCCGTTTATACAGCTAATCTGCCATTGCCATTTTAGTAACAATCGACGAAAGAAACACTTGCCATTTAATGTGAACTTTTAATATTCGAACGCTAAAACTCAACAGACTAGTTTCACATATCGACATTTTATTTTTGCGAAGCGTTGCCTATGCAAAAAATCCTCATAAATCCCTTCTCAAATCTATACTCAACAATTGATTTGAAATGACGCCTTACATAAATAGACCTATCAAAATAATGTTGTAACTCTCTTTCTTGTTGTTTTGCATATGTTCTTTTCCATGTGTTTTATACCAAACTAAGAAAAATAATCTGCCTCATATTATTATCAGAAATTGATCAAATCAGATGTCTATTGATTGTTGAAGGCGATAGATATACATTTCATATGGAGAAAATACAATTAGTGGCAAGCCAAATAAAAAAAAAACAGAAAGAAAAAACTAAAGACAGAGACTATTGCAAGTATTTTTCATCGTTGTTGTTTCTTATCTTTTATTTATACTTGACTTAGTCATATTATATACGAAAGAAGCGTTTCTCGGTTTTTACTTGTGTTTTATATCATCGACTATGGCAAACCAATACTTGCGATTAAAAATGACAATTTCCATTATTCTAATATTACAGTTTATCAAAATAATATCATCAGCTAGTAATCCTCGTTTGTTAATTATTTCACTCGATGGTAAAAAGAAATCTACATTTTCATTCATCATTTTGTTGTTGATTTTTTATAATACAAAAAGGTTTTCGTCATCAATATTTAAAACAATATCCGTTCGAAGCATTGAATCGTGTAGAAAATGAAGGTATTAAAAGCAAGAATGGAATGCAGCCAACATTTGTGACCATGACCTATCCAAATCATATATCGATTGCAACAGGTAGAAGGAATTTATTTAGTCTTTTTTTTTTGAAAGAATTTACACGTTCGATCGACTTTAGGAATGTATCAAGAAGATCATGGTATCATTCATAATCGTTTTTTTGATACGAATCTACAAAAAATCGTGACATTTGGTACGAACAACAAATTTGATTCATTGATAAAACAGAATTTTTCTTAGATACACGAGATGAGGGCCAATGGTCTGACACTAAAGTCGAACCTTTATGGATCACAGCAACGAAACAAGTTGAATAGGGTTTTCTTGTGATTTTCACACATTTATCGATATGAATTTATTTAGGGTAAAAAATCTGCTGTTCTTTTTTGGCCAGCAGCTCATAATGAATTTCACGGCGCTCGTCCATTAATATATACTTGGCTATATACCGATAATATTTCCATGCGTGAAAAAATTGATAATACTGTTTCTTATTTTCGTGAAAATGTTGTTGAACTTGTTATGCTGTATCATTTGTGAGTTTTCATGTGAAGAACATTAAGAAACGTTTTTCTTTAATGTTACCAATAGTGAACCTGATAAACAAGGTCATGTGTATGGTCCAGACTCGGATGAAATTCATGAAACAGTTTGTATTATTTATAGATGATTCGTATTTATTTTTATTTTATTTTACCAAGCTTATCCGTCTTGATGGAGATATTAATTATTTACTTGAAAAAGTCAAAAGAGAACTCGATGACGATTTAAACATTATCATTCTATCGGATCATGTAATGATCAAAGACAAATAGAATAATTTCAATCTTATTTTTGTTGCTGCTGTAGGGAATGGCTAATACTGTACGAACAGTTCAACCATTTCGTGACGGCTACGTGAACAGATCATCGGTTGAAGACAACATCCTTGATGGTACACTATTTAGTGTTACTCCTCGGTCTGGACAAGTAAGGTTCTTTTTTTTTGTTCGCAACAGAACAAGGCACGTGAAGCAGCGAGATTTCAAACGGTGAAACTTCCATATATTTAGTTTTGAACAAAAGTGACTGCGTCTCATCAAGTGCTACTACTCTCTATAATATTTAGTTTATAATTTGGGAGTATGCGCGAGACAATTGACTCTGATTATAAGCACAAAGTTGTCCTCCATTGATTGTCATCTGTTAAGGATATGATCCAAATACCGTGCTTATCTCGTTATCAGTTTGTCGTAATCCTGTTGACACAAATACTTTCTTCCAAGAAAAATACTTCTTATGTTAGATAATTTTGATATGGCCTTCTTATGAAGAATATCTATTATTAGTTAAATGAATATGTCCATTTATGACAAACTTTTCCGAAGATAACAAAATCTCATAGAAGAGTAAGTCTGTTTTGACATCTCAACGTGTATTAATAAACGAAGGTCTGCACTATTTTCTATGACTTGTATGATAATAAATTTGCTACATGGAGTCGTTTTAGGGTCCAAAGAAGACGCAGTACACTGCCGAATAGTAAACTACCAAAAGAAACACTTTTTAGCAAATATTTTCGTAAAAATTCTTTTTTTGCATGAGAGAAAGAGCATGTGTAAAGTGATGAAGATATTCTGATATTCACGATAAAAATTATTAGGAGCAGCATTATTTTTCACGTTAAACAATACAATTTTATATGTTTAAAATAGTTTGAACAAGTACTCAATGGTTTACGTCTTATTCCAGGTGTTAAAGCTTACAAACGCGAAGAATTTCCAGAAAGATTTCATTATGCAAAAGCAGTCAATCGACTCGGAGAAATAATTGTTGTGCCTGATAGCGAAGGTGTCGTTTTTTCACAAGTAAAATCAAACTTTTTAATGCAATAGATAATAAATGAAGAGATTTTCATATATGTTAGGCAACAGGAAATGTATCGGTCGCAAAAGGTAATCATGGTTACGATAATATACTCCCATCGATGCAAGCAATATTTATGGCAAAGGGTCCAGATTTTAATCGTCATATAGAAATAGATTCATTGAAAAATGTTGATATCTATCATATAGCTTGTAAAATTTTAAATCTCAAACCAAATCCGTATGCAAAAGCTGGGTCAATCGATAATTTAACTAGTATTTTTCACTTGCGAGCAAATCATTGCTCGCAAAAATTTCTCAACATGTCAGTGATAGTTTTAGCATGGTTTTTGTATTTTACCATGGATATTTGAATGACAGAATTTATAATTTTTTGTAACTCCTGTACTTTGTATGCTAGATAAATAAAATGTTGCACTATTGACTAGTACAAATTTTAAAACAAACCACAATATTTTAAATTCATAAGGAAAATAATGACAAAGTGGTTATATACCAAAGAGAAGACATTCACTTTATTCTTGTCGAATTAAATATTTTAATCGTAAGCGTTTCTCAAGTACTTAATCATGCTTGATATGTATGTGAATAAGCCTTTGTCTGGTTCAAATAGATTCGAAATGGACTGTGTTTTCTTTGAACACATAATATAATTATGTCAACTGGTACGTGCAAAGAAATTCAATTGTAATACTTTTGTACGAAAGTCATGTCTACCGTTTTTAATATTGCTTTGAGTGACAGACTGTATCTAGTTGTGAAATGCAAGGAGAATATTTTCAGTAAGCGACAAATTATTTGCTCTCATCTTTTGTTTTCTTGTGTCAGACCAACTTACCCACACAAACTGAACGCTCAATACTGAAAGAAACACGTAGCTACATACATGAACTTGACTAGTGTGAACAAGGCATCAATTGTTCACCGGTATATTTGCACACTATATTTTTTAGGTGAAACATCAGAGAGAATCATTATATAGTACATAGAAAAGCATAAACGAATGTGCTATGATGATACATTCGAATACACATTATTTGTCTTCAATTATGGAAAAAAGCACATCTGATCATGCATTGTGAGGATCAAAGCTAATTTCTATACACAAACTATCATCGATCTCCATCACGAGTAAGCGTGTCAACTCGCTTCAGGCATAAATAGAGCGCAACATGCGTCTGTCGCGTGTCGCCGATACATATATATATATATATATATATGCTGCTCATCCAACAGTGTCGCCGACACACCTTGTATAATACATGTCCGAGCAATGAATATAGATGTATATGATTTGTTCTTTTGAAGTTTGTCGTCAAAAGTATCCTATCGATCACGTAATCGATCAGCGAACGAGAAAATTGATAGGCGGCGAATATCGAAATACCATTTTTCGGTTCAATCCTCTAGCAAAAGGGCGTCGTTTAATAATGATGTTCTAATCGAATCAACTAATTCACAGTTAAATTTTCTCTCTCTCTCTCTCTCTTGTTCCCTATGATTTCGAGTGTATATGTGAAAAAAAGACGTACACCATCTGTCTAGTTTTTCATTTAAATAAAGTATTGATAAAGGAGAAAAAAATTGATCGCAAGGACAAAATAAAATCTGATGACTTTTCTTGATTAAATAACACCTCACATGCTTCTATTTCATGCTTGACGGTCATCATATGATGTAATGCGAATAATAAGATGGAACACAATATGAACTTTCTATTGACATTTCTAATCACGGAGATATGAATCACACATTCATAAATATCTTCGTACATACAATACATTGGCATGCGTATGCGTCACATCATATCTCATCAGAAAATTATAGACAATGATCAGAATGTGTTTGTTGCTTAAAGGAATAGAAAAACAAAACAAAACGATAAGACATGTCACACTTTTGATTGAAAACTCATTTGAGAAACAATCAAAAATCGCGATATAACTCAACACCGGAAAGATTTTTAAAAGCAGAAAACAAATGGAAGCTGCGTGAACATATTTTTCAAGTAGAGAGCGACATTTCCTTGTTCAGAAGTTCATGACTATTCTAATCAAAATTATCGTTAAATTTTCTACTTCCGCTAGTCTCAAGATAAAGTATCATGATTGTTCTCTTTAAAAGCACATGATACAGTTTTTTTTCTTGCACTTAAAAAAATCTATTTCTGTACTTACGCAATCATTTGCTCCTGTTTATCGAATAAAAGTATTTTTATCGTTAAGAATAAATATCCTGTTTATTATAGTTTCTTATCTATTTATAACAAAATTGTTTTTTATCTAGTAAATAATACATTTTTTTTCTCTTGCTCTCTCTTTATTATGGCCACTAAGTATTTTTAAAAATATATAGAACCAACTATACAAGTCTAACTACAATAAATTATATTCATATACAATATTAAAAACGAAGGCAAATCAAAAGTGTGTCGGATAATAAAAATTGTGATGATGATGTTGTGACACCATTGGTGGTGGTGGTGGTGGTGGTGGAGGAGGATAAAATTGTTGATTATTTAACAGAAAATGTTGTTCTTCCACATAGAATTCATTTTGAAATCCTTGTGAAGATCCTGGCAAAATTAAATGTCCATTAGGACTTATTTCATCCATACTGCTATTTGTCGCATCGTTGCCATAGGATGATGTTTGATCAAAACTACTTGAACTACATATCATAGCATCGTCTTCACTTTCACTTGTTAAATTATTTTGAGTTTTTGCTATTCTTGGTTGTTGATTGCCTTTCTTAAGATTAATAAATTCTAATGGATTTCGTACTCTTGGATGCATTGATGATAGCATATAAGTTTCATCCATGGTAACCATATTTGCCGGATAGGGACTTCCATGTTGTTGTTGCTGCTGCTGTTGTTGCAGTACACGAGGATTTAAACAAAGTGTTGCTGCAACTAGATTCATTGTATTAGGTGATAAACCTTTGCATAACAATTGAGCAAAATGTGTATTATCTGGAATTTGATCACTCTGAACAATTTCACCTAATGCTTCAATATAATTTCTTGCTAATCGTAATGTTTCAATTTTTGATAATTTTTGTGATAATGAAAAACATGGAATTGTCTCACGTAAGACTTCCAATTGTTCGTTGAGACCTTTCATACGTTCACGTTCGCGACCATTGGCTTTGATACGGCGAACTTTGAAACGAGCAACTCGTGCCGGTGTCATTTGTTTCTTTTTGGGACCACGTTTTTTCGGAATTTTAATGTCGTTGATTGGTGTTGCTTTTTTATTTATTGAATGATGATGAACATGAGGATGATGATGATTATTTTCTTTCATACTTTCCACTTGTTCATGATAATGTATTTCGCGTTCAAGTTCTTTTAATTGTCGTTGTTCTTCATCTCGAGGAACTTTTGTAGGCATCTTTACTTTTTTGTTAAATAGAGAAATTAACTTACTGAACGGTTCACGTCGATTCAAATGAAAATAATAAAATTGTAGGAAATGTCACTTCTCTCCTCTCTCTCTCTCTCTCTCTCTAGCTCTGTCCCTTGCTTCCTTCCTCTGATAAGAGAACATACTCAAATTATAACCAATGAAAATGTATGGTCGAAAAAGCACAGGATTGGCCCATCGCATCAATGTGGAGATATCAGCTCATTATTAGCCTAATTATTTTAACAGATAAGTTTATAGTCTAAAACTTAGAATACTCTTGAATATGGTATATAAAACTCAACGATGAATAATGTCGCGTGTCGGTAAACTTATCAACAATAAAAATAAAACAAAAAAAGAAGAAATAAAATGGCATGTGCGTGTTCGTCGGGCCGTAAAAAGGCACAAACACTATGAGATGATACTCTCCTTTCTTCTTCATCCGATCGTTTTGGATGTATTTGAATAGAAAAATAGTATCGGGAGCGCATGAGCATTCTTTCATCATGAATAAAGAAATGATAAATGCTAATTTTCGAAGGCCAACTGTTCTCGAAAATAAAATTAAAAAAAGAAGAAAACTTAATTTAATTAAGCACTTCTATTAGCCTAGTTCAAGGTCAAATTAGTTGACCGCTCCTTACTTACTTACTTGATGAAATTGATAAATATCAATTCATTGACGGGCTCTTGAGAAACATCTAAGCATATGAACGTGATCGTCTTGAATATAAAAACAAAGAAAGAACATCTTATCTTTGTCAAAGAAGGTGTTCAAACATATCGCGCATCAACGACGATTGACTGACAATGTCATTGACAAAAAATCAACAAGCATAAACAAACGAAATTATATCATAGTCTTGCACGTAAGATATTCAATTTCCTGATTATTATGAAGAATAAATCTGATGCAATCGTGCACGGATGAACAAGCATGTGCGTGCGAGGAGTATTTTACGTCAATATGTGTGTATATATATGTATACATGCATAGAAAATTTTAACGCCTTCAGTAAAATAGAAATATATTTCCATTCACAAGAGAATTAAAATACATTGTCAACTTATCATGAGTAAAACAATTTTCTAACTCGTTCGTCACTTCGATTTTTTTAATTGTTCACTAATACACAAGAGATTTCGTTTTATCAGTTTTCAATATATATAAATGCATACATTGTGTGTGTGTGTGTGTGTTCAAGGTGGCAAACAGTCATCTCGATAATCGTGTGTCGTGTCGTTATCAGTCAAGTTAATCAATGTCATATAGTAGCTATAGCAGTAAATTCAACATTAGCAGACAGATGGCATAGTATTTGCGATAGATTTACAGCTCTTAACTCGAGAGGTATAGAAACAAAAACTAGACAAACGAACGGTGATGTACAGATAGAAATAAAAACAAAAAGAAGAAAAGAAAACTTTTTTTCTGTGTGACCAACTGCTGAGTATTTTTTGGCGGCGCGTGCCATCCCTTATCAGCTAGTTTCTTTTAACGCTGTGAGTGGTCATTATTCGGCTGCATCCTTTTATCAATCAATAAGAATAGAACGTTTGATTCTCTTGATGCGAAGTTACAGCACCAGTGTCATCCGTCGCTTTTGTCTCTTTGAAGGACATATGCCAAGAAAAGCGTGCCCATCTGTAGTAAAATTTGATTGATCAAGTTCATTGTTATTTTTGTAAATTGAAATTTATTGTTCGATTACGATTACGAATATTCATGCGCATGATATTTAAAACGACAAATCGAATATAGTTATATATCATAACAGTTAAACCTGCTGAGCCGATCAAACAGACACTTTTCTCAACTATAACTAGTGCTTATCGATGATGTAAGATTTTTTTTGCTAGTTTGAAGGACACACCACTCTGCTCTGTTATTCTTTCAATCGTTCATGTGCCGACATATGAAGAGAAAAGAGAAACGACGAAGGGGGGATTCGCTAATTTGTCACCTTTTCAAATCAGTAATGATCACATCATATAGAAAGTGCAATTGACTGTAATTTTTTATTCAATTTAAATGAAAGTTCCTTGAATCTCAAAGATCATCGACTGAATTTTTTCCTTTTTCTTTTTCTTCTTCTTCTTGTCTATGACGTAAAAATGAAAATTGATATGAATTAAACATAATTTTACGTTTGTTTGTACAACGAGATACGGAAGGCGTGACACTTGAATAACGTCTATTGATTAAACTAATGCTGTTCTCATCATGAACAAATTACATATTACTTCCTTTTCTTCTCTAGTACTACCATCCATCGAACTGTGTCAAATGTTGACCATAGGTCTCATATATATGCTTACACTTGTTTGTCTGTTCAACCTTATCTCCTTTTTCACTAGTTTCCCAGTGGGCATACTGGTGACTGATTGATAAACATAGACTACATGTATATAGAATGGACAATTGAGTCGCGAGTACACATTCGAGCAACACAACAGGACGCTAATGGCATAGCATTGACAACACAAGGGACAACTAGGTCTACATAGAGTAAGAAGGAGGAGAAAGAGTGGGAGGTGTTGTTTTCCTCGTCGTCTTCTTCTTCGTCCCCCTCCATCTCTTCTTTCGCATTGAGAATACAACTGTACAATACACTTGTCACAGAGTCTAATCAATTTTTCTTTCTTCTCTATCTGAAATTGTAGTCGATGAGAATAGATTGAACTCCAGGCGAATACACGGACATACACTAATTGCATTCAATGAAAGAGACACTTGCCTAGAGAGTTTGTCTTTAATATGAACAGTCATACTCTAAATTTAATAGAATTAGTCAAAAGAAAAAAAAAACAATATGATCAATTTTTATTGGTATATCCGCCGAATATAAATGTTCTAAATATTGATCAAGAAATAGCATATGTAAATATGATTTATCCTCTTTGAAGCAACTGAATATTTAACAAATACAAAAGTACTTCTTTCTTTTGTAAAGGAGCAAATCCATATTTTTCGACGTGGTGACCTTTAGTTTTTTCTTTGTTCTGTACCATGTGATTTCATTCTGTTTGTTCGCTTCTATAAATTTCTTTTTCCACTAAATATTTTCCCAATTAAAACAATAATCATAATAATACTGATGAGAATGAATATTAATTGGCAAAAACGAACAATTTTTCTCGATTGAATTAAATTCTGATAAAATCGTAAAGCATTCGATCGTATATCACGACCATGAAATTTAATCATACGCGCGTCATGAATGATTCCATCTATCTTTTCGTCGGTTTCTTTTAAAAGTATACCTGCATTAATTGCTTCTATCCGTATTGCATCATATTTTTCGTCAAGTAAAATCTCTGAATGTATAGCCGGAGAGCTTCCGGTTTCGATATTCGATCTATCCACTATCAATAGATTCGATAATAGAATTTAAAACGAGGAGAAAACGAACGAAATAACCTTGACAACTTAATTATTAAATAACTATTTGCTTTACTAGTTTACTCAACAAACTTGTAAAAAGGTGTACTATTAGCCTGTTGCAAAATTCTGTAGATGAGGCAATATCGACAAGTTGTTTTCTTCTTCAAAATAACTCTACATCTGATGATATGCAAGATAAAATGTTAATCTAACTAATCTTCGATCGGATTCATCGTTGATTCAAAAATTCGTCGTTGCTTCGAAATCGTTATGTCAATGTCTCGCCAACAAAAAGAAAACAAATAATAATATCCACCTTCACCTTTTGTCTACCACAAATTCAGTACTAAATCATTGCTTATTAAATATTAAACTTCAATATATGCTAATGAAATATTTTTTTTGTCTAATGTTTTCTTTGAGAAAGGATCAAATTTCCTTTGAATTATATTGGATTCAGTTTCGAGATTTAATCTAATACTGAAATAACGTTGTATAACGGAAATATTTGGCAGAATTTTCTTTGTTTTCCATTAACAAATCACCTTGATATTACTACTGACTTGCCAATTAATATCGAAGAACAAGAAAAAAAATGACGGCAGTCCTTTTCTTTTTTACTATTTATCACTGTAAAACGAGCAGACATTTATCTATATGGATTCATATTTCATGTATTTGTAAAATACAATTTTAAAACATTGTTCTCATGTTACTTTTCAATTTAATAATTAAACTTTATTACAAAGAAAAAATATTATTATTATTATTATTATTCTTTTCTAACCAACGAAAAATATGCAACACACAGAAAGATAGCGAAGTCACATAAGGCACTTGAGATAAACTAGTGTTCATGCAGAATAAAATAGAAAGAAAAATTAAGAGAAAAAGTTTAATAGATATTCTATATTTATCATTGGACGTATATTGCGTTGAACAATTTCGCGTTTTGTCTTGTTTTAGATGTTCGATTTATGAAGATCGACCAAATTTAAATACAAACGCACTGTAGAGAATCAATGATAGAAACGTGAAGAATAAAGATATAATTTCAAGACCAGTAGACCAATCGACTCGTACTTTAAATATGGTTCGAGCTTCGTTTCGAAGTGTGTCTAAATTGAATTCTTAAAAAAGAAAAATTGTTAGTAATAAATATAAATCTGTTTTTCGGGACAATTCTTTTTCTTGCCAAATTATGATTGATATTTAAACAAGTTTAGTGTTGAAAAGAAAAACTTTTAATAGTCGTATATTAACACTCAAAGTTTTGTTGCTCTTCTATGCCTCTGGCATATTCAAGAATTAATAATATTTTGATCTTGAGACTTTTGGAGGTTTTCAATTTGACTCTAGGACATAGTTACCAGTGCTTGGTTGATGCAAAAGATACATCACATCTCGTGACAAATAACTTCCGACAAGTATAAGTGCAATCAGGATGAATATGAATGCTAATAAAAGTAAAATTAACGGCAAGAGACTAAGAATCATGCCCAATGAACGCGTTTCTGTTGCATTGATTGAATGAATAAATAGAATAATAATAGTAAGACCAAGAAATATCGACGCGATGATGGTACATGCTGCTATACCTTTTGTTGATGGTAGAAAATCACATGAACACAATGGATTGGATTCTCGGGCCAAACAACTAGTTTGCGGATTACAGCTATTATTGCCTGGGAACATATTAGGAAAACATGTCTCCTGCTTGAGAGTAGGTGAAATTATGCACCGTGTGAACAGACCAATGGTTGTATAGTTAAAAGCAAGTGGATTAATAGTGTTCATATCTCTGAGATCGGCTTTTTTCCAATGATGATGTCCCATAGCAGTAACATGAAAGATGAATGCAAATACGACAAGAATAAAAACAGCAAAATAGAAAATTTTTGCCTTTTCCACCATTCTACTAGTTTACACAGTCGAATATCTATGCAAAAATACTAAAATCAAACAAAAATTATTAAAACCGGTTGCGTCGTTTTGTTGTCAAATAACTACTACGGTGTTGAATTTCTCTTGAGGAGAGGAGAAAAAAAAACTTGACTTTGCTTACGACTCGAAATATTTGACACCTATGCCAAATAGAAGAAAACGAGTTCATTCATCTTCGAATGAGATTTATATATTTTGTTTCATCCTCTCTTAATCATGAGAGATTCGTTTTCTTCTTCTTCCTTGTTCTTCAGTCTTGTCGAAAGAAACGAAGCAAAATTTTTCGAGGCAATACAAGGACAAGTCATATTCGTTCGTCTAGAGAGCAGATTACAGACAATTGAATGTGTGAGTTATGTAGGAGTAAAGTTGATACAGTGTATCAAATGTGAGGGTTTTTTTCTCACTTTCTTCCTTCGTTTTTTATTCTCTCGTTTTTCTCTTTCACTACATGATTATCTCGCATCGATGTTGCACGGATGGGAGTCTCATTAAGATAGAGAAAAAAAAGGTTATAAGTATTTACTTAAATAAAATAGCCAAGGAAAAATAACATAACTAGCCCACATTTGAATATTCAATCAAATTTTATTCATTTTTATTATATTTTTTATTGTACATAATTCCCTAGTCAACTCTCCCTAGAAGAATCCCCAGGGAGTCCCTAGAGATTTCGTTCCTTTTAGGGGATTCCCCGGGAAGTTGTCTGGAGAAAATAGATGAAATATCTAATTGCGAGTAAATTCTTCTTAATTTTAAAAATTTTTTTTTTATTTTGAAAAATATCATCGATTCTCCCCAGAGAAATCCTCGGGGAGTCGTATGGGGAGAGTGAATTAGGGTTACAACAGTTCGAACGCTCTTAACTTAGTTATTCATCTGCAATAAAAGCGAAAATGAAAAGACTAGGTTCTTGATCGTTTACATATTATTGTGGCTATTATCGTTCCTATTTGCATATATTGATTCAAAAGCATACATTAATACATGTTAAGTGCTAATCAATTTTATGTTTTTATGTATCAAGCAAATAAAATGCACAAAGTTTCAAAGCAAAAGAATATATTAATCGAAAATTTTAATAGTATTTATACAAAAATCTAAAAATAGCATATGATGTGTTCGGAGAATATCCCCGGAAACTCGATTAAGTGCTAGGGAACCGAACCTAGAAGATATAACAGATATAGAGATATATAGCGTATAGGGGGGGGG
>CAJNYU010000281.1:230134-348223 GCA_905331475.1 Rotaria socialis
ATTCTTTCGTATGTTTCATAATATAGTGCGTTCATCATCGCATCAGAAATATTACTTTGAAGTTTCTAAAGTGTTTCACTAGCAAGAAAAAACGCAAATTAATTTGAATGCAAGTTCTTTAAAGTTGATATCGATGCTTGTTAGAAGTATTACTACAATAATTACTTTGTTTCTATCTCCATGTGATTCATTTTTTTATGGTTTTGTAGCACATTCAAGGCTGAATCTTTGAGTAAAAAAGTCAGTCCGAAACTATGAAATTTGAAAAGAATAAAGAAATATTGAGGCCGCCATTTATGCTGACGCACCAGTTATGTTCGATTCATAAGAAAAAAAAATAAAACAAGCCGGTCCGGGTGGACCGAAGAAATACGTGGCTTGCCCGGCCCGGTGAAAATTTACCAACGGTCCGGGTCGGACGGCCCCTGTTCCCTAGCACTTAATCGAGTTTCCGGGGATATTCTCGGAACGCATCTAATCAAAAATAGAATTTTAGGGAATATTTCATACGCTATTGCCTTTCTTGTTTTTGATATCCTATCGGTTTATATGGATCCAAGAGTTAATATTTTGTTATTAGATCCATATTTAATAGTAAATATGAGCTGATACTATTTTTCTTTAGACTCATAAATAGTTAATGAGGAAAGTCTACACAAGACTTACATAAACAGAATATAGGTTCAATATATATATAAATGTAAGAAAAGTGAAAACAATTAAGGTATTTTTCTTTATAGACGAAGTATGAAAACAACAATTCTTTCTAATGATGTCAAACTGTGCAACTATTCAATCTTTGTTTTTTGTTCAGATTGCATTTTATTATTATGAAAAAAATAATAAGGCTTATTTAATTGAGAGCATGAAAAAAATTCCGATTAAATATCTATTGACATAATTAAATGAATTCTTGTGTTTGTTTTAATAATATTTGAAATTATTGATTACGTAAAAACAATGAATAGCCAATGATATTTAGTTTCTTGCTTATGCAATGTTTGTGTTTTTTGTTTTGAATAATATCTTACATGAAAATGCATGTTTGAACGGTGTTCATGGTTATAAAGCTTTGCAATACAAATAAAGTCTATGTTTAATCAATTTTTTTTTGTTATTTATTGCTATAATTCTATGTAACTATAGAAAATGGCAAAAAAATAAAAGGAGAAACCATTTCACATGCAATAAAAAAAGGTGCACGTCTATCTGGAATGATAATCTCATAATTATTTTTTTCGTGTATTTTACTTCTCTGTTGTTTTGTTTAGTGGTCGTCATTCATACAGTGTTTTATTGTTTTTTTAATCGTCGATAGAAACTAGTGTTGACTGCGAGTACGAGAAAATGTGTATGCATTGAGTGATTGACACTCGAGCGTTCAGGGCTTGTTAAACTACTGAGGCATGCGTCTCTTTTGTTAGTTATTGTTAATAATTTGTTAAAGATTATTCTTGGCATTCATGAATACTACTCATGGCTGAGTCTAATGTGTAAACTAAAGATTTAATTACAACCGGCTTATATATCCGGTTTTTGCGTCAGGAATAATGAACTAGGCGTTAATTGATATGATGAAACCACCAGTATCCTATTGAGCATTCAACCCTTAGGATGTTATTAGCAAAGAACCGACGAATACGATTAATATCATTATGTTAATGAAATTTTCCCAAGAAAAACGTCTAAAAGTAAATTCTCTTGTTCAGGCCTTCTTTTTGTTTAGCTTTACCTACTATTTTTTTTTTAAGTTTTTTTTTTAAAGAACTCGTTAAATAATAAGTTTAGCATTAAGAATAATATCAATTTTTATAGTAATAATACAAATTCTAATAATGACATGAAATTGAATGTGTCTGTTGTAAAAATGGTAAGACTAAGTTCTGCTTCTCTTTATCGATGTTGTTCAACTCTTCGAATCTATCATATCTCGGTCTTTTGATTTTCACATTGATTGTTGAGTAGAGCGAGAAAATGCCTTTTGACTACTTGCCGTCACATTTACATTGACAGCTTAGATTATGACGAATCTTTTAATTTATAGACAGGTTTATCAGTGACATATTTTGGTTTTTTGGATTAATCCATATTGTTAAAGCACACAGAATTACCTATAGGACAAGTGTTTTTTTGCTTATTTGAAGCAGATCTTGAAAGTCATAAAGCATTTTCAATCGGATGACACAGTACCAATCAATTACGAATTAGAAAAAGTTTCAAAGTTTCAGATAGAAAACTATAGCTATAAATGAGCATCATCTTCAGTAAGATAGCTTCAAAAATAAAATGAAAACATCTCTCGTGCAATGATCAATGTCATGCCGACTACCGATTTTGGCAAGACGCTGATAAAGATAATTAGAGTACCAGCAGATACGATTTGCTTTTTTGTTTTTATTTCAAAAATATTAGCTTCGTACAAGTAAAATAGATTCAAAATTCGAATAAGAACAAAAACGACAATAAATTTGAACCCTTAAGAATAAACATACTTAGGTTAAGAAAATTTGTTCATCGGTACCTTAGGTGAAATTAATCTTATTAAACTATAAAGTAAAGCTAATCGTTATTCATAGTTGAATTTGTAATATCTACAAAGAAAATGACATTCAAATACTTACATCGTGTCCACATCTAGTCAAGAAACTGATATTCGGTAAAAAATGATTTGAATTCTATCTACCGTTATCAGCCACGTTAAAAAGTTCTGTTTACTTAAATCTTCAGGTTAGATTTCCACTTGAAAGTTATTCTTTAAGAGACTAAAAAGTAATGCTTTACTATCTTAGGTATCATATCCAGTTCTTACATGAATTTTAAATGCTTTATGGCCAGCATAGTCCATAGCCTTTAAATCAATCATTTCTATAGAAAAAGCGATTGTACAGTTCACACCGTTCCCTCGTAAGATTATGCACTCAAACATTGCTCAGATTAAAAATATCCAAATTTCTTCTATGATAGATTTATCACTTTCATAATTATTAAATATTTTTATCTCTGTTGAAACATGCACGATAGAGCAAACCTATACATGAGTGTCGAGGGCATAGCTTTGTATAATAGACATCATAGTGTCACTGAGATATTTGTTTTCTTTTTCAGACATGCAAAGGGAGAAGAAAGACACGCATGCTTCATCTAGGCCTGTAAACATTGATTGAAGAATTGATTATTACTTACTACATATTTTATTGTTCATTTCTGTGAGCTATTATTGAAAAGATTATTCCGCGCTATTGCTCTTTTTCTTCTTCCCCTTTTGTTCTTTCTCTCTTGTTTTTCTTTTTTTCCCTAGTGTATGCTGAATTTTTCTGTTTATTGATGCATTTTCATCATCGTCACCATGGAGGAGAGCCTAATAATTATGGCTCAGAGTCGTTGAAAAACGATCGCGATGTTGGCCTCTCATTTTTATATCACGCAACAAAAACTGGCACACGCTTGAGTTATCCAGAACTTACAACATATTATTCATTATCATATTTACCAATGGCATACTTATCGAAAACGAATGCACGTTCAATTCAATCGAATTTTCAAATTTTACTTTATAATTTTCTTGAAAGACCGGCCGGACTAAAATGCTTTTTTTATCATTTTTTTGTGTAGGTTTATCGGCAACAAAGATGCTTTTTTTTGAACGAATGATTTTATTTTCAAATTTAGATTTATGGTGGTGCTTGTTTGCCTAGTTCTATCAGTATTATCAACCATTGAAAGGTTCTCATCAGCTATATCAATACATGTTTATTGGATTGAAATATTTCTTGTTGTTTTCTTTGGCGCTGAATATGCTTTAAGACTTTGGTCAGCCGGCTGTCGAAGTAAATACATGGGCGTAGCAGGACGTTTTCGTTTTGCACGAAAACCTATTGCTGTGATTGGTATGTATAGAGATGTATGAACGAAATGAATGACTTTTTTTGTTATTTGCATTGTAAAGATTTAATAGTTATCGTTGCATCAACGTTGATGATAACATTAGCCACCGATAGGCAAACATTTGCTGCATCAGCAATTCGTGGTGTTCGATTTTTACAAATTCTACGTGTTTTACACGTTGATAGACATGGTGGCACATGGAGATTGTTAGGAAGCGTCGTTTATATTCATCGACAAGTAAGACAAATTCAAGATTGAATATCAGCACCTGATTTGTTTTACCTGTTGAAGGAATTAATTACAACACTGTATATTGGATTTCTTGCGTTGATTTCTTGTAGTTATCTCGTTTATATTGCAGAAAAAGATGAAAAAGGTGAAAATATTCGAGGTGCAAAAGGAAACGATAGTCATTTCGAATCATATGCTGATGCATTATGGTAAGTGTAACGGAAAAAGAAAAAGCCAATTTTTTAACAAAGAAAAGCTTAGAATTGTTTTTATTTAGGTGGGGTGTTATTACTATAACAACAATTGGGTTAGTAGAAATTCCCGCGAACTTTTTTTCTATGATTTATATTCTTGTCTACGATTAGATATGGTGATGTTTATCCGATAACATGGTACATAGTAAAACCTTTCCGTTGATAAAAGTCAATGAATTTGTTTGGTTGTATTAAGGGTCGGAAAAATAATTGCAGCTTGCTTTGCCATATTTGCAATATCGTTTTTTGCTTTACCAGCTGTAAATATTTTGTAGAAGAAAATATAAACTGTTACCTAATTTATATTAAAGGGTATACTTGGTTCTGGTTTCGCTCTTAAAGTCCAACAAAAACAACGACAAAAACATTTTTCTCGACAAATTCCAGCGGCAGCAACATTAATTCAGGCAGCATGGCGTGTCTATGCAAGTGCGCCTGGTTCATCGTGTGTCGCGACATGGAATATATATTTGCATGTTGGTGATCCAAATCTGTCATCATCAAATAATAAAACATACTCAACAACTAATCAAACTTTCGGTGGTATCATCACAGAAGAAAAAAAATATTTCGTTGGATTGAAGAATAAATTGTTTTTTTTCTTCTTTTCACGATAGAAAAAACGGCCGAAAAACTTCGATATCTACGTTTATCGGGTGCAGTACGAAAAAGTCGACCAAAACGGAATAGTCAAGCATCACCGAGTCTTTTACAATCACCAAGAATGAGCGATACTCGAAATTCAACTTCATCAACATCGAATACAACAGGTATAAGAAATGGAAGAATATTATTCTTTTTTTGATATGTTTCTCTTTTTGGTTCTTATTATTGAGGATGCTATTTAATATCGTCAAACGATCATGATGATGAAGATTTTGAAGAAGAACCAATTAAACTTTGGTCGTAAGTATCGAATCGTAATAGGCACGGAAAAATAATTATTTCTTGACGTTGAGCTTTACATTCGCGGCTTATTTTAAACAAATTTGATTTGGAAGAGAAGAAAAACGATGCTAGTCTGTAAGAAGAGTATAGAAGCATTATTATGCTCACATTTTATCAGATTAGATAATTTCAATTAAAGATATAATTAAAAATTTTTGGATTTATTACTATTATTCAGGGTCAAATAAAGCCTTTGTTTGCTGTAATAAATATTCATTTATATAGCTTATAGATAACTTTCTAGTCTTTCGGAAATTATAAGTAGAGGTATCGAAATTCAGCAGAACTATTCTCATCAAAATAAAATTATTTTCCTAAAGACATAAGATCAAAATGCGAGGGGAAAAGGCGGATTTGGGATTTTCAAAATCCCAAAATCCAAAACGTGAATGATGGAATTTCCATCTGAATTGTTTTCGATGTGTAAGTTTCATGATCCTCAGAATATTCTAAAATTTTCAGCGCAAACAGATGTTTCCTTCTCAAGATAATGAAAGCGCAAGAAATGCTCATTTCACGGCACGGTCAGAAAATCCAGTTTTTTTTTAAATTCAATATTTTAAGAAGAAAACACTTGCTCGAGTTGAAACTTGTAGAATCTTCTATGAACCATGAAACCTATATATGGGAAGAATTTCAGGTCGAAACTACGTCATTCACAGGGGAGGGGGGAAATACTTTTCAATTTTAGGATTTTCAAAATCCCAAAAATCCGCCTTTTCTCCCTTGTCAAAATGGTTGAATAGAAACAAAAAGTTTCTTATATTGCATACGAACACAACATAAGGAAATTTAATCACAAACATCAGAGGAATGCATCTGTAAAAAGCCAACATGTATGAACAGGCAATTGTTTTTATTATACGTTAATAAAATAATATACAGAATGTACCGTCTATTTTGACAGTACATTTAAGATTTTTTTGTTTTTAGTTATTGCAATCTAGGGCGACTTACTTCTTTCGTATGCATGTGACATTATTACGCCTCTTTTCGAGTAGTACTTAGAAACAAAGAAGCACTTAAAAAATAGAAATGAATATTATGATTGAGTCCTGATTGGCTTTTTTTGTTATTATTCTATCAAGTTTGTCGAGGGAACGTTTCTGTTTGGTTTAATTTAATTAGTCTTTTTTCTGTTTCAAATTTATTGAGAAATTAAAATTCATGCATGTGTGACTTATTCAAGTCAAATGAACTTGTGATAGCTGTTTTTAATCACAGTAAGATAAATTGACTTTAGGTATTCGTATATTCATAAAATTGCGTGAAGTTTTTCTTTCCATCAGAATATTTCCTGGCATTTATTTATGTGAGAAAGGCCTCTCTCAAGTTTAGCATGTTCTTTGAGCTAGTATTCTATTTTTGAAAATGACTATAGAAATTGAATTGTTAGAAAACTGCCGAGCTTCGACGATATATTAGTATGATATCAATGAAAAACGATGTCATTCAATGGGAAAATCTGCTTTCGTTTTGTTTGTTATCGATCTCTATCGAATCTCAGTGTCAATCAGGACATTTTGTATATTTACTTTTATTATTTGTTAAAAATTTGTCAGAATGTAATTAATGCAAACAAGATTTCCTTGATCTGTTTCTATAAAAAGTTTGTTAACTATAGTTCAGAGATGAAGTGAACTTATTTGTTCGAACAAACTTACAGAAATAATGGATCAGTCTAGTTTTAGACGAAGAAGAAGAAGAAAAGATTGTCCAAATCAGTCATGAATGATTATTATCGTAAGACTTATAAAAAAAAACAGGAAACTTTCTGAACTTATCCATTCTATTCTCACGAACAATTCTTTATGTTTGTTTTATTGACTAGTTTAACTGAAGATCACAAACGAATGATTCGTTGTGTTCGTAAAATGCAATTAATCGTTGCTCGTAAACGTTTTCAAGTAAAAAATAAACATTTTCTATTGTTTTCTATCTATATTAATTTCTTTCAAATAAATTATCTTCTAGCAAGCACGAAAACCTTATGATGTACGTGATGTACTTGAACAATATTCACATGGACATATTAACATGATGATGCGAATTAAAGAACTACAACGAAGGTAAAGTGAAATAGAAGTAAAAAAAGAACTATTTCATAAGTATCTTTTTTCTATTATTAGACTTGAACATAGTATTGGTAAACAACCACCATTAACTAATGAGGATCGTTCGAAGCTAACTGTTCTTGCACGTATGCAACGTGTTGAATGTGCAATTATTGATATGAAACAAACCATGGACAAGATTTATACTTCATTAAAGCGTATAGATGATAGACTCCATCATGTATCGATTAGCAACATGTCTCATCATCGATCAGTGCGATCAAATAATTATCATGCAGGTGTAAAATTTTCTTCTGTTGACCAAGAAATTCCATGATATTTATGTGTATATATATATATATATATAAGGTGCAGGCAATTCGAAATTTGAACAGGAATTTATTTCAGCGATATTCTAGCATGGTTGGATAGAGCTCGTCGATATATCCCTAAGAATGCGCTTTAAAAATTTTCCAGGCAGAATTTTGTGTCACAAACAATTTGAAAAACTTTCATATCAAAATAAGGTGTTTTTTTTCCGACTACCGATGGTGCAGTGGTATGTGATCAGATTTAAAACAGTTGTTGACTTTTGAAAATTGTTTTTCCGACGCAGCTGACCGTGATGGATTACAAAAAAGAAGTTAGAAGCGATTGACAAAGTGAATTCACTGGACAGAGCAGTGTATCATGAACATGTTTTTGGCAGACTGCAAAGAAGCACCTTACAAATACATCAACCGTCCACAGGTGCATCTTTCAATGGTTCTTTTTATTTCATTACAGTCAGCATAAGTATACGAGAAAAATTATGTGTGGGTTTTGGGCGGCGTTCTTTCTTCGCTGAGAAATAGAATATTTTCTCGTATATGAGTTATTCCATATGAACCATGACCGCCTATTGTAGAGTTAGCTAAATAAAATATTATAAGATGCTGCCCGAGTTACAATATTCTTGTAGAGAGAAGAAATCTGAACACGTTTGATGCAAACCTTTCGAAAAATATTCCTCCGTTCTTTAGCTACTAGCCTGTTCTCTATCGAAACTATATTTTGCTCATAAAAATTAGGTAACACTCCCTGAAATGAGACCAACTTTAGAAATGATAAATGGGCTCCAAAACCGTTAACATCTTACATTGAAACACAATCGAAAAATCATAGGAAGAATTAAGAAAACTGACTTGGATGGCGGCATGGAAGTTTGATTCAATCTTTTGAGATAAACCCTGGAGGGGAGTACGGGCATTTTTCGGAAAAAATGTTTTTCCATTTTTGAGTGATGTTTCCATGCAGCGTCACACAGGATGTTATGGCTATCAATAATTCATTGAAATTACTTCGTCGAAAGCAGTTTCTTGTAAATTTGCCAGCATTTCTATACGTTTCTTTTTGTGAGACAAGCATTTTCAGTATTATAGTAGCTCCCTTTTTGTAGATACGCTATGATTACCCAAGTGAATTTTCTTTTTAAATATGCAGTACTAGGTCTGTTCTAACGATATATGCTGTTATTGCGCCTATATGTTTCGTTTCTCAGGAGACTAAGCCCTCTGAGAACCGTATTTTTTGTCAAAAGTTTGATTATATAGACGCTCTATGTAGCGATAGAATCTGTCTAGTGAACTGAAAACTTCATCATGACGACTAGCTCATGAAGTGTCTTCCTGTGAAGATTAAGATTTCCCTAATATTCTTCTTTGAGCAGATGCGCAAATACAGAAGAGCCAAAAATACTATCGATTTTTAAACCATACTCCGCTGGGAAAAGGTTCAATAGCTAAAGAACGGAGGAATATTTCTCGAAAGGTTTGCATCAAACTTGTTCAGATTGCGTCTCTCTACAAGAATATTGTAACTCGGGCAGCATCTTATAATATTTTATTTAGCTAATTCTACAATAGGCGGTCATGGTTCATATGGAATAACTCATATACGAGAAAATATTCTATTTCTCAGCGAAGGAAGAACGCCGCCCAAAACCCACACATAATTTTTCTCGTATACTTATGCTGACTGTAATGAAATAAAAAGAACCATTGAAAGATGCACCTGTGGACGGTTGATGTATTTGTAAGGTGCTTCTTTGCAGTCTGCCAAAAACATGTTCATGATACACTGCTCTGTCCAGTGAATTCACTTTGTCAATCGCTTCTAACTTCTTTTTTGTAATCCATCACGGTCAGCTGCGTCGGAAAAACAATTTTCAAAAGTCAACAACTGTTTTAAATCTGATCACATACCACTGCACCATCGGTAGTCGGAAAAAAAACACCTTATTTTGATATGAAAGTTTTTCAAATTGTTTGTGACACAAAATTCTGCCTGGAAAATTTTTAAAGCGCATTCTTAGGGATATATCGACGAGCTCTATCCAACCATGCTAAAATATCGCTGAAATAAATTCTTGTTCAAATTTCGAATTGCCTGCACCTTATATTGATTGTCGTTTTTTTTATTAGTGTCCAACATGAGTATGAGAATAAATGCATAGTCGAGCAACGACTCTGAATGCAATATATTTTTTTGATCAATAGAGCATCTAAAAGAATCAGTAATGTCTTTTCGGCAAACAATTCAATTAGACTTTTTCACCAAAAGACAAGAAAAAGATGAAAGAATAATTTCCAGTGATTTTTAGTATATTTTAAGGATCAGAAACAAATAAATTAGCAATTCTCATTTTGTCTGATTTATACAATTCATAAATAGTCGTTGGTCTTGTTTTACATGATGATGGTCTTTGATTTTGTCGACTCGTTCTATCTGATTGAGGTAGATCTTCACGAATAGGTAAGGAAGATGTTAGTTGTAGTGGAGGTCGTTTTCTACTAGTCTGCATTTGTCCCACAATATCATCACATGAATGTGTTCGACGTTTTAATATTGGTTTTCTTTTACGTTCATAATATTTTGATATCGAACGTGATAACGCATTGGCTAATTGAATATCATTTGGCTCAACAATAATTCTTGTCGGCTGAGATTCATCACCGGTTGTTGGTATTTGTGACGATAGACATGGTGTTAAAAGATAATTTGATGTTTGAGAACAATATTTATATGAACTACTTCGTTTAGCACGTTGATTTACATTTGAACGTATTGACGATGAACGTAATGATGTTCCACAATCGGAAAATGAACTTTGACGACCAAGAATAATTTCTCCATTATTATTAATAAGATCGTCATTATCATCAAAGAGTACTTTATTATTGGGATTATGTGGAGCTGAGTTAATTTGGTTACGATTTTGCCGAGAAGAAAAACGTTTAAATGAAAAAAAACTGTAAAATAGATAGGAGATGAGAATAAAAAGTAGAAATAATAAAAACAGTGCAATGAATAAACCAGTTCTATCAGCCGCTACTTGCACAGGTGTAAGAGGCATGCGTTCATTCTTTGTTAAATTTGATTCAATCATTGTTATATTCGATACTTAAAAGAGAACAAAACGGAAAAAAAAAGAAAGTTCTTTAAAGTACTCGTATTTTCAGTAAAAGAAACTAATCTTTATGAACATTGTATAAGAATGAAAAATTGACCATTTATTTATTTCCTTCCGGGAAAAGTCACTTATTGACTCAATTATTCTTTTCAAAAAGAAAAAATCGCCTAGTGCGACGACAATTTCCTTACATAGAGATTCAACAAAAGGGAAACTTTTCTTTGATTAAAAAATAGAAGAAAAACAAGAAGAATATTTATACTACATTTCATTCTTTTGATGAGGCTTATATTAGGTTTTTCAGGATAATTTTGTTTTTTCATGTAGACATCTGCCAGATATCGATCAAAAATGACTGTTAACTATGATTATTCGATTAATTACTTTTAAACATCAACATATTGTAAAGTCGTAATTCACCTACCCACCAGTTGAGACTCCATATAGCTAGCGGCGATGGATAACATCTAATATTGTGCATCAATTTTTTCTTGCTGCTGGCAAACTTTCAATAATATTCTTGCTTTTTTCTCTCCTGCTCTAGTATAATATAATAAAAACTAAGACAACCGCTTCGCCCCTCATCAGTCTCTTTTCTTTATCTAGTTTCATCGCTAACGGCTGTTCGCGTTCTCTCTCCTTCCGTTTTTTTTCCGGTCGGCCCATTTCATCGTATCTGGCTTTCTCTCTTCACCCTTCTTCGCTCTAGTTTTATTCTTTATGAGCGTACTCCTTCTTTACCAGTACTACTACTGATGATGCTGATGTTGGTTCTTCGTTCTCAACATTAAATGGATGTATTTGATTACTTCACATTGAGAAGAAAAGCATGCAGACCGGAGGATTCTAGATTTTTCAGTTAATACTATAACAACATACATCTTCATCGTTGATTCTTGATCGATAAACACTTGAAAACGAGCAAGTAGCACCAAATAAAAAAGAGAACAACACGACATCGAAATTCAACGCATAGCTTTAATCAATAAAAGACATATCTTGTAGATCGAATGAGTTACAATGTCGATAGTCGTGCGCTTTATGGCAGTTAATTCGATCTTAACAATGACAATACGATGTTACATATATATCATAGATGGAATCTAAGATTATTATATATCACGACAAAAAACATGCATACACACACACACATATATATGTATATATATATATAGATAGATAAAGATAAACTGATTATTAATAAAAACCCTTGAAAGAATATTTCAACTTACGACTCGTCAAGATCGTAAGTAAATATCTAACACATAGGCAATGAAATTGATAGATTTGTTTTTGTTTATTCAGATTCTTATTTATTAATAATAGAAACAATAGAATTTCATTTTATAATAAGCTTTAAATTCGCAGGGATAGGTAGAAAATTAGCAAATAAATTTGTTTTTCTCCAGATGTTTTGGTAACAAAATCGAATCAAATTATTCGATCAGTATGCAAGTTGAATTGGATTATTTATATGTACCATATGAAAATTTTCCGGTTGATTTAAGTCATCATAGAATACATTATCATTCCGTGATTAAATAATTTTTGTTGATTCTTTGATTGAGTAACTGCGTAGTTTCTATATAGAACAGAGCTCCATATCGAGACCAATCTAGAATAAATTGACTTTCAAGTTGATTAACGAACCTTGTGTTTCTATGAACAAATCAATCAAATTTTCAATGATGATTATAAAAACAAAGAAAAAGAACAACTTATAAAAGAGATTTATGTTAATAATTTGTTTTACAAAATATTTGAATTATTATTATCTGACACTTGATATATTCTAATACACCGAGTCAAAAGTAAAATATGAAAATGAATCTAGCTATTGATTGACTTAATAATGGAAACTGATTTGGTATATAAGGATTGAATATCATATCTTTGAGAGGATTTGAAATAAAATTATATATATATATGTCTAGACAGAAACATATTCCTGCTATCTTCTGTTGTTAATATGCAATCATATGACAAGAACAGTGTACTGTGAGTCTCTTGCATTCTAAATGTAACTTTGTCATATTTTTATTTTTATGTTGTTGTTGTTGTTGTTGTTGTTGTTGTTGTTGCTAATTGTCTTGCGTACTAAAAAATTAATCGAATCATTTTTTTTATGATAAAACCTCGCCATATTCAAACCACTCTGAGTCATAAAGCTGAATTTGTTTTTTGCTATTTATATTTGTATGAAAAAAAAAATCACTGGTAGTTACACAATTTTTATGTAAAAAAGAATAGAAGACGGGGCATATTTTTACTAAATACACATTAAAAAGCTGTTTGAGAAATATTATAGAAATTCGATTATCAATATTTCCAGCAAAACAAAACAAAATAAAATAAACAAGAGAAAACCAAGTATAAGTTCAAGTACCTATGATACCTTGTATGAATGATTGAAACGCTGACACTCGAGTATACAAACTACTTTGACCACAACCTTTTCCGGAACTAACTATTCCAGTACATGTCCATAAATTATTAACACTAGTCATCAATGGACCACCACTATCACCATAGCATGCATCGGTACCATCATAGCCAGCACAAACTTGAATGCTACTTTGTGGAGTGCATGATGCTGAACTACCTTGAACTTGAATAACACCTTGAAGTAAATTATCCGATATAGTCGTACTAGATGATGATGTTACTCCCCAGCCGGCAATAACGGCATGTTCACCAATACTCGGCAACGACGTGTCATAGGTTAAACAACATTTACCGACTGTTGATGTTTGATTAAATGGCGATTCAAGTGTCAGTATAGCTATGTCATTTATATAGCCTGATGTTGAATAACTGGGATGACTTGTAAAATTCGCCACAATTCGAGATTGACTACTAGATCTTGAAGAAAGTGTTTGTATGCCAGCATAGACTGTTGTTCCACTTGCTGTTGTACTCGCTACACAATGAGCAGCTGTTATAACATGTTGATAAGTTACAAGAAATCCTCCACAGAATATGTTACCATCATTCAAGTAAATCGCTACGATCCATGGCCATGAGTAAGCTGTTGCTATATATCCTTGGATTATTCTTGGCGTTAGAAACGATGGTGTTGTTGAAGCACACCCACATGTTCCTGAACCACCATAAGCACAGGTTACTGTAGGTGCTGATAGGATCGAGTAAGTTGTAGTCGTAGCAGTACCCCCATTACTACTGCTTTTTCTCGATAAACCAACCCCAAGACCGACACCAAGTGCAATTCCTATGGCACTGAGGAGTAACACACCAACAACAGCAATGACAACAACTATAATAACGATCTTAGTATAGGACCTTTTTGCTGATCCGGCTATAGCATATCCAGGAGCAGGATAATCCATTTAGTTTTCTAGTGGCTAGCTACACTGATTTGTTATTAAAGTAAATGAATGTTGACTTTTTGTGTATGTTTTTATGAAATGTTTTGCTTATTCACTATTGCTTCATGACATGTCCGATGTTTTTATAGTTGAATTAGCATTCTGCTTGCTTTATTTTTATACTATTTTGATTTTTTTCATGATATCCTCGTGCAATGAGTCATTATGTGTTGCTCTTCTAAAGTCATTGTCCAATATTAGCAATACAGTTGAATTTTAGTGTAAAAGGCAAAAATATCGAGAGGGAGCAAAATATGAAAAGGATGTTAAATTTTTTTCTTTTCTGCGAGTCACACAAGTCACATATATGCACCTGACGGTTTCGGTTGATTTCACTTATGTCAAGGCTATCATATGGCGAAGAGAAAAAACTTGTTTGCTAAAAGTTTTCTTATTGTTTACTACACTTTTGACATATGCCTGATTGCGAACAATATTTTTCGAAAATACAATTTCGTAACATGTTTACTATTTAGCGCAGTTAGCCCCCGTTTATTTTTCATGCACAACAAAAAAATAATCTCAAGGTCTGAATTTATTTTTGTTTATGATTCAGAGGTAAAAATTGTTTTCTTGATTAATAGTATAATAAAGTATGTCGTTCACTTTTATTTTTCTACATCAAACACTTTATCTGTAATCTGTTAAGAGAATTGCTTGCGTATTGAATCGAAAGTAAGCTTTATCGGATAGAAAATTAGACATATATATATATTTATTTATTTACATTATTTCAGGATATTCATTAATATTAATTTATTTTTATATTTCATTGTAAAGCTTTGCGTTTCTATAACACTAAAGCATGAGTACTTTCACCTTATTCAAGTGATAATAATGATTAGAAAGAACAATAAATTATGAATGTAAAAATAAACGTAGACAAGACATCGACAGTTTCTTTAATGACACTCTCTAGTCGTAAATGTCGAATGTCTATAAAAACTGAATAAGAAAATATTATGTTCTTCTTTTTTAATTTCATTATTCAGCTGCGTAATAACAAATCTGCACTATTAGAATAAATCAAAACTAAATCGAAAAAAATAGATAGAAAGAAACGTTAAGTGCAATGAGGTAAAACGACCAATATTTAGTTATGCAAAATTTCATAAACGTCCTAATTCAAATACATTGGCGAAATAAATCATTTTTTCTTGTGAAAAAATTTATTGTTTTAGTTCTTATAATAGCTGTGAAAATTTATATCAAAACTTTTTCTATATCAATTTTTTTGGAAATTAACCAAATCATAATTGAACTAGAGAAGATTGCTTTCAACAAGGATACGATTATAGTATACTTACAAGCGAATTGCCTAACTGGAGCTATCAGAAAATGCTCGTTTCGTAACACTTAATACACATTTATTTCATTATATTTTTCCTCAATAAGAATAATAGTAACAGCAGGTATCTTCCACTTAAGAATAGAAATATGATTAAACACCAAAAAAACATTTTTCTGCAGAAAATAATTACAAAAACATTTGTAGACGTTCCGATATGATGTTCTATCATATCCTAAAAGACATCGTTAAGAGTTCTCAGACATTTTTCTAATGTTATCACTCAATTCAATCCAAAAAGAAAAATAAATACTATATTTAGGCATTCTAAATAATCAAAAACATTTTTCGTTTGCTTAAGATTGTCGCTTCGCGAATCTAATCGTAAGATTAATTTCATTATATCCTTGTTGAACACAATTTTCTCTTTTTCACATCGCTACAAAGATTCTTTCTATATTTTAAGACAAGAAAAGCAAAGTTGAGAAATACTTCGTCGAATAATGTTTGCACTCACTTCACCTTCAAGCTATAGAGAGTAACAGAACGAACTCATAAACTGTGGTTATGATAAATTACTATTCTAAAAATCTCTAGAGAATGTATATGCCATTGACAACTTAGACATGATTAAAGTGTGGCACGCTTTATGCGAAATCCTGGCTAGCATATTCCTGGCCAATGAGTGAACAATATTAATTAGGACAGAAAAATATAATCATAATCTTTCTGTTTATTAATTGAAGCTAATATTTTTTTTTTAATTTCTATCTTTTCAAAATCGTAACTAGTCTTACAAGATTTGAAATTAAAAGCAATAAAAAAAGACTTTAAAGATGTACTTCACACCAAGCTCGAAGTGCATTCGTGCATAACCATGCTGAATGCGTTGATAATTGTACTTTATTATTAAGCCAAGTAGCAAAATGTTGATCATCTTTAATCATTAAATAAAAACCAAGTAGACGTCGTACTGTTGAAAATCCACATTGAGCTAACTGTTGAGCATATTTAGTTCCAATACCAGGTAAAGCATTTGCTGCTTTGATTGCAATTGGTTCGCTAATGAATATTCGATGCTTAACGCTACCTATTCCCGATAGAGTCGATAACTCTTGTTGGCCATTTTCGACTAATGAAATTATTGAACCATTTGAACTTTTTTTCGTAGTTGACAAATGATCATTGGCCTTTTCATCATTATTATAGAATAAAATAGATGATGGACTACTAGATTGATTGTTATTATTAGTATCAAATAATAGATCATTATTTGATTCTTGTTGTTTGTCTGGAAATATTTCGTTTTCTACTGTTTGGCATTTGTCGCTGTCCTTAAGAAATAAATTTTACTAATTTGCTGAAATTTGTTTTTTTTGTTAGAATCTAACCTCACGATGTTGTCTACCAAGTAAATATGCTTTTGTAAGTTCATTTAAATATTCTTGTTCATCAATATTTAACGAACAATTTTGTTTGTCAAGAAATGATTTCAAAAAGCATAAACAAATATCTTCAGTTTTACGTAATGCTGTATTTGAAGTTGTTAAACTTGGTGATTTTGTTTTAAATGATTCTGTTGGCTAAAAAGACAATAAAACATAAGATTTAATAATTCAATAGAATTCGATTCTAAAAATAAAACAAACCATTAACTGATGAGATTTATTACTATCGGAATGTATTGATAATGTTTCATTAGTGATTTCATATGGTAGTGGATCATTGATCGTTGGTTGAACATCGAGTTCTTGATAGATATCTATTGTTGTTCGTTCAGATTGACAGATTTCTATTGGATTTCTATCATCAATATTTGATTTTGTGCTAGATTGTTCGTTAAGATGAGTTTCTACATCCTTAGCTACAGTTCGTAGTTCAGTACATAGATTTAAAATTTTTTCTAAATGTGAAACAATTAAATTGGATTGTTCCGATTTTTTATGTTCTACTGAAAAATCTAGTTCGGGTTTATCATTTGATGATACGGGAGTTTTTAATTCATTATGATATCTATCTATACTAATATGATCAGCTGTTTTCGGTAATGATTGTTCATGGGGGGAAGATATATATTTTTTCGATAAAGATATTTGATCAGGTTGAATATCTGAGCAATCATCTTGAGATTGAACATCATTGTACCGATCAAAATATTTTCGTTTTAGACTTGTATGATGTTTATCATTCGTTGAATGAAGACTTCGTTGTAATTTAAGCATATTTATTTGATCGAATGCATAGAAATGATTTTGACTATAAGGAGGTTGAATACAATTTTGCATTGTTGATAAAAACTGATCACGACGAAGGCGTTTCTTGTGTATCATCTGAAATATGATGAAAAGTTATACAAATATTGAATTAGAAAGAGAAAAAGTGTTAGGACTCGACGAACATTATTACATTCTCTAGGATTAATTAGCTTTATGTTTCTCATTGAAATCCTAAAAGACAGTTTATGACTTACAATTAGAGGTTGAGATAATGATTCATATTGTGGATTAATATCGTTTGTAGTAGCATTACTTGATAATATAATTTGATTTGGTTGAAATTGTAAAGGCATATTATGAGGTTGATTTATAGAAAAATTTGAATATTTAGTTTGAGGATGAATATGAACAGATGAAAAATAATCGGGTGATTGATGTTTATATAAGGGGGATTTAATGTATACAGGTAATCTAAATGATATCTATATACATTCGTAATTATCCTATTAAATTTACCGATTTAAAGATGTGTCACTTTTTGTGGGCAAATTTGATAACCATGAATTACATTTATCGGTTCTTCTAAAATATTTTTTATTACGTTGAATATGAGTCGATGATTGATGATAGTCATCAACAGCATTTCCGTTACTGTTGTGAGTTTTATGATAAAAATTTCTATTAAAAGTTACATGTTCTAGAAGTCTAGATGCGGCTTGTTGAGTAACATTTCCTTTTAATGTAGATGAGAATAAATTAACATTTCTATATTTAATAGATTTCTCATCTAGAAACATCTAGTGGTTTAGATTCAATTTCGATAGTTGAAATAGGAGTGACATTAATCAAGAAAATAGAATATATATTGAGAAAATATAATTAAAACGAAAATGATTTTATTTTCAATCGAATTACAAAGAAAGCAATCTTGGTGCGAAATATAAAGAATTTATTTGTGTTGCTAAAGAAATAAGAAATTCTACTTAACTGTTGAAACCTGACGTTTACGAATCAAATATTCAACATTAAATACAGTAATTATATGAAGATGCAGCTTGCAAAGACATAAATATGCGTATCTATTCGTTCAAGTTTCACCATTGTCTTGATTGATAAAGGTGATCTTGGTTCTAAGTGTTTTTCTCCTCAACAAAGTTTTAGCCACATAATACTGTTTTCTTTTTCATTCAATAGATTCCAAAGAATTGCTCGACTGTACTAATATTTCTTAAGATAATAGCTACCGGTTTTATCAAAACTTGAGCGATGAATTATCTCCCAGATCGAACAGTTCGGCCTGGAAATGGCCGGTGTAACGAACAACTTGATTAGAGTAGCCTGTGCCACTCTCGGCAAAGATGTTTATTAGGCTACTTCAAGTTATCCAGAGTGTAACGACAAAACTAGAGAGTGTCGCCTATGCCCGTCGGCATGATGGTGTATTGTATCATCTGACATCTCCAGAGTGTAACAANGTGCCACTCTCGGCAAAGATGTTTATTAGGCTACTTCAAGTTATCCAGAGTGTAACGACAAAACTAGAGAGTGTCGCCTATGCCCGTCGGCATGATGGTGTATTGTGTCATCTGACATCTCCAGAGTGTAACAACTTCATACATAACGCACGTATATATAGGAGAGAGATAGAAGAGAGATACATTAGAACAATGGAAAGAGAACAGAAAGAGAAGGAAGGAGAATCATCGAAGCGTGCCATCAATATCGGCACAGCCGGTTCCGGTTAGTTCCATTGATTTTGTGGAAGCAGTGTTCCGGTTGGAAAATTTTCGGATTTTTTCCGATGATTTCCGATCGATTCCTGCCGGAAAGCACCGGAACTTGACAAGAATCCGCCGGAAAAGTCCTGCCGTATTTCTGATCGGAATACTGCTTCCATGTTCCAGCGATTTCCCGTGTTTTCCTGCACGATATGGTGACTTTCCCGCATATTTCCTGGAGTATCCTACGGGATCCGGTGGCCGGAATGTTCGACCTGGGGCTCAGGTACTGCGTTCTGTAATGCTCGTTCAACCGATGACTCATCTCTCCGTAGAGAGGTATAAATTCTATTTCATTCCATGCATACTCATAAACTAATACTAATTGGTAATTGTTGCAGTTTAATTCTGGGAATGACAAATATTACTGAATTCTGTTCAACCGCAATTCAAACCATAAATATATATATATATATATATATATATATGCTTAAAAAGCTGTATTCAATCGAACTATCAACAATAATTGCATCTAGAATGAATGATTTATCAAATGTTCACGAAAATTATTAACTCAATTTTGAAAAGCGCCGTATAATCAACTATCAAGCGAAGAACTAAATGCCTCGTGCAATAATTACAGTATCATCTTATGAATATGTTGATCTGAAATTTATTACAATAAACAATATCATTATTTAACACAAAAAGAAAAATCGCTTGACGAAATGAAAGTACAGTTCTTAATTAATTAGCAACATTCCGTGTACAAAGAAAGCGACATTGACAACAGCATAAATGGAAAACAGGTTATTTTCTTAAGCGCTTTACAGTAACAAATACTTCTTTTATTGCGTTGAACAACAGATGTTGATACTCGTGTAACATGGTATGCATCATGGAAACTGCATTCTATCAGTTGCTTAGTTTTAGTTTCGCTTATTTTATTCAATAGATTTCAATTGTCATTAGGCCAATAACAAAAGAGACATATTCTACAATATGTATAGCATTTAAAGGTAATCTCATATTTCTTTTTATAAAGCTTGTTTTTAATTTCGTTTTTAACTTCCCCAGGAGAATGAATCCGATATCGGATTCGTCAGGATCTGATTGGATCCAACCAGCCTATTTAATTAATAAACCATTAATTAGTACGTCAAGCCAACATTAGAGGGTAGTCCGAATAGAGCGTTGGATCCGACGATTAGTCAATGTTACTCCGACACTAGGGATCCGATAGAAATTCGTTCGTTTATTGGAAATTCATATAAAATCCGATCGGATTCCCATAGGATTTTATGGGTTCCGATTGTCGAAATGATCGCCCTGGGTTAGTCAAGTATAGTAAAGCTGAAGTTTTTCTACAGTCAACAGCAATAGGCATATATATAAATAATAAAGCCATTTGATTTACCATTTTATCAAGCATAAAAAGTATCTATCATTTTTTATCATGCTGTGCAATAAGCTTTGAGCCAATTAATTTCCGTAAATGACAGCGTCTAAAAGATTCAAAATGCATTGATCGTGCAAACAGATCTCCTTGCCCAATCATTCTTTAAATTTAAATAAGTTCGGTTGTATATTTAAAATCTTCTTTCTTCACCGAGAACCGATTTATTTTCAATGATCTTATTAATAATTTATAAAATAGATAATTTGTGTTTAAGTTAGGCAAATGATATCTGGCTGTAACACATTCCTTCTTCCCAAACAATGAATCCGATATCAAACCCTATGGGATTACTGGTTGACAAGCTGCTAACAGATTCGATAGTTAAATCCAATTTAATTAGCTGAATCCTTTTTGTAGTACTGAATACTAAAATTAGAGTTCAATCACAAAAGGTACTTTCGCTTTTATCGAATGCGACGATGAGATGATATTGAATTTCAATATAAATGATGCTCTTGACTTGACAACATATTCGTCTGGTTGAGTAGCTGTCTAATTCGAGTTCGAATATAAATGGAGAAAAGAAAAAGTTAAACTTAAACTAAATATAGGAATAGATTTAGTTTTAGTTTTATATTTAGTTTAAGACGGAGTGGGTGTGGATTGGAGAGGACTAAGGGGTAATTGTGGGTGGCGGTGTGAGTGGGGAGGTGAGTAGGAGGGATACCCGGAAACGATGCGGAGGTGGGGGTACCCAGTGTACTTTAAATGTGGTTGTGGGCGATGGATACCATGGAGGAGTGCTCACATGTGGGTGCGGGTGAAGGGTATATATGTATTCATATGTCGCATATATCGGAAAGTTAAACAAAAACTAAATCTATTCATATATTTAGTTTTAGTTTAACTTTTTCTTTTCTCCATTTATATTCTAACTCGAATTAGACAGCTACTCCTGATCTTACACGATCTTGTAAGATCTTTGTCTGATGTTTTGACCTGGGTATGTTGTAGGACAGATTAAAATTCAGTCAGATTAAAATCGATTGAAATAATTTTGACCTGAACTGGTTCAGTTTAAAATTCAACAAAAAAGATTTTAAGCTGAACTAGTTCAGATCAAAATTATTTCAATCGATTTTAATCTGAACTGAATTTTAATCTGTCCTGCGACATATATATAAGATCGGTTGTTACATGTTAGACGAACAAGAAAAAGAAGAGGAAATATTCGACAAATTTTTTTCTCGCATGGATCGGTCAAGTGATGACTGGTCGATTGGGAAAAATCACTTATAGTCACTCGTTGAACACATGTGCGCGAGTTATGAAGTCAATATCCAATACACTATGTCGCGTAACATTTGACTTTATTGAAATCATCAAACCGAAATGAAATACGTCGCGAAGAGAGGAATAATGATCTTTCAAAGATTCGATATGCAAGTGTTACAAACAATCGTTTTAAAATTTATCATATATGTCACATTTTCTTTGGACGAATATGGTCTCAATAAAAAAAAATGCCATAATGAACATTAAAATCCTTTTATCTCTAATACACACGCATCCTATAAATATATTCTATAAATACACATAACCGTAATACAATTAATTCTATACTTATAGTCACTTATAGTGCATTTATTTTCAATGCTGTAGGGATATATGAAACACTTATTTGATAAGAACCAATCTATGGATAAACTATTTTGTTTTCTATATATGTATCAACATTCTTATGCAATGATTTTGGTGTTGAACTTAGTATTATGCATAAATATAAGACTAATGAATAAAGTTGAAATTAATAAAATATGTCTTCATTAATTTTTAATAGTTAATAGAATTTCTCTTGTTTTCGATAGTCTAAATGTTGATTTCGATAAACTTGATAAAAATAATATAAGCTAAATGCAGATATCGCTATCAAACATATGAACTATTAAGCCTACTCAAAAACCATTATCGCATCAAGAGCTCATTTTCTTTCGTGCTCTTAAATTAGTGAGTAAAATTGATATCATATATAAATAAACATTATTAGCATTATTTAACTTCGAAAAGATTATTCTAATGTAAAGATATTTCGAAAATATGTTGATATCAGTTATATACTTTATGATATCAAGCAATCTATATTGTTATTTTATTCGCTTCCATACTTTACCTTCTTCGTTAATGTCATGTAGTCATATGTTGATAAGAATATATTCATCGACATTTCGTATTTCGATTTAAAACTATTTGTCGATGGATATTGTAGTTGTTTGTCTATTTGCTTTGCTTAGTGCTTCTCGATATCCATGTCTTGCGACATCATGCAAGTACGAATAAGACTTATATTCGTTGAAATAATCAATTATGTTTTCAATCGAAAATTTTCTTTCATTTATTAAGAACAAATTGCACCAATAATGAAGAGTGTTGGCGTGAAGCTTTAGCTTATCGTTCATCAGAATTAATCAAACAATTATTTTCATTTAGTAGTCTTGCCGTTCATGTCGATACTTTTCAACGAGAACATTCCAGTGAAGTTTGTAATAAATTTCTTATTCGTTTTTGTACTAACATATTTTATTATTAACACAGCTAAACAATAGTATAGCATTTATTAACAGAACCCTTGAGAATTATTTATCAGCTGAATCAACTGCCAATAATCTAACTATGGATTTATTTAAAACAGCCAAAAAACTTCTTATTGACCATGTAACGAAAAATATTTTTTTGAGTTAAAGAAAATCTTTCATATATCTTTGTTCAAGTGTGCCAATTTAACAGTAAAACCCATTGAATCAATCAAAGAAATGCCATCATTAACATGTACACCATCATCATGTTTTGGAAATAAATTATCTTTTAAAGTGATATTGATAATTACCATACTTATAACTAGTTTGATGCTTGTTATATGTACTGTTCAATTCTTTCAAACGTACAAACGAACAAAAGCTTCAAAATCAGTCTCACCACGTCTCGCAACGTCAAATTCAACATCTATTAATAACACAACTGTCGCATCTAAATCTTCTACATTTTAATTATGAGAAAAACTTCTATGAAATCTGTTGATCAAATGCTTTTTTAAAATGACTATTTTATTCTAATAGTTCAATTATGCATTTGATAATAAGCTTTTTTATTGTTTTGAATTTTTTTCATCTTAGATATAAAAATGCATTGGAATATCGGAGTGATTTCGATATTTCTTTGCACGATTATAGCTGTTTGTGGACGTCGAGATGCATTTGAAACTAAATGCAAGTAAGAGATTAGTGTTTTTCTTTTAAACAATTCAATTCTATTAGAGAATTTCTATAAGACGAACTTGCAATACTTTGTACGGTTCACTTGGTTGTTGGTCAGAAACAGCTGATGGCTTTGCCTATGGTTTATCCACAGCGATGATTGACTATTGTCAAGTGATATTAAATATTCGTCTTCTTACTAGTGAAACCGTTAGTTATATGTTTCTATGATTCCTTGAGTAAAGTTCATTGTCGTTTTGACATATTAGGGTAGTTGGTATAATGCTAGTCATGCAATACTCGCAGAACAAATCAAACAATATTCACTTGAGGATAAAGACGATGCTAAACAATTAACAAAAGAAAATATCGAACAAATTGCAACTTCCTTGTTAGAAAGCGTAAGTATTTTCATTTTGAATAAATAACCGTAAACTGTTATCTCTTTACATTAGTGTTTCGATTCTTCATCGCCTATTACTTTAACTGAGCCATCATGTCCATCGTGTTCTGAAGAACAATTGAAAATAATAAAACAATGGCGTCTTTCCTCTATAATAATTATCTCAATTGGTGCACTATTCTTTTTTATAACTGTATTTTTATATGCTTTTTATAATCATTATACTAATCGTTCTTATACACCACTTGCGTAATAAACAATTTTTATATTCATTATCGAAAACATTCTTTGTTTCTAAGGAAACTAATAAAATATCGAAGCCCATAAATAATATTTTTTTTTCTTCTTGGCAAAAATAGAGCGCAAGCAAAGGGGCACGAAAAAGGAGCATTATGAAATAAAGAAAACAGAAAAAAAGAAATCAATAAGATAGAACGAGAAAAAAAGAAATTTGTTGAAAATGTGGGAAAAAGACAAGAAGAGAATATTTTTATATACTTCCTTCTGTTATTCACATTCGAAATTAGGTACAACTGCATCTTCTTTAGCTGTTATTTCGTCAATGTTATTATTATTATTATTATTATTACTCGTACTACTATTATTATTATGATTTAATACAACTAAATCTTCATTGAGAGACGAATTGGTGATCGATGTATTCATCGATATTGTCGATGCATTTCTATCTTCACTAAACCAAACATGTCCAAGTATATCTTGAGTTAAAAGACGTTCTTCAGGTTTAACACGAATCAGTGATCGAAGTAATGAACGTGCTTTCAATGATATTGTTCGAGGAATATCAGGACGACATCGTCCAATTTTAATAAATAATCCAACCAAAGTTCGATCACAAAATGGGTATCGACCAAAAAGCATTGTATATAAAATAATGCCTAAAAATAAGGAGGTTTATTCTTTCACAATCATATGAGTATAATGAGTACCTAGGCTCCATGAATCAGCCATTTTGCCTGAATACATCTGTCTATTAAGAACTATTTCTGGACAAGCATAAACTGGACATGAAAAACGTGACGATACTAAATCATCTGTTGTTGTTGGAGTGGAAAGCATGATAGCTTCATCTATTCCAGTTAATAATAAATGTGTATTATTATTATCATTAAATATAATTTTACGTAATTTTAAATCTCGTACAATTAAGCCAACACGATGACATATTTGTACGGCACGTACAATTTGAGAAAACAAGTTTCGTGATTCATTTTCATTTAAACGATGTTTTTCAGTTATATACTGATGAAGATTGTTGGTATAATTTGGATAGAGAACAACAGCTGTTCGATCAAGTGATATTATATCACGAAAAAAATGTATATGATATTTATTAGCCAATTGTTCTAATGTTAATTGTGAATTTTTATTTGATAATTGTAGTACGGATATAAGACGTTGATAGGGCTCTAGCCGTTGACGAATGACTTCAAGTGAAAATTCTTTGTATAGTAATGCTTCGCCCGATGGAATATGACGAGCACATTTAAAATCATCTAATTTCGTTTCGCTTAGTTCATATTCACCGATAACACGTACAGAAGGTAGTAGTGGGAGATTTGTTGTAGCTAAGGCAGCAAACGGATTAAGAAGATGAATGGCATCAGGCGTGAGAGGACCCGATGGATCAGCTGATTGTGGAAATGGTGTTGATGAATTGGAATTTGTCGGAGATGAGGATAGTTGTGTTAATAAACGCAGATCACCATATTTAGCAGATGATGAATGACGCGATGTTTGAGACGACGAAGAAGAAGTAGACGAAGAAGACATTGTTTAATGGAGTGAAGAGAGAGAGAAAAGTGAGCCAAAAAAAGAAAATGACGAAGTTAAGAGAGTTAATAGAAAATAAATTAAATTGATTAGAATTGTTCACTCGTATCTGACTTCAGTATCGGTGAATTTTCAGAAGCAGCATTACTAGAATAAAAAAAACACATAATCTAATTAGTTTGACTAGCTAATTTTGCAAATAAATATAACATGTATTTGTATACAAGATAGAAAAGAACTTTCTTTTTGTTGTTAAATCAAACTATTATTGCGCAAGTTATCGTGAATTCTAAGGGTATGGTTACTTAATCGTTTGCTAGAGTTAGAAAATTTGTGTTACATAACCGACTTTGTTTCCTCTTACTTATCTCAGCTCATGCAAAAAATTGAAGAAATTTTAGTTTATTCTTTTGTAATCAATCAGAAACTGATTCAAGGACATGAGAAAGTTTGATCAAATGCATTTTTCTTCTTCTGATCCTTGAGGATACGACTCCATTAATTACTACTTATCATTAATCTCGATCTGTTTAGTTGTTGTTCAATTGCAAGGAAAACAGAAGACACATTTTGACAATGCTCTTTCTCTAGTATTCAATGAGAATATTAGGCAGTTGATTGCATTAGTCGTAGTTGTTTTCCGTTGCCATACATCTGTTTGCGGCAGTATGTGCGCCCGTGACCTTCCACTCGTATATTATGTCGACAGGGACAGTGTCTCGCTCATCTTTTTCTTTTGTCAACGTTGAATGGATATTGCGTCATCATCCTGAATGAACAGAATCTATTTGTCAAAATTTCTATTTCTCGATCGTATCAAATAATATGCTAGATAAAGACGAGACACAAATTGTTGTCAAGCTGACGAAACAGCATTATGAACTCAAAGAACAAAATGACCTTACCCATTTTGAATCATATTTGTATTTACAAGTAAACCAGAGCCAGTGAATTCAATTGCCGAGAGACCAGAAAGTAAAACCGATTTAGCCAAGGATCCAGAAAAATTTGCAGAGCCGTATGAATGTTTAGATATGTTACATGCCATGTTTGTCAATGTTCAATAATATAAATAAAAATTTACTCAAGTTCTATTTCGTTTGTTTATCTCAACAAATTTTTAGTCAAACTGGTTTTTCTGCTCCTTGACGATTATTGTTTTCTATGTAATGGCTTCTCTCTTTTTTGTATTGCGCGCGTGTATAGACAAGAAAGCGAGCAGGAATGAATTTATATACCCAGTCAATGGCGTCTTTTCTCTTTTTATATTCGTTCTTCGAAGGAAGAAAAAGCAGCTAACGCTACCAACACTGAAGTGACACGCAATACTAACATCCAGTTTTTTTTTCCTTCTCTTATTACCCTCTCCGCCTCTTTTTTCTTACCCGCTCCGTCGTTTTTTCCTCTCTCTCTCTTTCTCTCTCTCGAAGTTTTAGAGATTGCAACAAATAATGACGACGCTAGACATCATCGTCATGTTACCCGTTTACTAATGCTGAAATGATAAAAAGAACAATACTGAAAAGAAAAAAAGTTCGCCAAGATACACGTGTAGAAAGGGAAGAAAACAAGCTGATGAAACGTCAAATATTGATGAATACCCATAAGATTATGTCTCAGAAACGATAAAAAGGCTGCACTACGCAAATAAAAATGACTCATGGAAAAAATCATGATGAAACTGTGTTCTTCAACTTCCATGATTTAATAAAAGTTGAAGAAAATTTCGTCATTCTTTTATTGATCTTTCCTGGGAAAAATGACTAATTTCCGAGTATGTCGTCATGTGTTACGCTGTTATCATCATCATCCTTTCGGACATTGTCCAGAAATTTATGTCTATAATTTTTTTTCTCTCTATAAGAGAATCATTATCACATAAACTAATAAATGATCTTAGTAAGATTCATAAGTGACATTATATTATCGGGTTTTTTGATTATACTGCTTCAACGAAGACGGTACTCACAAATGAACATTCTAAGTAACTCAGCATTGTTCGATGATATAATAGAGACACATATGCACACACACACACTTCGATCATTTTCAATGGATTTGAAAGAAACAAATTTATCCTGTTCCCATACGTCATCTCATGCTCCCTTTCTCTCTCTTCCCCTCGTTTCTTTTTACATAATCATTAGAAGAAGAAAAAAGATGTTGTAACAACATACAGCTCTACTTTATTGAAGTGACTAGTACGACAATTATTAGCATTTGACTGGTGATAGCTTGATCTAGGCATAACACATTTTATGTAACTGCTCTTACACTTATATCTTCTTTACAATAGACATTAGATTCGAAAGTATACTAAATGAGCGATCCATCGTTATCGATTACGCAATTTGTAAGGAACTATAATCATATTACGAAATAGAATGAATGAATGAATGAATGTATATACATATATATAAAAAAGTCAAACATACACACAAGGGAAGCACTTGCCACTAGTAAATGGACGCGGCGACGTGATTTACGTAATTGACTAAGGTTATGTAAAAAAAGGAAGAGGGAAAGAAAGACGACGTCGTCATCAAGGACAAGGCCATTGGTTCATGATGATATTCTTTCGTTCTTAGGTAATAGCGGAAGTAGCTTAAATGTTTGCTCTTGAACAGCAATGTGATGACGAAGCTCTTTGGGCAAAAAAAAAAGAATGCGTTTGACGTATTCATGTTAAAGGTTATTCACAAAGATCAATATTGATAAAAATATAAGTGTAGTTAATTATAACTATTTGATGAAAGATGTAACGATTAAAATTGTAATAACAGTAGCAAAATCCAAATGCCTTTAATCAATTATCATTCATGATTCATATAATGACAATGCATTTAAAAAACACTTGCAACGATTTCTAGTTTTGAAATAAATCTCTCCAATTATTTCTTCCCACTGGAGAAAAACGACTTCAATATTCATACGAGTGAATTACATGGGTCTTGCACAATTCTATCGTACGTCTTGGTTTCATTGGTTCTGTCAGTTGACTTGCCCTGTTCTTGCGAAATTATAGAAAAACGCAAAATAAGGGGTGCATACTACACAAGGGCAAAAATAAATTTCGTAACTTTTGTGGACAATTAGAATAACATTTTTCATGTCAAGTCTTTTCTTCAATGGTTTACATTTATGTAAACAGTAGTATCGTATCGGGAAACAGATGTTGTGTAACTGAGCTGTAATAGAGATATACAGCGTACTGCAAGTCTATCCTCGAGACGGTAAAGGTACTCAGTCAGTCATTTAAATGAGAATTCTTTTTCCAAGAAAACAAATCGTGCTTTTTGTTCAAATGCATGCGTTTGAAGTAGATAAAGAGAGAAACACGGCTACGATCAACTAAAAACAGCAGTACGTGTAGAGTAGATTAGTTCCATTTATCATCGACTTACAGTGTCTTGATAGCAATTCTTTTTAAAAACAATTTTTCATACGTGAAGCAAAAAACATAAAATTTCTCATGTTTAATAATATTGACTTCATCTGTAAAACATCTGAAATTATACTAGAATCACAGAAGTCAAGAATGACTATCAAACAGTAATGAATTCGAAGTTGAGTACGATAAAAAAAAATACTTTATTCAACGATTCGATTGCTATTCACTAGCCATGTACTAGAAGACGAAAAAAAGGTTAATCTAAACAGTGATGCAAGCAAATAGTTTATATTTGGAGGACATGACAAAGTAGAACAATCCGTAATGTAGGACATATGATTGTTAAAAGAACTTTAACAGAAAACAGCTGTACAGTTCTGTCTTAATAAATCAATGATTCAATCTTTGCATGAACTTGTTATCTTGTTTGGCACAAGAAAAAATTGTTGACGAAATCTGTACCGCAATAAAATATGAATCCGAATGCAAATCACAATTAAATTACTTCATTCTAAGACTAGTTAGTTCACAGTCGTTTTACTTTTTTGTTCCGAAATGAAGCATGACATGAGGGTGTGGGTGTGGTTGAGGCGGTCACCGTGTTCTCAAAACAAGCAACGCTACTAAAATAATTAGAAAATCTTCTTCGTAAGTTCTAAACTACTTTTCGTTTATTATGCATGCCTAATTTATTTGTCCGAGTCACTATTTTCCTTTAATATTAACATGATAATGCAATTAGTGCTAGTTTCAGCTTCACACTACAACGTTCGGGCTGCTTTAAAAAAAGAGCTTTTGTTCTTCTATTACAAAATTTTCGACCAACTATCAGCGACCAATTTTCGTAGACCCCATTGCCGGTTAGGGGAAATAGTGTAACTATTTGTCTCGATGCCTTACAAACATTTATTCGTTTAAGATGTATATTAAAATTTTTGTATATAGACAATGATCTTCTTAGAAGAGAAAAACTGGTAGATTCTACAAGTTCGATGCATTAAACTAACGTAAGCTGCTTACCTGATAGTTTTCATCGAGACATGAAGAATTCATAGCGTTTCTGTCCAAGAGAAAGCCCAGAAAATGTTTTGGTCTTGTCTTACTTTTGCTGAAGCAGATGATTGTTGTTGATAAAAACTTAGCGTTCCTAGATTTACTAAACTTGTAGAAAACAAGATAACTCTATTCGTCTCTTAGGTTACACGTGCAGTTCATCAATTTTTTAAAAATTTTGATTTTCAATAATAACATATTTTTTATTGTTTTCTTTTTCAATCTTAATTTCTGTCTTCAGTGTGAATATGTTTATGGAATCATATTCTTCATCTTCTCAATCGACAACAAACTGTGTATATGATGATAAAAAGAAGATACATTAACAAAAAAAGAAAAGAAAAATGACAAAAAAAAGAACCCGTTAATTCATTTAATAAAGAATGCTCAATCATAATCACCTAGAATAGGACGAAGAAAACAAAATATGATTTTGATTTTACCTTCTCATTCGAGACTTACTGTAATCGATTGGTTCAGCATCTTCATCAACATTCAAATTTTGTAAATCAACTTTATAACGAAGAATACCTCCAACACCGCCAAAACCTCGAACGAATTGTGAACCTTCTTGACTTTTATCAGTAACAATTTCAAGTGTTGTACCTTGAGTGTTTATAGAAAATATGAATATTGAAAATAAATTAATAAAATCTTTTCATTTTTACCAAAAGTTTTATAATTATTTGCAAACCATTCCAGTAAAGGCATTTCTTCCACATGTTCTAATTCTACACCTGAATCTTTATCTTGAAAATGTGATTTTTCTTTTTCTTGATCCGCCCGTAAAAACAGGGTTTTCGTTTCTTGTGTTTGTGCATTTCGTAACACATAACGCATAACATCAAAATTTTCCCATACAATTAAGATTTCAACGGCACCCATTTCAAGAGCTTTAAGTGTTTCCTCAATACCGAAACAATATTGTCCAGAATCTCTTGATACCTCCTCAAAATACCGAGCTTAATAAAAATGAAAAGAAAAAATCATTCGCCCATGAAATCATTTCAAGAGTTTATACATACAAATAAGTTTTTTTTCTTGAATAAATTTCACATCACCAAGTGTTTCAGCTGCTAATTCAATAGCTTGATTGAAACCATTTTCCCCACCGTATGATATATCAACTCGCTTAAGTACTTTAACTTGTAGACGCTTTAAAATTATAATTAATAAAAAAACAAGCAAACATCATATAATGAATAAATGCATATATTTCATCTTACTGGATCAAACATATCAGATTGATGAAGTTCAGTTTTAAAGTCAGCCAATCCAGCAAGAATCAATCCAGTTACATTTACTTTATCATCTGTTATGAAACATTGTACAGCTGTTTCAGCAACTTTCCGCACGTAATTGTGACGTTTTTCCATACGAAGTCGAGCAAATCGAAGAGCACTTTGACCACCACGGCCATGTTTTTTGGGTAGATCAACACTAAATTTTGTTATAACTTCTCGAGAATTACCTTGCAATGTACCAAATAATGCACCATTACCATCCATAATGATAAATCCAAATCGAGAATCATCAGCAAGTAAGGCTTGTAATGCCTGGAATAATTTCAATTGATCATAGAAATAATATGAAGAGGTATCTTTTTTTATTAGCCGTAATAAAGACAATAATCTTTACTAATGATTTTAAAACAAGCATTCAATTACTACAGGCCATCCTATCTGCTCGATAGAAGAGAATGCCATGGCTTCTGCTTGTCAGAAAATCAAAAATTCCAATAGTGATTAAATATTCTCAATTACAAATATAGCAACTGGACATGCCTTTGTCTTGATGATAAAAGTGTTTTCCTTCAATTGCAAATAGAATCTAATCTATTGAGGTTCTTTCTATGATTTTTTCATGGTTCAAAGATCAATGCAACTTAACAAAATAAATTTACATTGTGAATCATGCAATCAATACTGAAAACAAATATTTGCTTCGTGCTTCTCGTTGGTTGAATAGCTTCAACATTATTTCGCTTAAGAGAAAAATTTGTTTTAACAACATTTTGATGCTGATTTTGTTTAAAAAGAAGCCCGCAGTTAATCGTGTTTTGCAACAATATATTAACAAGTTGACTCTCTCCATAATTGAACAAAATGATTCCTTATTCGTTCAAGCTCTAAACCATCATAACAAAGAAGAAAACATCGTTCACATTTTGAATTCCCGATATCTTACAGCATGATGATTTTCTTGCTTAATCCTTCTCAAATTTCATTCATATTTGACTCTTCGTCTATAATTAATACATACTTCTGTGTGAAATTTATTGTCGCATAGATAAAGCGAAGTATTAATCGCTTTGAAAGGTTCAAAATCAATGTTGACCTTTTTTTCTTTACCATCTTCTGTCACTATGGTACCACAATAAATAACAAGTCCATTATTGGGTACTGAAAATAAAATAAAAACACATATTTAAACACAATATTATTTATCGCAATAATTCTACAAAACTTCAAACTCTTATTGTATAGAAGAATTTGAATTGAAATCATACCTTTATTGTATAGTTTTAGTCGCGCTTGCACAGAAGTAATAGCAGAAAGAACAGATAATCTATTAACACGCGATTTAATATTCGATGCTGTGCCGTATTCATCAGCAAGCATTTTAGCTATACGTGGTACTTGATCTCGGGGTGGAATAATCAGTGAAATCATGCTTGTGCCATTCCTATTAAAAAAATAATAGTATTAATAATTTGTAAATTATATTCTATACCCTCTGGCTGCTTCTAAGCTTTTGATTAGTTTTTTAATTTTCCAAATTTCAACATTTTTGTCTGATGTTTCTTGCGGTTGTTCAGCCATGAGAACGACTTGATCAACACCGGGATATTGAGAGTAATCGAAGAATTAATTGAGAATATGAATGAACACACACTCACACACACAAATAACAGTTTCAACAAAGGAAAAAAGTTTAATTTTTGTTTGGTTGAGCAAAGGACAAAGAACTTGCGATGTTTTCTTTGAGAAATAATTTTATTATATACGCAAAAACACGTCGATTACCTTAACGATGAGAAACGGAGGTGCAATTTATGAAAAAGACATGAAGAATAAACATAACAACACATACATATATATAGATAGATTGTGGCGCAAGAATATAAATCGATAGTTGAGACACCAGTATTTCGCCGTCGTAATTGTTTTCTGTTCGATAGGAGAAATTTCGCAATTATGTTTCGAAATAATTTTTCCTAGTGAAAGAAACATTTCGTGATGAATATTTCAATTAATAGATGGAATTTTATCAACAGATGGAGCTGTATGAAGAACAACAATGAACTAAAGCGAGTGAGGCTTTCATTCGAGCTCGGCTTTTTGAAATTGATGATAAATTAAAGTTTTTCTAGGTTCCATCGAGGCTAGGAATGTGCCACTGTTGCATTGCCGTCACAATGGTTTTCAAAAAGTCTTGTGATTTTTAAGACTTTGACTGGTTTAACCTAGAACTACTGTTGCTAATCGCTCAGATTCATTAAGGTTCACAGTATAGCATATATAATAACCGAGATTTTGTGCAAGCGCATCGGTTTTGGAACGCTGTTTCTAACGAAATCTGTCGCCTTCGTAGACATTTCTGCTATGAACATATATGGGTGAACCATGAAGTCACTATCAAATGAACTATGGTGGATCCCTAGTGATAGTACTGGGGCGGTTTCCAACAGGGTACCCACAGAGTAGTTCAGTGAGCACCCGTAAATATATCTAAGATACGTGCCTCAAGTAACCAATAAGTATTCAAGTATTGAAAAGTACTTCTGAGATACTGGTGCCCGAATACTCAATCTGGTGCATAGGCTACTTTGAACTCAGTGCGCTTGCACTAAAGATAACATTGACTTTAGTGCAGCCATCAGAGCAGAATGAATACACAACTGAAATGTGCACAGATCATGTCGTTGAATGTTTGCCGCAGTATCACGAGTAATTCGAAGAATTTTGCTTGAGAAAATAAATAAAAACTACACGTAGGTTGGATATTCGACTGAATTTGAATTGACGTGCATCGTGAAGAGAGGAGTAGTAATCTTCAAAAAATTCTATATAAAAATATTAAATCATTGCTTTTAAAATTTTTTATATACTTGTCACATTTCGCTTAAAAATATGACTAAGTTTCAGTTGAATTAGATTTTCGCTTTGTCACTGTAGATTAGGCTATATAAGTTTTGATCAAAATAGAGAGAACGTGACCGTTCATTGGTCAAAAAGTTCAATCAATATTTTTGCAATGACCGAATTGACATGCTGCAATATAAATGGAGTTGAAACTTGAAGAATTGTTTGCTAACTTGTAATTGATGCTGAAGATTCCAGTGAAATTTCATCCGAACATGCATAAACAATAAGTTGTTAAGTAATATAGTGTTGAAGTTAGTAATATCTCTATGATAACAAGCAGAAACTTTAGAAACAAGATTAAATAGACTTTAAAACCAGTTATATCATCGATGATGTTGTTTGCGTTATAGGAATTCAAAGGAAATGCTCCCATTAAAAACTAAATAGTACTTTGTCTATTATTTGTATCTGAAAATTTGTAGATTGACAATTACATTATGTCCTGCTAGAGTATAAACAGATAACTCGTTATTGTGCGGATATTCCTCAATTTTATAGAGAAAGTAGGACCGAGATTTTGTTAGTTCCTGTAAATAAAATGAGCAATCATAATGATTATAACTATCGAATTTCACTGCTTATTTTTCATCAAAATAGTACGACATCTATGTTATGAGACCTATATATATATATAAATTAATGCATGCGTTGTTGTCGTTGAACCTTTTCATTATACAATAGTGATATAACTAGAATAATTATTTATATCAGCGAGAAAAAAATGCCAGAAATGCTACCATTAAAACTCAATTAGAAAAGAAAAGGTCAAGATATATCAATAAACGGGTGTTCTACCACATTCCTCATCGAAAACAACAATAGATAAAATAAATAAATAATTGTTTTGATTCTCATATTTTCTTTTTGCAGAATCGTAGTTTTTCAAATGTCATTTTATTGACTAGTAAAGAAATAAGTTCACTAAAAAATAGATATTTTTTTTTCTATACTAAACAACTATAATAGCAGAAAGTTTTCCTTCTGAAAACTATTAATTTCATCGTCTAATTGATATTTGATCAGTGATAAGAAATTCAAATATAATAATAATTAAAACTTTTCGAGTTCAAATTATCAATCGATCATCACCCGTTTTGTTTACTATGTAGAACTATTCATTATATCCTAACTGGGCATATGTTTCATATATAAAAGAACATTACAATAAAATTTGATGTTGAATTATTTTTCGATCATCAGACAGCTAATGGCAAATTCATTGAGAGTACGTAATAGCTTTCTAGTTTAGTGTAAACAATACAGAGAAACAATAAGCTTCATGTCAGTTTTATTGCTGCTATATCGCTTAAGATAATTCTTGATGAAAGCTAATTATCGGGATGAATTAATATTAATAATTTGAAACATAACGAAATCGTAAGCACATGTTTATATAAGATGAAAATGTTTGCACGCCTTAATCAATTCAAATGGAACTTTTTGTAAAGCTATTAACGCACCGAACTCTATTAATAATATATTTTCATAGGATTCTGTGTGGAAACCACTATAATGCCTACCATTGTTATATAGGGCTATGTAACCATTGGAAGTCATGAATGTGCTATTGTCGGATGGTCATTAATCATATTTTATGATGAAAATGTTAGTTTTCTTGCTCAACAACCATAAACAGAATTGATTGTTGAATGTGATAAACCAAATGAAGCATTCGGCTGTTGTCAGATTGAGAGCGAAGCTCTAGAATAATAGTATTGATCGATAAAGATATAATCATAGAGACAGTATTATAAATGCTAGTTTTGTTCTACGCTAACACTATCTCTAATGTAATTGCTCTGTAAGCTTATAAAATCGAACATTCACAGGTCTGATAGGTTATAGTTCATATGTACGGTAAGCATTTATGATCAATTATTTTCATGTTTGAAAGAAACATTGAGAAAAAATTTATTTTTGAAACGTACTGTATTCTATAATTGTGCATTTACCTGTCATTGTAAATGATCTTGCATGAAGCCATCTGGCAATAATAATTTTCTAATATTTTTCTTTCCTTATGTAAAAAGCAGCTTATTTTTTTCTCGTTCTCCTTTTGACATTGGCAAGCAATTTACATGAGTTACGATTTAATAAATGTAGATTTTTATCAATAATTATTTATCAATGATCCGTAAATGTTATTGCACTATAACTTCAATAGTTGACATTATGCTCGAACAACGATAAAAAGTGAAGTGAAATTTTCATGATGATCTTGTTTTATACAGCTACTATTTATAGTGAATCTTAAATGTAAATGAAATTTTAAGGCAATAAAGGTTTCGATAAAAAGAAATAACAGTGTTCTAAGTAAAATATGCAGAAATTTTTGAACAAAAGTATACGATTCATGTTAAATGTCATGGAACTTGAATAATTCAATAGAAAACTAATAACGGAAATATTCAAAACTTAAGTTAAAGAAGAAATAAAATATTTTTAATTACTTAATATTAGTACTGATCAATTCAAACTGTATGTAAATATATATATATATATATATATATATCGGTCTAACAAGTATTTCGATTTATATTTACTCTTGGCCAGTTTGATTTCATTCGTTATTGATTTATGCATCTGCCCTTGAACATATTTAGTATTTTAAAAGTATATATAACTGAATAGAAATCCTTGAACGAATTGAAATTTGTCTCATTCTGAAATAAGTCTACTGAATTTTGAAAGTTATTGTTAGAGAGACTTCAACGTGTTGTTTTAAAAAGAAGTCAAGTGACCCTTTTAAAAGCATGCATTGAAGTTTTTCACTTATTTGCATTGAGCCCTGATCAAAGCTCATATAATATTGAACAGACACAAAGAGAAAACTTCGATAACTCGTTTATCTTTTGTTTCCTCAGCAATCGGACATGCCTTTTTTTGATAGAATCGCTTCGATAAATCTGTCAATGAGTTCTGATTTAGATTGATAATTATATTATCTTAACACAAAAGAATAAAAAAAGAAAAAGAAACATAGCCGTGAGCTAACTTCCTCATCGACCAGATATAGAAGACTCATAACAAGATATTTGACCTGTGATCACATGGCTCAACTTGATTGCTTTTCATGTATCATTATAGGCAAGCGTTGTGGCTGTCTCAACGATGATAATACGACGAGAAAGGTACGATAGACAGATTGAGATTGAGCCCTATTTAATTGTCATCTTCTATGCATACACTAGTGTTAACGAACATCATCTTTTCGTTTGTCGACCGTGATTTGTATCACTACATGTCGCGTTCAAAGTTTAGCTTACGAATGAATGAGACATATAGAAAGACGAGGCGGCTACCTCAAACTTTGATCCCTTCTATTTCTTTTTTTACTATATTGTAATATATGTGAGACCCTCGAACAGCCAACAAGAAGGAAGAAATAAGTGAATGAGCAGATGAAAATGCCAAAAAACAGAACAAAGAAGAACGAAGGAACAGGAAAAGAACGAGGAAAGAAACACAGAGAGAAAGTTTTCAGTTAATTCTAAAGTGAGTTTGACGGCAGCGGCAACATTGCAGTTTCATTCCGTCTTTTTTCTTCTTGTCCTTCTCCATAAAAAAAACGAGAGAAGAGAGCACGACACACGTGTTTGCCTGACAGAATAGCGTAAAAAAAGTCCGGATCATTGTTTGCATTCATCATCTAGACGTATATACATACATACACACATATATGTACACGTTATAATAGGTAGGTTGAAAAATTATTGTTTTTATTTTATTTTCCTTGATTCTTATAATTTCAATTATTATTTCATAAAGTGTATCGAATAGGAGATAAGTTTATCTGAAAACCCACGGCAAAAAATGGGAACGTGGCAACAGGTGTCTGCAATGGACATATTTTTTTCTCTTTTCATACGTTTTTGATTGTTTGACTACGTTTTCATCAATTGTTATTTTCAAGGGAAATCAACAATAACTTGTCATCTGTTGAAAAACCTGTGCATATAACCTTTAATTTTCTTCTGCTCATAACAATGACATATTCAGCCTCAATTATCAAGGATATTTTATCTTGTAGTTTGTTTAGAAAGTTTCTTTTGGAGTACTCATTAGCAAACATTCTTTATGCCTATTTACAAAGTTTTAATAATATAGATCGATACTTAAGTTCTTTCTTTTCGTATTCGTTTTTGACGATCATATTTCATTTCGTATAAAGTTCCGCCCACTCCACCTCGTCTCACATTTCGCTGAAAAATTGTTGGCGTATAGAAGATATTTCACTTTTTTTTATTTTATTTAATACATTCTCACTTCTACCTCTTATTAGCACTATCTCGCTCGATAGCCTCTTGAATAACACGAGACACCATACATCTAGCCTGTGTATTGCCTGAAGGCAGTAAATGAAAATATTGAACAAAAAAATGAAAAGGAAAAAATTTTCATGTGTGCGCGAATGAGCGCGTCCACCCTCAAGAGAGATTACGAAGCTGCAATTTGCACTTATACATATTGTTGCGTCATTGATGCACTATTCAATCTTCTTCGTTTTTTTTCTTTTATCGCCTATTGTTAGTGATTTTTAGTCATGTTGTTATTCGTAGTTCAAGAACTTCTATGTACAATTTGAGTCATTTGGTCAAACGGTTACGCAAATGAAGATGAGAATATAGAAGGATAGGTGTGCGTGTTTGAAAAAAAAGCTTAACGCTTGATCGCAAATACCAATTGTATGGTTATACAGGCGCAAGAAAGATAGATTGTGCATGCGAAACACGAACAGCATAAAGAGAGAGACAGACAGAGAGAGAGAGAGATATACTGACATACAACTATCGATAATGATCATCGGACCAATAGTAGTTTTCAATTATTGATATTGTTGTAGGCTTGTGAAATTAACATACGACTCCATATGGTGTGACATGTTTCAACATTGAAAAGAAAAGCATTTTCTGTTCACGCTAAAAAAAGATCAAAGATAAAATCATTTGCATTTGTTAAGAATACGATTAAAGATATGAATTTCAAAACAAAAAGACGAGAGCTTGTCAATAGCAAAATATTTGTTACAATACTTGTATTGAGTAGATTAGTTTGAAATTCTTAACATATTTTTCTCTGCTATTCTTTAATCGATATTAACCAGTTGGCTATTTATTTAAGACAATACAATAATAATTCATTCTTATCTCAATTATTCTTCATATATCATGTTTTTTTTCTCGTTATTCTCGCAGCATTTGAATATTTATATTGATGGAGTAAAAGATAGACATAAAAATGCTTAGTACGTTTTTTAAACCAACGTAGAGAAATCTATACAGAAATGTCAACATTCGTATAAATTAATATTTAACTTTCATTTGAAGTACAAATGAACAGTTCTCGGCGGTTTTTTTTCTGATTCAGTTAAATTTATGTTTCTCACTATTTATTTATTCGACATTTTGTTCTATTCATTGCCTCCTCCAATTTGTGAATAATACTCACGAAACTATTTCTCTTCTATATTACAGGTGTAGCATAAAGAGAACCGGCAACAACAACAACAACACAATCATTTTACAATTCATGCAATGACTCATATTAAACGCTTGTATATATATATATATATATAATCATACAGCAGAATAATTTTGTTTTTTAAACTTGATAATCATAATGTCGATTAGTCCTTCACAACGCAATTCTTCTCCAGAGATAGTTAATACAATGACGGGCAATTCCAATGAAGATGATGCACAGCAATTTCAACAGATTATACGTGATCGAAAATGTAAGCTTATTTTTTTCCTTTTCAAAGAGAAGAGATACTAATTTCTTCTGTCTACGTTTACTCTGATAGTTTGCAAATATATATATATATATATATATGCTGTTCGATGATAAACGTTGTAATTAGTCTCATAGTAACCTTGAGTCGACTAAGGACAGTTCCTTTTGCCATGCTATCATTGTGTTCATTGCCGTACATTTCTGTTTTGCTTCTGCTCATAGCTTTATTTATTGAGTTTCTCACGTATGATAATAGTATACGAGTATCATCGTATTTGATAACTGAACGGAAAATGATGTTCTTACTTTAGTATACACGAATAGTTCAAGCAAGCGTAAACGAGAGAATAGAGTGATGAAAAGATACAGATAGATGCTATTGGAATATGCGTCGAGACGGACAGAAGCACAAATATTGCATTAGGACGGGTGAGATCTTTGCATTCCTCCCTGCGCTAAAATGCACATAACGAAAGAAAACAGAAGAACAGAGAAAGAAGAAAAAGAAAAAGAAGCAGTGTCTTCTTTGTGGTATTAGAGATAAGCGACCAGCAGCCAAAGAGTTATATCGCTATCCTATCTCCGTCATTATTATTATTATTATCGTCGTCGTCGTCGCCAACCTCTTTATATTTTGGAACGAAGGAAAGTGGGCGGACAGTCAGTATCTTGCATTAACTAAAACTTTTCGAACACTTGACCTTCGCAATAATCCTCATCGAACGATACAAAAAAAAGTGTATAATACGATCACCAATGTCAGCATCAATCACTGATGAACCATTAGGTTCGATTGATGAAGACCTTACATGTAAGTTTTTTAATAAAGTTTCAGTTTACCAAGTATTATCTAAAAACGATATGAATGAAAGAAAATAAACTACACATTTATTATGCGTATATAATAAAAGATAATATAGCTTAAAGAAATACTCTTATCTTTATTGACCAATCAATATATCTCTTCATAGGATCAATAGTATATAGTTGAATAGATTCTTAATGTTATGTTGAAAAAAAAACGTATGTTTATGTGCATACGATTGTGCCCATAGCGAGAATTACTATCGTATAGCATCTACTTGAGAAAAGTATGTGTGACGAAAATCAACAAACGTTTAATTGAAGAGGAAAAAGAGTTTTGATAAGTTGCCTACGGCTCTTATTTGAATAGAGACGAAAATTCATGCTACAGAATTTCCCTTTGCTCTTGTTGTTTGAAGAATATTATATAAGCGTGGATGTAAAAGTCGGTATATTTAATATGTATGAATTCTTGGCTTTTACTTTCATGGGTCCTGCTGTTACCATTTTGATAGGAGAAAAATGTTAGATAGGCAAGGCAATATCTTATCTGTTAGTACTTTGTATCGTCTTGCACTTGATTCAAATGTAAATTAACGCACACATATTTTGTGTAATAATAAATACTACTGTTGATCGATTTGCATGTGTTCATTAATCATATGTTTTTCTAAGCGGGAAACATACACGAAGAAATGATATTGTTTTCTTTCCTAATATAATCTGATTATGTGCTAAATAGGCGACATTTAATCGTTTTCTTTTCGAAATGCATGCTATACATGCATGGTGGTCTTTGATGGATGAGTTGCACATTTTTTTTTGTGGTTATCATTGGCTGATCAGTTAATGTTAACAATCTTGATAAGTTGTCGGTCAATGTAGTCATGCATCTATTTTAAATGTAGACGATATTTACGTTAAAAAAATTCGTTCATTCATTGAAGACATTAAACGCGCATATTAAATCATCGCGTATCTTTCTATCGCATGAATATATATGAAAAGAGAAGAATAAAAACTAATGAACTTTGTCAAATTAAAGTAGATAGGTCAGTGGTGACCTCCCAACAGTACATCTTATCGTTGTTTTTTATATTTGATCTCATCGAAGTACAGTCATAGCTTTTCTTTTGCTATGCGTCATTTTTTTCCTATTATTGATGGTTACCGTTCGACGTTATTTTATAGACGAACGTGAGGATATCCAAAAGAAGGCATTCACTAAATGGATCAATAATCAATTAGCGAATGTAAGTAGCGAATCTATTATTATGCAATAAATTATTGATTTTTTTTATTATATTTATATTTTAAGACAACTCCAACACTCACTATTACAGATTTATTTCAAGATTTACGCGATGGAGTTGTTCTACTTCGATTATTGGAAGTATTTACTGGAAATGAATGTGTATGTAATGAAAGACAAACATCAGAATTAGTTTGTATTTTATTGTTTTTTTAATTCTATAGAAAAGAGAAAATGGTAAAATGCGTGTACATCATATTGGTAATGTGAATAAAGTTATAGCTGTACTCAATGAACATGGAGTAAGAAAATCAGGATTATCAAAATTATACAGAATTATGATTTTTGATTTTATGTTAATTATAGATCAAACTTCTTAGTATATCGTCAAATGATATTGTTGATGGTAATCCAAAATTAACACTTGCATTGATATGGTCCATAATTCAATATTGGCAAGGAAAAGATGTTATTGAATCCGTTGTACCTGATTCCCAGCAGACTAACATTGAGAAATTTCTACTTTCATGGTGTCAAGAACAAACAAAAGGGTAACACAGAAAGAGTTTATTAAAATTTTTCAAAATAAATTTTGGATTCCATTTCAAAAATTAGATACAAAGGTGTAGCGATTAATGATTTTACACGCAGCTGGCAAGATGGTCTTGCTTTTAATGCGTTGATCCATAGATATCGGCCAGATCTATTTAATTATGAAGACATTTTACAAAATGCTTCCGCTAGAAATCTTGAACATGCATTCAGTGTCGCAAAAAATGTTTTCAAAATTGATCGATATCTTGACGTTGAAGGTTTGAGTAATTATTATATGTCAAATTTTTTAATTTACGCATTCCTCCTTTAGATGTTCTCTCCGATTATCCGGATAGAAAATCTATTTTAATGTATGTCATGTGTCTCTTTCAACAGTTACCAACTAGTAATATTGTTATCGAAGATAATGAGAGAAGTGACCCCTCAACGACAACTACGACGACGACGATAACAAATGATAAAACAACAGAGACGAAGGTTTGCGATATAAACAAAAGGAATTTCTTGTTTTCGATAAGGCAAATCTTTTTCAGTCTCAAACAAAAACGGATTCAACTCAATTGCAACAATATCAAGCTAATATGGAAAGAATACTTCAGTGGATTCTTAAACTTGAAAATGAGCTTGATAAACAAGATACAACTTTATCAGATGATTTAAAAGCTATTAAACAACGATTTCAAAATCATGAGGTAAAAAAGAAAAATTTTGGCTTCTTCTTCTTATTATTATTATTATTGTTGCTGTTTTTTTAAATGTATCTAAAGGCGTTTATGATCAGTTTAACTAAAGATCAAAATCAAATCGGTGATGTACTTGTAGAAGGAAATAAATTATTAACATCCAAAAAAGTTCATCTACATCCACAGCTAGAAAATGAGATAAAAGAACAAATGAAAATGCTTAACCATCGATGGGAATTGTTACGTTCGAAATCCCTTGATAAACAATACATGTAAGATATTGTTTATATATATTTTTTTGATCAAAATGGAAATACTCTTGCGATCATATAAATTAGTTTTGAAGTCGATGTAGTACGACAACAGCATATTTTCTTACCATATTCCAAATAGGTTTCATTTGATTCGTCAAATAATTGAGAAGAAAAAACATGTTGTTCGACCAAGAAATTACCTATCCTATTGCAGTTTTCGTTTGTCAAACACAATTGTTATTTTAGTCGCCTTTAATAATATTATGTATAAGAAATATTGGGGAGAGGGAAGGGGGAGTTTCACGAGATATGTATGAGTTTACTTTAGATAGGATATCATAGTATTTAGAAATTTAACTGAGTAATTGCATTTTTCGTCCTCCAGAATCTACATAAGAGTACGTCATCTTAAAATCGAAGATTAACTCGTGCCTACATTTGAACGAACGTATAAGTATCTTAAAAAAGAATTACGCCTAATCTTTCAGTTTCTATATTTCTTAAATATTTACAACTCTACACCCTCGAAATACACATATTTATTCAGATATACAGAAAAGAAAAGTATCGTATGAACTTTGTAGAATTATTTTCTAGTAACTCCTATATGACACTGAGTTTTCGTAGAAATCTTAGAAGATTGATAAACAGATGCAGAAGTTTCTTTAAGAGCACTATGTAATATATCCGAGCGAAAAGAAAACATCAATATGAGAAAAGGCTATCCAAGAAGCTTTTCTCATAAAGGCATTGTCCTATCCTTGGACAAAAATGTAAACAACAGATTTCTTTTCTTTTCCATTTCTTTATCTGTCATAATATGTCATGTTAACGAGGGAAAATATCCAGCTGTCGTCCACTATTCTGCTTTACATTAGGACTATCAGTCCGAATGAGTCAAATAAGCGTATTATTGGATTTTTCATTATGGCTTACGGAGGAAAGAGTTATCATCATACCTTTACTGAGATCGATGTATCTTTAAAGCAAAACCTAGATCAAAGGTTCTTTCAATTGAAACATTGTTTATCGGTAGATTTAACGAAGTAAAGTTCAAAATGTTGAATGAACATAAACATGATTTTCTCGAGAAATTCTATGTTCTAAATGAAAACAGCGAATACATGACGCAGACATTGTATATCTCGAGAAAATCATGTTCATTTTTATTCGAAGTTTTACAATTATCAAATCTATCGGTGAGGAAGTTTCACATATCATAAGTCGGCCATGAACTCGAAAGATATTTGTAGGATTTCCTAAGGCTCACTAATGCTCTTATTCATAATATGAAGCCGAACAATATCCGACAATTGTTTCTGTTCTCTAGTAAGACTTTATTATAAGGTCAGATTTGTTTGAAATCATAAAGTTCAAAATTTTCTGTTTTCCGCAATTTTAGCCTTCATAAAGCATTAATGAAACTTCAAATTGATCAAATCGAATCATTCGACGCTTGGCTATTTCAAACTGAACAGCGTATATCAACAGATTTAGATTTAGTCGAACCGAATCTATCGGACATTGAACGGCAACATCAACAATTAGCTCAATTACAAGATGAACTTTTTTCTCAACAGGCTATTACTGAATCATTACAAAATATGATCATTATTATCGATGATTCCGTGTCAGATGAAGAAAATTCGCCATCGAAATATACTGCATCCGAAATCGAAACTAAATTATTAAGTTTAAGTGAGCGTTGGGCAAATATATGTAATTTTGTACATAATCGTTGGCAACAATTGCAAGAAGTTAAAATTGAATTCGAACAAATTGAGTTAAATCGAATAAAAGCTGATGAATGGTTAACAAGTAAAGAAGAAGAAATGGGTAAAATTAAAACCGAAACAAATACTACCGATACTGAAATACTTTTACAACAAGTCCGTTCGATTCAGGTAATAAAAAAAAAAAGAAAAGATCTTACTAATTCGACTTTAAACAGTGTAAAGTTTTGACTATTTATCTAACGATAAACATTTTCAATCAAATGATTTTCACATTAACAAATATACTGATGACCTTTTTATGTATTCAAATGATCAATTCATCAATCATAAAAATGAAAAAGATCACGTTTAGCAAATTTTTATCTTTTCAATAGAAAATTTATTTTAATTTCTAACAGAACATTGACGTTGAGGGTAAGAAACCAAAAAACATCCCATTTCGAATATTTAATTGAGTATTTTAAAATTCAAATAAATTTCTTCTTGAATTTTTCGGATTTAATTTCACGTATCCTTGAACAAAATCGATAGTATCTTTTACTAAATAGAATCAATGCTACGTGAACAACACGATAAATGCAAATCATTCATGTGCTTTCTATTCACTATGACTGTTTCTAGTAGCGTAAAAACTTCCCGTAATAAGAAATTGTTTTCTTCTGTACGGTTTGGCCATGAGCGAATACAATGATGCGTTAAGAAATATTACCAAAAGGAAAGAGAGATGGTTACAGTCAAAAAGATGTTTTTTTTTTAAATCTAACAAAAACTAAAATGACCTATAGTTTCACTCTGATTTTTTGTGTCCTAAAACAAGAACAAGTTTTCCTAAAAAAAGGAACAATCATACTTATTTTAAGTCCATTACTAGAATAGAAATGTTCGCTTTCAATATAGATAATGCTTCGATAATTGCTTTCTTTTTGTGTCATAAGAACATACTCAAAAATGCTTTTTAATCTATAGAAAACGGAATCTGAAATGAACGACATACGCCAATCAATTCTTTCATTGGACAACAGTTTGAAGATTCTAAGTACATTTTATGATAGTACATCATCGAATGAATTAAAAACTTTAAATGAACAAATAAATACTTTTGAAAAGCGTTGGTCACAACTTATCAATGACCTTGAAGAATGTTCGGCACGAGTAAATTTTAGAAATCTTTTTCTTCCGTTTCTTCTTAAAAAAAAAGAAATTTCCTTTTCTTTTTCAAACTTAGCTAAAGAAAGTGAGTTCGAGCGTTGAAAAACATGTGCACACAAATGTAAAGACAAATAATCATCCCACACAGAAAACGATAACCTCAACAACAACAACAACAGTTGAACAAACGGAAACTATGACTGATAATTCCGACGATTCAACAAATAAGAAAACAAGAAAGCATAGTGAAAATGCCCTAAAATCTGACTTTGATCTATCTGCTAGAAAATATATCGATTGGATTGAAAACATCGAAAGAATATTAAAAGAAAAACTGTTAAACCCGTTAAAGCCTAATGAACGAGAAGAAATTATTCAGGTAAATTCTTGTCACTTTTTCTCTGCCAGCTAGCATTCATTTCATTGTCCGTTTGCTTAGGAAGTTAAAACAAAATATTTATCATACGATGATCAATTGAAAGTGCTTGTTCAAACAGGCAATGTTATAGCAAAACAATTAAAAGATGGTAAATATTTGATTTAGTTGCGGGTTTTCGTTTTTGATGGAATGAATCCTTTTTTTCTTCTGCTCCAGCTAATGAAGATTCTAGTGAACATGAGTCATCATTAAAATTATTAGAAAATCGATGGCAAGAACTTCATAATCTAATTCTTAAATGCGAACTCGAAAGCGAACAAGTAAAATTTAATAGTGAAATTGACGCATTAGTTCAAGCACGTGCCGAGTATCAACGATGGCTCGAATCAACCTCACTGTCGGATTCAACTACTGAACTACAGGTATAATTAATCGAACTAAAATAATATTAATTAAAAGATGATCGATGTTACATCATAGTTCATAGATCAAATGTGTACGTACACATAATATACCAATAAGTTCGTCGATAATTGGCAGGTGTTGCCCTTTTTTTTCTCTTTCTCTGTTGGTGTAGCTTTAATGGTGTGAATATAGTTTCTTTAATGGTTAATTTTTGGACGACATATATAACGTATGTGTATATCTCGATAACTGATATTTGAAGGATGATTGAGCGATGATATCGTCGCCTAATCGGCAACAAGAGTATGATAATATCTTATAAATAGCAGAAAACTAGATAAGAAAAAAACACATTAAACATATAACAATCTGTCAAATCGAGAGGAATGATGTATAGTTCTATCGTTTTCCTCATCAATGGATTTATTCGTTCGATTAACATTATTATTGTTGATTATAAAAAAATGACCAACGAGGCATCAATCGAAAAATATTTAAATAACAATATTGTAGTTTTTTTCTTGTTATTTTTTTATATTCTCCTCTGTTCTCGTTCCTGTCATTTACTTTTTTCTCGTCAGTCAGTCAGTCAGGCAGGCAGGCAGGCAGTCACCACTACAAAACACTTTTTTTTTCTACTCATCGCTCTAATCGTACATTTTCTCCGCTTTTTCATGAGACGTGCACATATACATAGTCGTCAGTTATAACAAGCTATTTGCATTTTCATTCACCTCAATACATTTATATATATATATATATATATATATATAAACACAGTGGATTGATAAAGAGTATACGCGGGACCTTGATTATATCGAATTCAAGTTCGTTACTATTTTGAATATTGTTTTCGAATAGGTATCGAAAAATAACACAACGCTTTTCTTTTTCTTTTTCTTATTCATATTAATATAAACGAAGAATTAATTAATGTTGTTCTTTTTTCTATTCATTACCAATAGACGAAATTAGAAAGTATTCAGACATATAACGAACGTCTTGCATATTTAAAACGTATGGCTCAGCGTTTTGATACTGATACTGTTCAACGTACAAATGATTTACTACGTTCATGGGACGAAACACATTCCCGGCTTCGTAAGTAGCAATATAATTGCATTGTCATTTTGTTCTTTTTGCTTTATTCATTGTGTTCTATGTGTGTTTCATTCTTATTCACTATTGGTCTCTTCGTCATCCAACTTTTATTTAGTTTTTTCTCCGATCACAAATCTGTCGTTGATTAAGCTGCGGCATAAGTCATGTGTGTATGCGAACGTGCATACAGGTCACCACTAATGCAACTGACCGAAACAGAGGAAAGAAGAGGACAGCGAGGTTATCTATACTAACTAGTAATGTTCTTTAGTTCACAAATTATTATATAGCCTCTGTACTTCATTCTCTTTCTTTTCTTCTATGCCGCTATTGGATACAAGCATATATATATATATATGCACTCATGATATTGTTTTATGTTAAACGTATAAGATCAATCAATGTATATGAATAGTAGTAGTTGTACCCAGCCAACTATGTACCGTCATTGTCATAATCGGAGTTGCAAGCCCTGTATATGATCATTTAGCGTACACGACCACACAATGACATAGACGAGAGAAAAAAACCGCAAGGACAGTGAGACAGACGAATGTGAGAGTGAGATTGTCGTTAGTAAATTTGGATTTTGTTCTCACACTGTCTATGTGTGTGCATATTTGTGTGCGAACGATGCTGCTCGAATTTTTACCCTGTCCTAACAAGCGAACAACCAAAAGAAAGAGAAGAGAAAAAAAAAGAAAAGAGCGAAAGGAAGCTCTTTTCTTTTTAACCATGTCATCTGTTGCACGATGTGTCACTAGTCAATACGAACATCCATGCATGCTCTTCTGTATGTCGCGTCGATGGCGACGGCATGCAGCTGCGTCATTTAGTTGACTAGTACGAAGAAAAAAAATGGAAGATGCAGTAGGATGCATTGCATTAAGAACGAGCAGGTCTCGGCCTCTTCTATAAGCTACTATGAGTAATAGTTGATGTCAGTTCGATTGTGTGCCATTCCTATTTTTCTGTTTTCCAACAGACTCGACTTTGTATTATTTCCCATGCGTGCACAGTAACTCATACATTAATATAATGTATTTTCTTTGTGTCTGTTACTCGAACGGTTGTTTTATGATATTTCTATATAATACAGATTACATATTCTTGTAGTTTATGTCTTGTTTTCTACTGATTTGTTTTTTATTTTGACAAGGTGAAAGAACTATTCCAGTCGAAATTATGCAACAACAGCCATCCGGAATAAGTACCGGCTCTGGCGTCACAACGTTTCGTCAAACGACTGTTTCATCGGTTCCAACAAGTCCTAATCGATCAGAAATAAATGAACACTCGTCGTCATCAACAGCCACAACAGCAGCAGCAACATCAACGTCGACGTCACATCTAGGTCCGTCTATTGGTGAAAACGGAAGTGTTTTTACTTTAACAAACATCTATACATTTGGTGGTCGCGATGGAAATTCTACGACTGGCTTAGCTGATGTAGGAGCCGATAAGTATCGTGTAAAATCTTATGTTGAAGTATTTGATCAACCATCAACACAGAACGAGAGTGATTATGAACGACACTATCGTGAAACTCATTCGTCATCATCGTTTACACGAAAAGTACGAACGAGCGCCACTGATACGTATGATTTTGGTCAAAATGGAAATTGTGAATCATCGAATTTTCAACGTCAATTCGAAACAACAGTTCCATCGTCGACTGGATTCACTCCTGGTAAGTCTTTTTCTCATTTTAGGGCATTATTTTACTCTTGAATACACCCTTTCTTAACTTGTGCAGCGTTTGTTTTCAGGTTAATCGCTTATTTGTTTGACATTCGTATATTTCCCTGCGGGGATTTATTTTCATATTATTGCTGTTCTTCGTTTCGCCCTTTCTTTCTATAAATAAGCGCAGAAAAGGAGAAAAAAGAATCTTCAAAAAATTAATGTTTACATAATTGTTTCTTTCTTTTTTTTATCAAGAACAAAAGTTACCTGGTACTAGTTATTATCCATCATTACCATCAATCTTTACTGACACACACTGCAAATTACGTGTTTGGCTTGAATATGTCGAACAATCATTGTTGACAGATAAAATTCGTATATCGGATCTTCATGCAATAAATGCGAAAAAAAAAGTTTATAAAGAATTACTTGAGCAAACTTTTGAACAAGAACGTAATTTAGAATCGTTAAATAAAATAGCAACTGAACATTATTCTAAATTAACTATTGATATAACTCGACGTGTGCAAGAAGAACTAATTAATTATCGAGATCGCTTAAATGATCTTAAAATGTTTCTTAGTGATCGTTTAACAAAATGTAATAATCTTGATAAAATATTAAATGATTTTGAAGTAAGAAAAAAAAAGAAAATTTGAAAGTGCAAAACAAAACAAAACAAAAAATGTTCTATTCTATAGAGTGGAATGGAAAAAGTTAAAATTTGGATTCGTAATGCTCAAACACGTTTAACAACTAGCTCAAGCTTAATAGGAGTAGAAGATCAATTAGGCCGAAATCAGGTAAGAAAAAAGAAAGAATTCTTTCATCATTTGATTTGAATATATATTTAGAATATTCAACAAGAAAGTCGCGAAACACAAACAATTATTAATCGTTTAAATCGAGATATTATTGATATAACAAAAGATGTCGATGAAAGTTTAGCCCGACGTTTACGAGAAGACATGCGAATAATAAATGAAAGTTGGAGCCGATTTATTAGTTCGAGTAAAGCTCATTCACAAAATGTGCAGGTTAGTTTGGATTCGATATGAAAATCAAATTGCTTTTTATTTATTTTCTAAACCATTTGATAGTTTATACCTGTTAAGTCTTCCTCTCAATGGTAATATTGTTTGTCTGCCACTTCCGACTAACATAATCGAGTTATGAATGAAATTTGTAGGGTTTTATGAGACATACCGGAGTTTATAATTTGATCTCAATGAGCGATTCTCATACCATATAATGTGCCAATTAAAATATAACTGGAAGCTAATGTTAATTAAGAAGAGAACATTTATTTCTATTAGTTAAACTGTATTGGCAGTTCTCTATTTTCGGCCTAAGATTTTTTGTAATTGACCTAGATGTGATGATCTATCATATCTGATCTACTAATTATGTCTGTAGGATATGCACGTCGAGCTAGTCTACGAGATTGAATCTCAACTTTATGAAATCTGAGTCGATTTCAAGCTCACCATTTATAAGAAAAAAGAAAAAATTTCACTTAGTACAATAGTTGTACAGCACCTATGATGGTGTGCACTTAGTTCAGCTTTATAACCTGTCGAGTTAAATGGAGTAGACAGAAGAATGTCATATTACAACGAGAAACAAGCCATTATTGACACGATATTGCATGAATTCTGCTCATGATCAGGAGGCACGCACCTATCGCCACACATGATCTTCTTGTTAAGCTTCTACGTGTCCTACATTGATGGATTAATGTTGTATGTCAACGATTCTATTTGCTAGTTTTATTAATCCAATTATCAATCCATTCCGTTATCCTTTGAAGTCTATTTGTATAACTATCTTATTTATGTGTTAATTCTATTTAACTTGTATTCAGTTACTCGTAACATATGTATACAGTTATGACCTACAGGTAACGAGATATTTACAAAAAGAAAAGCTGTGGCATTGCGCTAAATTGCTATTTGTCTTTTATGATTATTACGATTGTCAAGGTTGCCAGAAATAAAATATTGTTGAAATTTTAGGAAACAATACAGCGTAATAGATTAATACAGGAAGAAATTCGTGAATTAGAAGATTGGCTTATGGATAGAGAACGTGAAACATTCCTTGACGATGGATCCATATTCTATCACGAACAATTTCGTGAACGACTTGAACAGTATCAAGTAAAATCAAAAATCTTTCTGTTCTAGAACAAAAAAAACCTATGCTGCTTTTTATCTTATAGAGACTTCAAACAGAATTGACTCATAAAGAACATACTTTACGAACTCTGATTGATCGAAATAGACAAGATGGAACTCAACCATCACTTGAATTAACACAATATCTAGACACATTAGTTTCAAATTGGTCTAGTTTACAGAAAAAAGTGGATACTAAAATCTCACTATATTCAGAACTTTATAAATTACATGAAGAACTAAAAGGTACTTACCCAGATGTTTTGTTCAAATTAAAGTTTTGTGTTTTATATTTATTAGAATTACTTTATCAAGAAAATGTATGGCTTGATGCATTACAAAATAGAATATTTACACCAGTGAATCATAATGCTGATGCCCAAGAAGCATCAGAAGAACTTGATGTAAGCGCGAGAGAAAAAAAAACGAAAATTTCTTTCTCTTTGTCTTAACCGACTTTTCTTTTTCAGACTATCGAACGTTTTATTAAAACTCATCCAAAAGCGAATTATGACAGAATTTTTGAAATCTCCGATCGTCTTCAAGCCATTAAGGTGTCCATACCTACAATAAATAGTCAAATCAGTCAATTTCAACTACGTTGGGATCAATTACATGAAGATGTAAGATATGAAATAGAGTTTTTGTTTTGCATTAACTATTTTACTTGAAGGTTTTGAAACGAGTTCATACATTAAATGCTCAACTATCTGATTATCAACAATTAGGCAAGCAAATCGTAGATATGGTTGAATGGATGAACCACACAGACACAATACTTAATTCAAGATTAAGAGATGATGTCTATGCAAGTGATGTACCGAGTGAAGCTGATGTAAGAACAACAAATCAAGAGAAACATTTTGATATTAATTATTCTTTTTTTTTCTAACAGAAACTAACTGTCGAATTCAACCAATATGATTCATTTTTGCGCACTATAGAAGATAAGATTCATGCACTACGCATAGTTGGTAAACATGATGCTGCCAGACGACTTGATCAACAATTTGTTCTAATAAAAGTAAACATTTTATTTGCAAGGCTCTTCTTTTCTCAATATATAAATTAAGAGAACTACAAAGCTCTGATTATTTACATGCATGAATAGCAATTAATGGTTAGTCGTCGATGACTTCTGCCGAAAGAAAATTCCCGCATGGTTTCTGATTATTGACCTCATTTATTTGCCAATCAACAAACGAATCACTAGACTAGAACGACATACGAATGTTACTTTCTCATATTGAGATATCTCTTCAGGATTTTGAGTTTTCCTTTTTTTCTCCAATAAGATCAAATTGCGATCTGTAGGTCTATTCAGAACTTCGGAATAGGAATAACAGTTTCAGTTCAATATTTTCTTGTCAATATCTAGCTTTTAACTTGAGTTTTAAATTTGCTGGTAAGGTCATTCCACGATATGGCTCAAGAACAAAAATGTGGCACGTAAACGCAGTATTTTCTATTTACAATTAAAAGTAAATACTTTGTCTACATACCACAAGTATGTTTATGACCAATATTGAGGAATAATAACCTTGGAAGCCAAATTTTACTCGTATCGAAACTTTCTAAAATATACTAACTCTGTTCTGATATAAACTTCTACTTTTCTTTTTGGAAGTTCTTAATTTTTTCACAGTATTAATATAAATCTTGACTCCTAATTAATGGAAGATTCCATGGTAAATTGGCTTCATGTGAATACTGAGATGCTTCTGTGAAAATGTATCTTTCAAGGCTTCTTGTTTATGCTTTGCAAAAAAAGATTACTTCCAGATGGCTTTGATGTAATGATAAAATTCTTCGCCTGTTCTATCATATATATTTTCCAAAATACAATTTATCTCTTCGTTTGAAATTCTATGTAAAAAAAATGATTTTATTTTTCAGAATCAATTCAATCAATTGAAAAATAAATTTCGGCAATTTCAAAAACCATCCGATTTTGAACCAAAATATGCTAAACTGCGTCAAATTTTACTTGATGTCGAACAAAATATCTATACACTTGAAATACGTTCTGATGATCCGGATGTCATTCATAATCAATTAGAACATTGTTTAGTAAGTTTTCCTCTTTTCTTTTTTTTGATTCAATATAAATATATACAAATTTTTTCATATAGAAACTTTATAAAATTCTATCGGATATTAAATCTGATGTTGAATATGTTATTCGTGTTGGACGAAGTATTGTTGAAAAAGGACAAGTCGATGAAGCAAATGATTTAACAAGACAGATCGATCAGTTAAAAGCAACTTTCAATAATCTCGGACCTAGAGTATAAATTCATTTCATAATTTTAATTATCCATAGAAACGTACAACTCGATCGTTTAGGTATCAGCAGCAAGAACTCAATTGGATAGTGTCGAACGTCATCTACGTAAATTTCGTAAGGAATATTCGCATATTCATGAATGGTTTGTTAAAGCTGATCATGAAATACGTAAAATTGAAAATAAACCAGTATCAAAGAATAACAGAGAAGAAATCGATTGGATACGAGTAAAAAGCTCAAAGAATTTAATGTACAGCATAAATAGAATTTTTTCATTTTGTTTCTTTAGACAACACGAAATGATATTAAAAAACTTGAAGCTAATTTTGAAATCTTAAGAAATCTAGAACATTCAATACAGAAAGATACTGAACGCCCATTACCAGGTCTTCATGAAAAGATCAGCGAATTAAAACGTCAAGTCGATCAATTAGACAGACGGCTCAAAGATCGATCAGATATTGTTGAGGTAAGATGAGGCAAAAAAAATTGATATTATTTATTTGAGATTTTATACTTTCGCAAATATCTATGAAAGGCCCTTTATAGTTATCATTGTTTTGGAAAGCACGTATTGATGTAATATGAACAAGTGCTATTTATGTGTTGTGTTGATGACACAGTAATTATACAGATGGTCGACTACTAAAGGAAATGAACTCATCATTAGATAAAATGATATGAAAGGAGAGGAAAATAGTGGTTCTTTGTATTAATCGATATTTATGATTGAGAAGTTTGTATACAAGAAAGGAAGCGTCTGATCTATAGTACACTAGATGATTTATTTGTAAGAATAAGCAGATATAGGATGCGAATCTTGGTTTGTGTCTCGATTGAGATACATTTATGGATGCAATCATACATTCTGTGAAGCATAGAGCGAGCGAGCGAGAGAGAGAGAGTTTGTTTCCATCAACGCGTGTGTATGTCATTCACTGACAGAAGAAGCGCACAACAAGAACGAGCGAATCATAGTGTTATCTATAAGGAGTCGTCGCATTTTCTTTGTACAATTTTCTGTACTTTTGTTTCTCGTTCTTCTTATTCTTTCCCGCATTACAGTACACTCGTTTGGCTGGCTGCTCCTTTCTTATTATTATTCTTCTTCTTCCCCGTTTGTATGCACTATTTTCTTCTCAACCATTCATATCCATTAGTGCCAACATAGAAAACAAAAAGACCACATCTATTCTCTTTCTCGGTTCCCAAAAAAAAGATTACTGTCTTATTTCTTGGCTGACATCGCCATCCACAACATCTGAATATATATCATGTTTATGCTCTATAATAAAATATCGTTAAAGAAACGGATAGAGATTTACATTTCCTTTTATTACAACTAGTGATAGTGGTGATTCAACCTTGAATATTCTCTGCTAATTATCCCTGATATTTCCTAAACTCCTACTCACACGCTATGCTTGTCAACAACCTAGCATATATCCAATGACGAGACTAGTTGGGTGCGAGGCAAGAAATGCAAATAACAACACCGTCGTTCTCTTTCTATGCTTGTACAGAGTATTCGAGCTGGTTTGCTTCATCATCATCATCATCATCAATCACCCTCCTGTGTATCTTGTCTATATATACGTGAATGAATCGTGTGGATATCTTTTCTCCTTGCGAGCTGTTGGCTAAATCTTTTCTTTTCTCTGACTATCACCACCTATCGACGGCGAAGAAAGATGAGAACACTAGATAAATAGGTGTTACTAAACCAAATTACTGATTACGCTCTTTTGTTATCACCAACATATTTTTCTTTCTCGCTCTCGCTTTTACTCTCTCTCTCTATTTATAATTGATATCGTTTGGGGTATATCTATTGTTGTCTTCAGAATAAGGAAACGACTAGGACAGAATGAGAAGGACTGGCGTCCAACGTTCGACGTCATCACATTCTGAACCATCACGTCGTTATCATAATTTACTTTATATTCCACGTGAATCAGGATATGACTCATCGTCAGGTATATCGGCATCATCAACAGCAACACTTACTCCTATTGAATATATTATATATCCTATTGGATTACGTAAGGTATTATTTACGTCTGATTTTAAAGTCGATTTTTTTTTCTTTTTGTTTTGTATGTTAAAAAAAAATAGACTAAAATATTTTCGTTTTTCAATAGGGTCAAGTACGAAAATTAGAAGATGATTATCAAAGATTTACTCATATATACAAAGGAATCATAATACGTTTGGAAAAATTAGATTCACTTTTATCCGATGCTGAACGTGTTCTTGATTTAACAAGAATATCAGTGAGTAGAGAAAGAGAAAGATAAAAATCGAAATATAAATTTCTATTCTTTGTGCAGACAGTCCAAGAAGAATTGCGTAGTGTTCGTACACAACTTGATGAAATTCTTAATCTCGGTCAAGAACTTGTATCAAAAAGTGAAACATACAGCAAACTTGTTGGTCCTGATATTGAAAATATAACACGAAATTTCGAAGAATTACAACGTCGTATACGTGTTATTCAGGTTGGTATTTGTTGCGCTGCAAATTAGTCTTTTTTCTTGTGATTTTTGCTAAGTAGTTGTAAAGTTATGGGATTGATGAAAACCAAAACAAAACAAAAAAACTTAATTCTTAGTTCATAGTACGCTTAGTTAGATCTTGCACATAAACTTTCCCTTTATTCTCCTCCACACAACCTAATTCTTGCAGGAAATACAGGATAAACGTTTACGAGAACAACAAGCAACAACAACCACAACAAATAATAATAGTATTCATAATGATCAACGTGATGACGTTCGTCGAGAATATTATTCCGAAAAACGATACAATCGTACTGAGCGTGAATCACGTCATCGATCACCATCAGAATCATCAGATGTCAGCACTGCACATGGTGTTGTTGATGAAGAATTTAAGAAAAAATATTTACGTTGTTTGGCTTATATGAAATTAGTCGAACGTTTAAGTGACAATCAACAAGAAACTGATGAAGATTCCGATATTAAACATCGGAGATTATCTAGACGAGTATGCCTTTCGTTTTATTATTTATTATCGTTTTCATTTTATTAACGCTTTGTGGCATGTAGAGTATTTTCTATGCATGAAGATATTTATTAATATAATATTACTACTGCTTCGCTGAAATATACTTTATACACGTGCATTTTTTGTTTTGTTTGCAGGAACGAACGATTCGTGATCGACCAGAATATGAAGAGATCGAAAGAATCATACGTGAAACAGAAGAACGTGCCTATATTATCGAAAAAACAGATGTTGAACAAGCACGTCGTATCAGAGAGAAAATTCTTCGACTTAGAGTAATTGTTTTTTCCATATTGAATTTCAATTTTTCCATAACATTTTTTTTATTAGGACTGTTTGGAGAATCTTAAAACTCGTTCGACTCCCTATCAAACTGACGAAGAAATTATTCGATATAATGAACGATGTCAAGAACATATTCGTACAATCGATAGAACAGTACCAAGAGAGCGGGTATGAGAAGCAAAAACTCTTTCTCTTTGTTTTTCCCAGTAATAATATAAAATAAAAAATGGCAATCAGAAAGAAATCGATCAGTCAATGATGAATAAAATTGACGTCGAATTTATTTGGCTATTCATATATCTACAATTTGTATTAAATTCTTATAGAATATGGTCTAAAATTATTTCATTATTTATGATATGGGAAAATTAAATTAAATATATTCATTTGGAATGCCGTTTTTTTTGTTATAGCTCGTTCTCAGTGGACGAGTTAGTTGCGTGTGCAAACAACCACTTTTTTGTGTTAGTTAGCACTTCCTGGAATTTGTTTTCGGAAGTGTGATAACAGATATCTTTTTTTTGTATTTGCGTTCAGTACGCTGGTCATTGAATTTGGTCAATTTTATTCTTTATGGTATTGGAATCATGTTATTTGGTACTGGTATAGATGTTGGTATTATAATTAGCATTAACACATTGGAATTGAATATTCATGATTATAATTACTGAGACCATCGATATATATTAAATATGATTGCCATTTTTTCTTTTATAGTACGAACAGATTTTCCTCTCTATTCTAACTATTGAATTAACTGATTGTTTTATATTCGAAATGAATAAGAACATTTAGTTTAGATTTAAAAAAGAACTTATTCGCCATACGTCGATCGTATCCTGAATATTAAAAAATGACCTTTTAATATTGATTCTATTCTATTCTAGGAAATGGATTCCGATTTCATCTACGATATTGATGATGCACGTTCAGTAATTAGTGAACCAGCACCATGTTTTAATACAAAATATCGCAAAACAGTTCATTCACTTGAACGTTATAAAGCCGATGATCAAACACGTTTTGCTCCAGCCTATGAAGAATATCAATTGCAACCATTATTACGTGTACGCAGTTTGAAAGCAATGGATCATCGAACATTGAGTGCACCATCATCACCAATATTACAACCACGTTATCGTTCATACGAACGTTCAAATGTTCAATATACCAAACAAACGAAAAATCAACAAGGTGGCCAAGATAATTATCAAAGTTCAATATCGAAATCGGCTAGTATGCCAAATGGTGGCTTTCCAATGCAACAAAGTCTCTTACCTTATCCACCGCCACCACCTCCGAACTTCTATCCTCAACAACCTATGGTCTATCGTGAACGTGTTATTGATAGACATGTGGCTGAAAAAAGTACATCACGAGGTGAATCTCATCGTCAACAACATCAAGAATCAAGTGCTCATGTTCAACAGCAAAATCAACATCCGCAACAACAACAACAACAACAAGTACGTAGTGCAAGTGCCAGTGGACAAACTCAAACATTTAATCGATCGATACCTGTTCAATATGAAACATCGAGAGGTTTTCGAACAACAAATGGTTTCTCACAAGAACAAACTCCAAATTATTTTTATAATGAGCAACATGGAGGTGGAACTGACAGTTATCGACAACAAACTAATGATCAACCAATATTTCCATCACAAAGCGTTGGTCGTCATCCGAAACGTATTGTCAACTGAGAGCAAAAACGAAACTCCCATGTTAATATATATAGCGAATTACAGAGAGAGAGTTAGTCCTACCTAAATTCTACAAGTAGAATAATAAAACATTGTTTGCAGTGTGTATACATGCGCTTTTTTTCTCTACTCTTCGTTCTTAATTTTTTTTTGATTTATATCTTGGAAATGTCGGTGCCAATGCACAGTTTTTTACGAAAAAGAAATATATTGCTTTTTGGCATCTGTCTTCGTTTGTCTTTTTTTTTGAAGAATTGTCTATGGTTTTTAATTTCTACTAGTACAATTTGTGTCTTTTAATTTCTTTTCTTCTCTTTTCTTTTCGTTTTTTTCTTTCTTTAATAAATATATAAGTATTTACTATAAGAAAACGAAATATTCTAATGGAAGCTTTTTTTTAAATAAATAGCTAATTCATATGAATTATTTTTTCGTAATTACAAGATTTAGACAATAGCAGCGATAAGTTCAATGTCGCCTGCAATGTTTCTTTTTATTGTACACGTATAGTCATTTCTATCTGCCAATCGCTGTTATGAGAATACCAAAAGATCGATTGTACAGGATCCTGGTCGACTACGCATCAATATATGGAAGCAAGATAAAAAAGAATGGAAAGAGCAAGAGAGAGAGAGAGCGAATAGGGGGGACATGGAGACAGAAATAAGACGGAGAAGAAATATCAACGATATGGGATGACGTCCTTGCTTTTTGCTATAATCATTACCTACAAGCGAAAAATGCGCACCCAACAGCGAGAACAAGGAAAAATTGATCAAACCGACATACAAAGAGCCATTTCTATTACCACCAAAACAATTAACCATCTTTTTACGCGTCCTCACACACACGCATATACAATTGGCGACCCTGATGACTTCGAGCATATACTACATCGGCTCGACTGTTTATTTCACAGTCATCCTTCATACACTATTGACATAGGCGACAATTAAGCGTTGGCCGATTTGCTTTTCTCTCATTCTATATCTCTCTCTCTCTCTCTCTCTCTCACTCGCGCATATTCTTTCTTGTTATCATTGTCTTGCATTGTTCTTATCAAACATAACAAGCAAATCCATCACTGCAGTGCCTATCTCAAGATTTTTTCCTCTACGTACTAAATCCGATCCCAATGGCATCGCCCGTGGAGAAGAAAGAGAACATACCTGCTGATTTTATTCAATGTGTGCAAAAATTGCTATCATCTATATCCGCTTTAAGTAAACATCTGCATGTCCTGACAATTCAAAAGGAAGCGACGGAATCAAATGAAGAATTAACAACTAAACTTCAAGTAAGAAACATAAAATTTATATACAAAAAAAGACATTTCAACATAACACAAATGTTCGAGACATTATTCTTGATGAAAGAAGTGTCATCACTTTTATAATATTGTTAATCAATCAAAGTCCTTGATATAAATTGGACAATGATCATATTTCAATTTTCACTAATGGATTGAATCTTACTTATTATATAAGTATAGAAGCAATTGAATACTCGAATCGATTATATTGTAGCCTCCTATACGCACAGTAATTCCTTTTGGTCTTGATAGAAGAAAAGAAAAGAAGTACTGTATCTTTTTATTCGAGTAAAGTGCTCCATCATTTATCATTGCCATAATAACATCTACTTTTTGCATGACATCAACATAACAAATTCTATACTTGTATTAGCTAGGACTTTTTTCTCGATATCTTCTCTCTCTCTCTCTCTTTCTTTTCATGGTCGAAAGAATATTATTATCTTCAAATTTAAACAATAACACTATCCATTTATTTATTTATTTATATATATATATATATGTGTGTATTTTACATACTATATTCTTATAAATGCATAATCACAGGCAATTTAAGCAGAAAAAAAAACTTTCTCATCTTATTCACATAAATGACTAATGATTGTACCACGTTAACATGAATACATTCTTCCGTCTCTATTATTCGTATTGCTTAATCACTTTTGTATGCTCCGTAGCAGTGCGCTTGTAACTTTCTCTTTCTTGCACACTTGATTACTCGTCAAATACTCACACACGGACACACATATATATATATATCTATGTCTCTAAATATATATATACAGCAAAAAAGCATAGTAACCATTGTTTGTTCGATTCATTAAAAGAGCAAAGGGGCTTCCCACAATCAATTCTCTGTTCTTTTCTTATGTCAACTCTTGAACGTAAGAAGAAGAGAAAACGCGAGAGAGAAACTTGTAAAATAGGAACAAGAAAAATCATGCATATCTTCGAGTGAGTGACTATCGCATATGTAGCATATGTAATAAAACCTTTTGATAATTGTAATTGTCATGAAACAAGCTATTTACCAATTAAAAAATATTACCATGTGTCTCAATGATTTCTTTCTAGGCAATTAAAGACGCTATTAATAGTCTTGCGCCAGCCGTTCGTACAGCAAAACAACTTGGATCTGCGACCCCATTAGTTGAACGTTTGTCACACGATTATTCACGTCTTTGCGACGATTATAAAAAACATTATAGTGTTAAGATGGCTGAAACACGCCCTTTCGCTGAATACAAACAATATATAGAACGTTTGTCAACATGGTTGACCTCGACCAATGCTAATATTCATGAAGTTTTACAATCAGTTAATAAACAACGAGCATTACTTATTGTCAAGGTACGTTTTAAAATGAACAAAATAAAACGAATCGAGCTGCAAACCTTGATTTAAAAATATAAACGAACGTTTGTTTGATCGTTAAAATCAATGTTCTTTTCTTGTGTAGAATAGTGATTCTTGTAATTACATGTTTTATTTCTTTTCTCTTTCTTCAATAGAATCTTGATGAATTAAGCAAATACAAATCGTTATTAGAACGTGCAACAATATTAAATCTTACAATGGCTGCTGATTTACCAGATGAACAAGCAACAAAAATGACAAATGAAATAGCTGATGTTAAAGAACAATGGAGAGTTCTTATCGAAGGATTAAATACACTTAAAGAAAGGTAAATTTTCTACTTTGTCTATGTCTATGTTCTCATCTTGTCATGTATGTGCAACTTGAAACTTGATTTCCATTGAAAATTTCGGTTTTCAACTTTTAAACCAATAGCATTCTGAAGAATAGTGACTCACACATACGTATATCGCCATAAGTTGAAATTTTCTATTTTCAACTCAATTCAAGTTTCAAGTTTGACACTACTGTGATATCGTTGTCAATCTAAATGAATCTTTATATTCATTTTCTCTAGACATGCATCACGCTATGCGTCACCTGAACGAACTCGTGAAGAAGATCGTTTAACAAAACAAAATGAAAATCTTGTGCATTATATTGAAAGTTGGTTTACATTGGCAAGAGAACTGATTCATCAGCAAAAACAATTTATGATGCGCGAGCACGGTATGATCGAGGATCAAAGATGCTTCCTCGACTCATTGATTTCATCTGATAATGAAATCAACGAACATAGTCTTCTTTGTCAACTTAAAGTAAAGTTGATAGATATCTTCTGTTCAAAAACAGAGAGTGTGAGAGAGAGAAAGTGAAAGTTAACTGCCTTTTCTTTATTCAAGGAATGTGAACAAGAAATAAATCGATTAAGGACTTTACTCGATGAAAATTGCCGAACATTGAAAACGGATGATATGACGACAGGCGAAGTCACTCGTTCGTTAACGGATGAATTGACAGAAGTACGTGATAGTTTTTGTTTTATATCCTTGTCTATTATTTTTTTTTCTGTATGTCTTTCATTTATTCGTAGATCTCAAAATGTATAACAGCAGCACGTATTGAGTTAGAAAATCGTATTGAACAACAGCATGGATTTCTTCGCGAATTAGATTCACTAAATAATTGGGTAACAAACTTCATAAACGAATCAAAAGCAACAGATGAACAAGTAAAATAAGATCCTAACTTCCTATTCATTGAAATCTAAACTCTTATTTAATAGACGATTAAATTAGCTGTCATCGAGCGACAACAACATTTCGATGAATTAATTAAATATTGTCATGCCAATAATCATGAAGTTAAAGAAAAGCTTAAAAACTTAATTAAAATGTGGAATCAATTAACATCAATGAGTAAGTTGTATTGAGACATATGAATATTTTCTCTAGTTTTATTGCGTATTATTTTCCTATTCATTGAATTTTACTATTATCATCGCATTATCAATAGCACGACTCGTCTCTATTTCTCCATTAGCACACCCATGCGAGCTACATGATTCAAACTCTGTAGTGATTGTAGTAGCATTGCATGTTAAATTAATCCGTTTCTCTTTTTTCCTCCCTTCAATAATGAAAACTACTAATCATGATCATAGAAAGAACAGAAAAAAAAGAAGTTTCAGACTAATATACTTAGAGACAGAGACCAGGCACACGCAATGCGATGAGAAAAACAGACACACAAATACATAATTGGATTTTTTCACATTCCGCCATGACTAGTTTTTGGTACCCATTATTTATTTTGCCTAATACAGGAAGTTAAACACTTGTTATTCGTATGTTCGCCTTGTTTCGCCAGATCTTTCTACAATATTCTTAAGTAGATCAATAAGTCTTTCAATAGACAAATCCGCATGTATGTATGTATGCATGCATTCACACATATACAGATAGAAGAAAGTTTTCTAATGACGTAACATGACATAATTAATGTGCCCTACCGACAAAACTAATAATAAGAACTCATTTCTTTGTTGGGTAGGTTCATTATGATTAGTTGCAACCGACATAATAATAAACATAGGTTGCACGTATGTATCGAACGCATCTACATATCGATGCGTCGCCTGTCGACTAAATTTGTGTTCTCTTGTTCTTTCTACTGATGAAGTATAGACACACACAGCCTGAGGTGAGTTGATGATGATCATCTTGCTTTGTGTCTTTCTTTCCCTCTCTCCCGTTGTATTTTTTCTTTTCTCCATTGTGCATGTCTCGCAAGTGAATACAGGAGCTTAAGTTCGTTTCTCTCTCTCGCTCTCTCTCTCTCTCTCTATTTTCTTTTCTACGTTTCATTGCTGTTGTTCTCTCTTACTTTTTCTCTCAGTGATTGAAGAGTAATAGTTCACTTTCTTAGACCTTTACGGCATCATGGGGGAAGTAATAAAGTAGCCACACCATCTCAAGTTTTTTCGGTTACATTAATTTCCCTTTTTCTTTCCGCTTGTTAGTCAATGATTCTCCAACAACAGCGACTATTGAATTATCGAAGTCACCACCAATAGTACCGTTAGAATCATCACTATCTGAGAAACAACGACAAGCCAAACTAATTGACGAAGCTACAAAACTACTAAATACAACTATACAATTGGGTAATCTTCAAGCTATTGAACAGCATCAAAACAACATAGCAGTAAGAGTAGAAAAACCATAAAATATTTGAACTGTCAATCTTCGTTTTTTCTTCTTCTTCTTCATTGCCTATAGTCATTGTTAACCAATATTAAAATAGGCCAATTTAATGATCAATTTGAAACAACTTCGAGCTGGATATTATATCTACCTGAATCACGTATGAATATCTGTGCTTTTGTTTTTGTTTTTGTATTGCTTCTGTTTATGTAGTACGTGATGAGATTGCAACTCGACAGTCGATACTAAAACAAATGTTAATCGATACAACACGTATTGATCAGCTTCGTGTTAATTTCGTTTCGCATTTTAGTAGTGAAAATAATACAACAGAAACTAATGAAGTAATCGATATTATTGATAATTATCCAAAAGAAATGACTTCTGATATACGACAATGGCTAAATGAGCAACAACAACAACAAACGCGTATAACAGCTCCATTAGCAACTGTTGATACATCGAAAAGTATCGATGATTTCGATGAGTATCTTAAACAAATCGAAGAGAATATTAGTTCTTATAAACAGAATGAAACTAATGAATCGAAATTAAAGGTTTGATTTTATTTTATTTTATTTCTCGCTGAATAATTTAATCGTGATATTCCTTTTTTGTTTTCTAGACAATTCTTCAATTAATTGAAGAACGACCTAATTTACCGGAAAATTTAAATACTGATGATCAAGAACGCGTAGAAAATTTACATGAAAGATTATTACACGCACAAAAAGAAATCGAAGAAATTCGACAAAAGAATTCTTCATTTATTAATACGGAACAAATTATTACTAACACTGATCTATTAATTCGACGCTTACGAGATACGGAAGAACAAATCCGAGCTAATGTTTTACAACCAATTAATGATTATGGAAGGCTTATGACCGATTGTCAGGTAAAATTTTCACATTCATATATATATGTCAATTAATCGAATCCGTAGAAATTCCTCATGGAATATTATTCTTTCATTGAGCATTGGCATATGAAAATATTTCGAGGCCGTAAAAACATGTCAATATTTTCTTCTAAATCTATATATAATAGAAAGTATTTTTTAAAGAAAGGCCGAAAGAATATCTAACGAACTGATTTGTGTTGATGTTTTTTATATGGCGATTTAATAGATCGTCTAGTGTTGATGGATAACATCAGCAAAATTGCCTTTAACCAATCGACTTGTTTCTCTTAACTTCTGTTGATTACCTCGTAGACATTCTTCATATCTAACAGTCTATGTTATTGATAGCCGCCTTTATAAACAAAGATGAAAGAACAAATTCATCTGGACTAGTTTAATTATTGATAATAGTCAAGCACAATTTATATTTTACATTTGGCAAGAAAAGTTGAAGTTAAACTCGATAATTCTTAAATGACAAATTTAATGAAATCATTTTTTTTCTTATGGTAAATAAAAATGAAAAAAAAAGACGAAGAAATTTGAGCATGCTACATGTTCTTTACTCATTCTTAATCAAGTGACACTCAACGATACTTCATGCAAATAGAGGAAATAATCGCAATCTCTATTTTTCTTTTATTTCTATGAAAAAAAAAAGGAACCTTCCCATTTTCTTTGCTTTCAGCGTATTATTACCGAACTCGATCAAAATCTTCGTCCACATGTTGAACAAGTAATCAATACAGGCAAACGTCTCTATTCATCGGACAATAACAAAGATAGTAGTGGTGTCGAAAGTGCTGGTATGTAGTAAAAATATTTACAATATAATGTTCCATTGGAAAGAGGTCGTCCGCTATTCTCAGTTATTTGATCTCTGCGCTGTGATTTGTCCTAAAAATCAACCAGTGAAAAAAGAAACAATTTCTCTTTTTTCTAACTAACCCTGACCTTTTTTGTTCTTGTTCATAATCATCATATAACTTTCTATTATCTATTTTGGGCTTTCTTAGACGATACTGGAGGTGGAAATTTTGATTTATTATCATCGTCACCATCACCTCCATTAAAGAAATATTCCGATTTAACATTTCGTAAAGTTCGTCGACATGTTCTTCAACTAAATCAACGTTGGAAAAATGCTAATTCTAACGTACGACAGCGTTTAAAAACTTTACAACGTGTTCAAACGGTATTTTATTTTTTTTATCTTTTCTGTGATATAGAATTTATCTTTTTTCGTTCTTCTAGACCGTCGAAGAACTACGCCGTAAGTGTGATCAATTACATGCACACTTGCTCGATATCGAACTTGCTCATGTTCAACAGCCACAAATACGCTCAATAAACAGCGAACAAGTACCAGTGGAAATCGAAGAGACTAAAGTAAGTTTAAATATTCACCTTGGGAAATAAACAGGGTTGTAAATTTTTACCCTATTATTCGTCAGAGTATCTGTTTCAAGAACAGAAATAGTGAATAGGAGATGCTTGCATCTTTTTTTTAAAAGAACAGTATAATAAAGCATTTTCTTCTTAACATTGATTGATGCGAAATATTCAATAGAACAATTCATGTTTTTCACTGCGTAAAATAAATGTTAGTTAAGATAGTTCTGTTAATATGATTGAGTTCAAAGAAAGAAATATAGACCTTAGGGACTCATCGTATTTGATTGGATACGCGACTGCTAAGACAGATAAAAAAAAACATTGGATAGTCTTATTAATACAGATAACATTGCTCGAAGGATTACAACTGAGTATTACTGTTTGTCATCGACTCATACCTACTAATCTTGCTTTTGCACTTTGATCGAAAAGAGGATTGTAGGTGACGTTTCGAATTTTACTCAAACATTGCTACTTTTCTGAGATATTAAAAATGAGTTTTATTTGCTGTTGAAGTATTAAGTTAGCTGTGAGCTTTTCTTCTTTTTTTTCTAGCATCTTCTTTCAACTCTGATGTCATGTAAAACATCTATTGATGATATTCAACAATTATCACAAACAATTGAAAACGATTATGGCATTAATACAATAAATCATGTACATGAACTTAATCAAAGGTTTGATAAAAATCGAAGAGATGAAAATATTTTATATTATTTTGTCTAGGTGGGAACATTCAGTACAATCAGTTTCACAACGAATACAATTATTACAAGATTCAGTAAGAAATACTGAGAGCGATATTTATTCAAAATCAGTTGAATATCCTTGGCAACGTTCTGTAGCTTTTAATAAAGTACCATATTTTATCAAGTAAATTACTTCATTATTTTGTTTTTCACATCAAATTATTGATATATTCGTTCTATAGTCATTCCGATCAAACAACATCCTGGGATCATCCAAAAATGTAAATTAAGAAATTTTTTCGTTTTATCTGAAATAAAAAGAATTTTATGTTCTATTAGGCTCGAATTAATGCGTTCATTTTCAAGTTTCAATGATATTCGCTTTTCTGCATATCGTACAGCAATGAAACTTCGCACATTACAGAAACGTCTTTGTCGTATGTTTAGACTTCTTTTCTCCTTCTATCTAAGCTTCTTTTGTTTTTAGTTGATTTAACATCTCTCAGTGACATTATAAGTGTGTTCGAAGAACATCAAACAATCGATTCACCGAATAAAAATATTGATAAATATATAGATATAACAGAGATTCTTTATTATTTACAATCAATATTTGAAAAAACATCCAATGAATATCCACAATTAGTTAATGTTACACTCACTGTTGATTTAGCTCTTAATTGGTTATTAAATATTTACGACCTGTAAGAAGATGAGAATTTAATGTAACTCCCAGAGATCGTATTCTCCAGGCGATAATCAATGAGAAGAACAATTTTGCGGATGAGTTTGCGTTTCTCTGTAGGGTGTTTTCAAAAAAACAAGTTTTCCAATTCCAATTGTGAATTATTCCGAATGATAAAGCAAACGATTTTCTCTGAGATGGAACGTGTGTTGAGACGTTATAGAAAACTTTTCGCTCTAGAAACTAGCAATTAAATTTCTCTGCTCAAATAATAATGATTGTGATTTTTATTGGAATACAGAGTTAAATCAATATATTTCTTTGTAATGTTTAGAAACCGAACTGGTTCAATTCGTTTATTAGCAATGAAAATGGCATTGGCTCTACTTTGCAGAGGAAATATTGAAGAAAAATATCGATGTATGTTCAGCATAGGAAAATTTCTATTCGACATGTCTCTGATTTTCTTTTTATCTTATTCTTAGATGTATTCTCATTAGTGGCATATACACCGACGGATAACGATGCTTGTGATGTTGTCGATCGACAACGTTTGTCCATTCTATTTCAACAAGCAATAGTTGTATGCATTTATTTATTGTCTAACGAATTGAGAAAAAAGAACGAAAGAAGTGTTGAATAGAATTAGAATACGTATTGTCTATAGATTTTAATCAACATTTCTATATAAAATTAGATAGAAGATTAGAGATTATTTCAAACATCACGCAACATTTCATTCAATACGTTCTTTGTATCTAAATCGATGACAGATTATATTAGCATCTGTTCATTCACAATAGCAGTGATTGCATCGTATTTCTTATCGAATTATTCATGTCGATTTTGGATGATGCAATCAATTATGACGTAAAGATCTTAGATTATTTTTTATTAGTCGAATCAGTTTTGAAGAAAAAATCATAAACTAAATTAAGGCTTTTATTTTTATTTGATTATTTTTTTCTTTTCCGTAGATCCCCAAACAACTCGGTGAAATAGCTGCATTTGGTGGATCAAGTGTTGAGCCAAGTGTTAAAAGTTGTTTTGACTATGTAAGATTTGTCGTATTTTGACAATTTAATTTTTATCATAACTATATTTTTAGATACATAATCCCGATGTATTAACAGCTAATGATTTTCTTGAATGGGTTAAATTAGAACCACAATCATTGGTATGGCTGCCTGTTATGCATCGATTAGCAGCAAGTGAAGCTGCTAAACATGAAGCCCGTTGTAGTATATGTAAACTTTATCCCATACTTGGTTTTCGTTATCGTTCATTAAAACATTTTAATTGCGACATATGTCAAAATTGTTTCTTTTCTGGGAAACAAACCAAAATTTTTAAAATGGATGATCCCTTACAAGAATATTATACCGAAGTATGTAGTTGATGATTTTTTTTCTTCTCATTAATAACATTCATTTATATGCATTTCTCTCTGTCTAGACAACATCGTCAGAAGATATTCGAGATTTCTTTCGTATATTTAAAAATAAATTATGGAGTAAACATCGAAAACATCCCAAACTTGGGTATTTACCATTACCACATGTTTTCGATAATAATATTCCAGTGACATCTCAACCAATATCTTCTCCTGTACTAGTTCCTGCTTTAGCAACACCATTCAAGTAAATGAACGTTTAATTAATATTAGTCTCACAAGAAGTATTGTATACTTCTGTTAGTCAATAATCGTATTTGTATTGCTTCCTTGTTGCCTTTTTGAGGGGAACTCAATAGAACAATGATGAAAAAACGTGTTCTGATATGAATAGAATAAATAGCAACTTCCGTGTATTTAACAATAAGAGCAACATTGCGTTTCATATTTTAATCGGATAGGAATTATGTTAATGACTCTTTTTTTTTTAATCTAGACCTGTCGTAGTAGCTGTTCAACCGCTACCTTCATCCGTTGAATCGTAAGAAGAAAATGGAACAAATTTTATAGAGAAAATTTTAATATTTTTTATTTAATAGTGATGAACATGGTATCATTGCGCAGCATTGCCGAACGTTGAACAATTTGGTGCGAGCATCGGTATGCATATAGAACTTTTAATTAAAAACTCTAGCACATCGACCCGATTAAGTGATAGAAGTTGCATCGGAGGACTGATTCCTTATAATATTCTGAGGGATTATTTCACGCCATCTTACAAATTTTAACTCGGGTGTCGATGTGAAGCTCGATTAATGGTGGTCATAGTAAATACTTTCGAAATATCAACATCAGTCATCTGTGACTTTATTCTAACACGTTACATAAGATAAACAATAGTACTAATTCTTTAAATGTTACTGACCACTATCTGCAAAGAAGTTAGATAATGCTAAAGCTCTAGAAGATTTTCTGATTGATTTCTTGAAACAGATTAAGACTAATCTTGCCTATGGATATCTGATTTCAAGATTGACTCCTATGTCCTTTTAATTCATTCATATCAACAATGAAATCGATCTATTTGCTTAATACATAGACACTGGACCTTGATTTCATACAATGAATATCCGCAGATTTATATTAAGTCAATGATTTTTTTCATCTTTTAGCCTCGTGCTGCAGCACATGATATTTTAACACGTTCTCGTTCGCTTGATCCCGAACAACGTAATGAATTAGAAGCAATAATTCGTGATCTCGAAGATGAAAATCACTTATTACAAAATGAATATGAACGTCTATGTCAACAACACATGGAAAAATCTTTGATTATGAATGATCGACAGAATCAATTTCATCAAAGTGATAGTCAATTAGGTTCATTGTCACAAATAAATGATTACAATTCAAGCGACCGAGAAATGTTACGCGAAGCAAAACAATTACGTCATCATAAAACAAAATTAGAACAACGTATGAAGATACTTGAAGAACATAATAAACAGCTTGAAAAACAATTAAGAAAATCGAAACAATTACTACTTCGAGAAGTAAGAACAAAACTTCTTTTTTTTCCCTCTCTCTTCATTTTCGTATATTTTATTTATAGTCGCCTTTATTACATCATCATACAAGCAATACTAGTATGAATGAACATCGTTCAACAACGATATCAAGTCCATTACATAGTTCAACATCAGGTTTAAGACGTTCAATGGACAGAAATCTTGAAAGACAATCAAGTAATTTTCGCTTATAGAAGAAAAAGATCGAATTCGAATTTCTGTTTTTCTATTATTAGATTTGATAACAATTGATAATCTATTTCATATGGCTGATGATATAAATCGTGCTGTTGGTGATCTTGTATCTGTTATAACCGAGCCGCAATCAAACGGTTCGCCATCGTTTTATCAACAGATCGAAACTACAGTTGCGTCTTGAGAAATAACTGCATTTTTCTATTGTGTCCTAACGTTTGTGTGCAATGCAATCAAACAGTGTGCGTGTGATTTTGTTTTAGTTTGAATTATATTCTCAGGTAGTGATGGTCAAATATATAATGGCTAATCACATATCATCTTTTTGTTGTTGTGGAGAATTCGTTTTTTTCTGAGTTTCTAAGTCAGCCTTTTTATATGTATGATTTCGTCCTTTCTTAATAATATATTATATATATATACATTTTACCATGGTTGCCAAGAAATAGATAATAATAAAATAATATTTTAGATGTCTTGAGTTTTCACATGATGATTTTATTTATTGAAGAAAAGAAGTAATGATGCGCAGTTTTTAAATATATATATGTATACATGAAAGTTTTGTTTTTCTATGACTTAGAAGTTCTTTATTATTTCAATAGTGGTTTAAGAAGTTTGTCCACCGAGAAAATGATCTGCTGGTTTCTGAATAAAATTAATCGCATAGGAAAAGAATAGATCATAATCAATATGCAATTTATACTTTTTGAATACATTATTAGTAGATTTTCCCAAGTACAATGAATTTTGATGGGGGTGTTTTTGAAGATGCTAGTCATAGATTAGAAGAGATCGAATATGGATTTTATCTTCTGAAACATGAAAAGTGAGACAAGAAATAAATTGTCTGCATCACAGAATGACGATTTTGTGGATCATGAGTATAAAAACTTTTGAATAGATGAAAGAAAGACGCGCTTAAAATGCAATATTTTTTGTTCATGGGGCATTGTCGGAAAAAAAGAAGATTCTTAAATGAGTTTTCCTTGGAAAGAAAAATGCCCGAGCAAAAGAAACTATTTCCATCGGAAAAACAAAGTTTCAATTCTCTCTTTCTAGATAGATATATATTTTTTTTCGTATATTTTGAAAAATCTTCATGGAGTCTCCATTTTCTGATATGGACTGGCTTGATACAGCCTCGAATACTCTTGATCTTGCGATACAAAAAGGTCTTTATACAGAATTTAGTCATCTAAAGTCTGACCTTGATCGTATACGTTTTATTCATAATCATCGAACGAGTCTTTTATCAAACACGTTTGAACGATATCTATCATCAACATCATCATGTCTAACAAAAAATGCAACAACAGCAATAAATTTTCGTAAAAAAGGTAATGACTATTTTGTCGAAAAAGATTTGTCCCGTGCAGCCTGGTGTTACCGTGCAAGTATTGCATTATCAACTTCAAATAGTCAAGACATGGCATTATCCTATGGAAATTTATCAGCTGTTCTTTTCGAATTAAATCATTATCATGAGTCAATACGTGCTATTCAATTAGCGAATGACTATTACCCCACTGAACTTAAATTTAAGTAAGTTCAAATAACTTGATTTTTGTTTTCTTTCAATTGAATGTCATTCTCTGCTGTTTTCTAGGCTAGTTTTTCGTCGAGCAGCTTGTTATCATAAATTAAGTGATCCTGAACGTAGTGCATATGAACTTAAAATATGCCGTGATCTGATTAAGAGAACTGCTGGTTTGGATAGGAAAAAAATCGATTCGTTTTGTAAAGAAATGGATCAATTAAGTCGACAAATAGCTATTTTAAATAAACGAAAAGAAGAAGAAGCAGAAGAAAAACAAGAACCACAAACTATGTCATATAAAAATCTAGATGATCTCATTCAAAATTCGCCAACACCCACTGAAACCATAGTTGCTTGTTTATCGAAATCGACTGAAGAAAAAGCTACTAATGAATTTTGTCCACCATCACCCCCATCGCCACCTCGTAGCACTATTCTTGTTGATGAATCAAAACTATTATTAAATGGATCTAATAAGTATGTACCATGTGCTAGTTCAACATTACGTGTTGCTAATTCAAAAGACAAAGGCCGACATATTGTTGCTAATCAAGATATTCCATCTGACGTATTAGTGCTCAATGAACGTCCATATGCTTGTTTATTATTACCTAAATTTGCTTATACTTATTGTGATCATTGGTTAGTGATTTTTTTTTCTTGTTGCTTTTCTTATTTAACTATTAACGCCTATGAAGAATCGTTGTCTATTACTGCTGCAAAGGAAGTTGAGACATAGCTAAATTCGATTCTCTAATAGTCCGCCAAAACGAAGAAAGTGAGACTCTCGTACTCCGGACTACCGGCAAGTAGATCTTGTAGGAAAAAAATACGAATGTTGAAGAAGTAATTAAAATATGAGACAAATAAATTCTGCAACATTTTCCTCTAAGTAGGACAGGAAAATAGAATAGCTAGAATCATGGGAAGCCAAAAAAAAAACGGTGATTCCGCACATCTCTAATGAGTAGAACGACTATTATTGAATGATTAAATTTATTCATATATCGACTATTAAAGATGCTTTGAGTAACACTTCATGTAAGTCACTGGTGTTGATTTTTATACCTAGTAAAAAATAATAAAACATATTTCTGTATTGTGCATTTTGTTTTTAGTTTAACATCTATTGTCATTCCATATGTTTGTCCACAATGTTCCCACGTACTATTCTGTAGTGAGCATTGTCAGCAACGTGCACTCGCTAGTTATCATCAATATGAATGTAAACATATTCATATACTTAAAACGTTAGGAATCGCTTTTCTCGGTAAGACTTATCTTTCTTTTTGTGAACAAATAGTTCGTAAATAAAATTTAATTCATACGCAGCTTATCGTACATTAACAATAACTGATCATGAAACATTGTGGACAACAATAACTCAAACGACAATTCCAAACGACAATGAAGAACAAAATAAGATATATAAATCAGATTACGTTTCGATACAAAAATTAATAACACATACAGAACAAATGTCAATAGATGATTTGTTTCATTATTCATTAACAGCATATCTTCTTTCAGAAATAATTAAGTCAACGAATTTCTTACGATGTAATCAAATAAAAAAACGTGACACAGAACAAATTTTACTTGCATCTATCCTACTTAAACATATTCAGCAAATGATCTGCAATGCTCAAACAATATCAATAACAAAAACAAATCAAATGGATGATATTATTTTCGACAATGACGATGATCGTGATGAAGTAACAAAACGTTTTGCTTCAGCTATTTTTCCGACCTGTGCATTAATGAACCATTCATGTGTTCCAAATATTCGTTGTATATTCGATCAAGGACATTTACGTGTATATACAGCGAAACCAATACGCCAAGGCGAAGAAATTTTAAACTGTTACGGTCCACAAAAATCTCTTATGCCATCAATTGAACAAAGACAAAATGTTCTCTTAGAACAGTATTTTGTAAGGAGAAATTTTGATTTCTATTCTTTACGTTTTATTTATTTTTTTCTTAGTTTAAATGCCAATGTGAAGGATGTGTTGAAATTATAAAACCTCACGTCGAACCAATAGCAAATGGTGAGAATTAATTTGAATCCTTGTTTTTTCGGGACATGGAAATTTTGCTTTTAACATAGAAGAGTTTTTTTTCGAACACAAATAAATTCAGTATGTGTATTCATTATTTTTATGACTGAATCATGGTACTCGTTTATTGGGATCTGAGGGAAATTAAGCGGTACATATTATATTGTGTACTCAAAAAAAAGTGAGTACACTTTAGATTCGGTCTGTGTGTCCGTCCGGCCGTTAACACGATAACTCTTGATAGCCTCATCCAATTGTCATGAAATTTTGTACGCAGAATGATCTCATCAATATCTCAGTCGAGTTCGAAGATGAATTGACCAGACCATTCCTGAGGCGGGGGTGAGGGGTACAGGGATTTTTTCAAAAAGAAAATTTTTTCTTAGAATTACTCGCAACATATATAAATCAACTCAGTTTTTGCAGTACACATAACAATCGGATGCGAATCCGATGTTTCCTCATTTTTTATTTATAATATGAAATCTTTAATCATAGGAAGCCTTATGGTATGAACTAATCCATATATATACTTTTAGTCCATTTCTTAAGTCAAGAGTTCTTTTGCGTCCATTTCTAAAGCACTTTATAATAAACTTCCATTCTCTTCGCATCGACTGAGCAGTACAGTCTTCTCGCTCACAGAACGCAATAAATGTAACGTTGGCATCCTACAGAAAAGTATAATCGTACTCTCTTCGAGATTGATTTTATGATACGGTTTCTTGCACCGTCGTTTGAAGAGTTCTGTTAACTTTTTTTGCTCCTAAAATACTAATTCCAACCGAAGTTAAACACTTCGCTTTTGTTTTGTAATAATCTTATTTTTTCTTCTTGGATATTAATGTAGAGCTCACTAAAAATTTAATATGATTATCATGATATTTGAAACTTGTTAATCTTTAAAAAGGAATACACCTGCTAATATTTTATGTTTCGTATTGTTAAACATATTGCACTAAGTTTAATAACAAATTATTGATATTGTTTCTAATAATATCATTTATTTGTCTATTTTTCTTTTTGTTTTCATGTCGCAAAACGAAGACATCTACGACACGTAAATTGCACAATCCAAAAACAACAGCAACAACGATGAATAATTCAACTGATCAATCTCAATCGCAGCCATTGATTGTTCATGATAGTCAACAAACAAACGATCATAGTCGTTTCTATTCAGCAACATCGGATAAATTACTCGAAGCAAAACGTATATTTTCTCAAGGTCTTTCAACGGGCAAACAAAACCATTCATCATGGGATCACAGTTTAAAATTGGTCAATGATTCGATAAGACTCTATGAGCAAATCTTGCGAGAAATTAATTTAGATACTGTAAATCTTTATGAATACAGTAAGTAAACGAAATCAAAAATGAATACCGCCACTTCACTTGTTTGTTTTAGTTGCTTCAATATATAATGATCGTAATCAATTCGAATACACGTGTATGTATTTAAATAAGTGTATATCAATATTAAAAATGAATTTATCAACATCATGTTCATCGACAACAATACTTCTTGTTGATGTACTTCGAAAATATGCACAAACACTATTCAATTGTCGAAAATTTGATGATGCACGTCGAACTATAATCGAGGCTCAAATATTACTTGATCAAATGACATCAACATCAACAGTATCAATCAGCGAAGATGAAAAACGTACGATTGGAGTTCTACAAACCATAGAGGATTTAAAAGCAAAATGTGATCTGTGTCTTGGTTAATTATAAAATGTTTTTTTCTTCTCTTTCTATTCGTTATTGTTTATTTCTCGTTTGAAAATGATGCAATCAGTTCTCTGTTCCTTTTTGTCATTGATTATCGGTGCTACTTAATGGTTATTATTCGTTCTCATGGATGATAACCAACTATTTGATAGATTCATAAAGAATAAGTATTGTATTCATATGCATGGCTTTCTGTTCTTGACTGAAAGTCCATTTTTTTTATATTAATTAAGAGATTATATGAGTATATTACTGTGTTTTTTGTTCGCATCATCGATGTCGGAGAATGGGATGCTTGTTAAACTATGTTTAAATGGATATCACTTAATTGTTAAGTTTAAAAAGAAAAAAAACTAAAGAAATATGAAAGATTGTTTTATAACTATGCATTTGCCAATTCAAATGGAAAGATCATCATGCAAACAAACAATTTTTATGTAATCCTAGTGAAAATCTTCTTGCTCGTGTGCACCAGTTTCTTAGACAAGAAAGTCACGTTCTATGAACCAATCTTGAGGTATACACCTGTCAAGGATGAGAAAAGAAAAGATGACTGAGATTTTAATGAGAGGAGATCTGATTAGTCCAAGACATCATCGTCTGCGTTTAGCATATAGAGTTCTCTTGAAAATAAATGAAATGCCATTCAACTCTCTCTCTCTCTCTATGATGTTCCGTTTATAAGCACATAACTTGGGTGCCTTCTAATAGATTGATGTATCTCGATTAAAGAAGGTCATGAGGAGCTGCTAGTCCTTGTATGATGTGGAGAATTGTTTGGTCTATCATCCTGAATATAATTCAAAGCAGAATTACAGCAGGAAAAACATGGGCTATGCCCTTTCGGAGACCCTGTTCTTTGTAGATTACTCATTGTTGTTTAGTTAGACTTGTGCTATTGATTGTGGCAACGGAGACGAAATTAAAAATACATCTGTTTTATATAAATTAGCTACGTATCATGAGCAGTCATTTAATCTTTTATATTCGATTGCATATTCTATCCATTAATGAAATTAATCCGATAGGAAAAAAAAGCAATTTTCTTGACTATCATTACCGATTATAAAATCTCTTTAATATTTCATCAAATCTTAGATTTTATAAACAAGACAATGATTAAGTAGCATCATTACGGATTAAATCATGCTTAAATATTAAAAATTTAATTAAATGAAGTTAATTAAAAACTATTTTTAAACCTTGATAAATACATGGCACAATAGGTTATCTTGATCTAAAAATATTTATTCAGAAATACTTGAATCTTAGATATAAAAAGAACACCATTCAACAGTACTTCTCGACAGAAGATATAATTTAATTTAATTAACTTTCAAAGAAAAAAGCTCAAGATAATTCACTAGATGAATTTTCTATTTAAATCAGATTTTAATAGTTTCTTTTTTTTTCTTCAAATAAAAACAAAACCTTGTAGTTGAAAAAACATCAACAAGAAATAATGGTGATGTAACTTTCTTTTTGCCCTGAAAATATTTTGTTCTTATTCAACTCTTCGACTATTATTTCATATGTTTGTAATAAACGAGACAAAAAATTTCAATCAATTGAACATACGAATATGTTAACTTCTTATTAAATTTCATATTATATACCTATTGCATCATTTGACCATCTAATCTTGTCCCTCGGCACTATTCTTTTTCTTATGATTGTACCATAAACTAAATGTGTGTGGGATATTTGCATTCGTTATTTGAGATGATGATGATGATGAAAGAAATTTCTTATTAATTTTAACTCGACGTTGTTTAATTAAATTTCTTGATGAATTATTATTATTTTCGTTTTTAATTGTTAAATTTTTTAAAATCGACGAATCGAGATCATATTCAGATTTTACTAAATCAATATTCTGATTTCTAAACAGAATTTATATTAAAAAGAAAAAAAACGACATGAAAATTTTTCAGTACATTTTCATTGGTGATGATTGCTGTTTCATAGATCTATAGATTAAACCTTTTTGAATAGAATCTGAATTCATTTGTATTCGACATAATGAAGACGATTCAATTGTATTACAATAGATTCTTGCTGCATCATTAGCAGGCAGTAAAATTAATAAACATAGATTATTATGAATAGAATGGTTTATCATTTATAGATGTAAATATAAATAGTTCATTTTCTTTTCACATCTGTCATAGTAACATGAAAAGAAAAAGTCTTTGTAATTGTTAAAGATTAAGATAAAGCCTGAAAAGTATGTCATCTTTAGAGGAAAAAAAAGACGTATGTCCATGCGTTCATGTATTTTTTTCTTCTTCTTCAATATTTGGCATTGATTTCGAGTGGAATACCCTCGATCGTTTGTACTCAAACAAAATCATTGCATGTGCTCAAATCACAAGTGCGTGTCCATATTGTACTTTAGCGTAGTCTTTCAAGGCCAAGTGATGTAAACTAACATCGACGTATATGTATACATTATGATGATGATGATGATAATGATGATCTTCTACTCTTTTTTTTCATCGATTGCGAGTCATGTTGAGTAGCACTCGATTTCAATTGTGTATATATGTGCCGTTTTTTTTCTTTACTAAGTGAAGTTCAAGGCTGTCGAGCCAGTTTAGTTAAATGATGAGTGAATCTCAACATACTAACAAATAAAAGAACGGTCGGTCTCTTTTTCTGTCTTGATATTTTAAGAGATACATTATTCGATGAAGTAGACTATTCAAGGTAATAGTATAAATATTGTTTCAATGAGATAGCTGAGCCGGAAAAAGAAATTGAGGTGTCTTTAACAGTAGTTTCATTTTATGTCTCTCTATCTTAATCAAGAAAGTTGTTGACCGCCTGGGGCATTTCATTCTCTTTTTTAATCACAAATATCTAGCTTGTATTTATGTCGTAATTATTATATATGTGCCTATATTTAGTTTGTGAAAAAAAGAACTGGTGAGAACAAGCAAGGCAGCGAACTTATTATTTACACCTGAGCATTTCCATATATCTGATCTTCTCTTCCGTTCGTTCGTTTGTTTCATTTCATTACACTGGAATTTCATGTCTCTAATTATATCTCGTACACAGGCATCATTATAATGTTGTATTTATATGCACCGTTACGACAAGAGAAAAGCGTAAAGAGAAGAAAGGAAAAGGGAAAGTGAGTTTTGCTTTTTTTGTCTCTCTCTCTCTCTAGCCGCCATCTCTGTTGCTGTATCCATTATGCGGTTGGAAGAACATGGATGTTGTATCTTTCTTTTTTCTTTCTCCTAAATCTCTTTCATAATCTTGTCGTTTACTAACTACAACTTTTTGAACGGATCAAATAAGTAAGTGTTTGACAAGTAGCCGGACGAGTACGTTCAAAAATAAAACTTGATTCTATATTTCTTTTTTTTTTACTTAAAGGAAACAACTGTCTGACATTTATAGTTGTTAATGAATATGATCATTGCTCATTTAATAGAAAAAAATGAAACGAGATCTATCTAACGAACTCGATTTCCTGTGTCAGATTTTATTGACCAATGGTCGATTACTTCGTCTTTAGAGTACATACGATTGCGTGCTAAATTGAAATTGGACTCGCACAGTCTTTTCTCCTTCTCTCTGTCGCTCTCTCTCGTCTTCCTTTTTTTTTTGTTGTAATCGTCAAAATGGCTCCCATCGAAAGAGATTAGAAATTGTTATTTGTACAAACTTTACCGGCACGCATGCACATCAGCAGATGGCACACATACATATATGTACATGTACCAACCGTATTAAGACTATTTCTTCATTCATTCATTCATCCATTCGACTAGTTTTATATGCTTCCGTAAATTTTTTTCAAGAGTCGGGTGTGGTAACATCTCTTGATTATTAAACAGTAGTTTATCGAACTGGAATGAAATAGACATACTTGTGGCAAGAAAAAATATATGTCAATCAAAAATGACACAGTCTATTTAGCGATTATGAGACATACACCTGAAGTACCGTTAACCATCGATTTGACATATATGTATATACAAACACTCAATAGAAACAGCAAGATTTTTATATAGTTACTGTTTAGCATTAAAAGAGCACGAGAGGTTATCACACACACACATATATATATATATAGATATCGATATATAATAGAATAGGAGAAAATCAGTACGAAGCAACTAAAGTAAAAATGTTAGGAAAACATTATAGAAATGTGCATGAAAGAATTCTTAGTCTCAAAACGGGATATCGTATAAATTAGGTTCGTTTTTCCTTATTTCTCACACTATGTGTACAATCAACCTTTCATTCTATTATTATTTCTTTGACTAAAAAATAGTAACCGTATGTATCCAACTGTATATTTAACATTGAATCGTAAGTTTCGTGTTCTGTGTATGGTTTTTTTTCTTCTCTCTCGTTCTATTGTCTATTTTCATTGATGAATTATAAAAACATGATTAATATCAATCAATACACCTAAATGATAGGTGTATAGATCGCATGTTTTTATATTTTGTCATTCATTTTAATAAAGTTGATCTATGTCTCGATAGAAATATGTTCACTTTATTATTTTATTTTATCTTTCATTTAACCTCGTCGTGTGTATTACCTGAGTCCACTTGATCGTGATCTCTACCGTATTCAATTATAATATATAGATACGAATGTCAAACGTTTTGTGTGATCTACGTCGAAGTTGGCATTCCTACTGTCATCCATTAAAACATCGAGCCAACAGGCGATGTGTCCTTCTCATAAACTGACCTCATCCAATCCACCTAACAAAAAAAAGAACCGATAAAATGACACAACATACGCGCTCTGTTCGATAATCGCTAATTCAATTAAATTGCTCATACCTATATATATATATATATATAAGAGATATAAGAGCGGGATAAGATCGACGTTTATATCATTTCTCATAAATTGCTAGTCATAATAGTAGTAGTAGTAATACGCATAGTTTAATCATGCGAAACACTGAACAGACTCTCCGGTCATAGGATATACAAATATGATCTATATTATATACTCATGCTCAATTCATTCGAAATCAACCGGTTGAATCGAGCGATCAAATTAAAAGAAAATAGAATCGAAACTATGTCAATAGGTCTGTCTTAAAGGTTGTTTCTTCTTCTTCTTTCGGTCACAGTCTGTTCTTATTTCCGATCATCAAAGGTATTACCGATAACCTTTGTCGATCTTTTTCTTTCGCAAGAGTAACTCATTATCTCATACAACGAAAAGACTCGCGCTTGAATACTTCATATTTTATATCGTAAAATGTAAATATTCGTTCAGACGACAACCGCTAGTTTGAATGATTGACACTTATACTTTTCATTCCATTTGTTTTGTTGTTAACGTATCCTAGGGCATCGGTCTTCTACGTTTTTTTTTGTTCTTTTTTGAAACCCAATCCAATTAGTTTGATGAACAGTTTCGCCCGCTTGTTCTATTAGAACTAACAACAGAAGAAAAAGAGATTATAGGAGCAAACATAGAAGAAAAAGCATCACGCTGATTTTCAATCTATTTGCGCGCGATCAACCGATATCAGAGAAAGAGAAAACAAGGTCGTTGATATACACATACTAAACGGATGAGAGAAAAGAAAAACATTGCTTCCTCTACTCTATTTAATCATGTACATACAATTTCTAATTACAACAGTCGTTTTCCCAATCTGTCGGTGTTATATTTCCCTTTCTTTTTCTTCTTGTTCGTCGTCGTCGTCGTCGTCTTCTCCTTTCCATTTTAATCCTCACATTATTCATGTATTTCAGGTAATGGGCAAGATTAGATGACCATGGTGACAATGAACACTATTTGTTTATTTATATTAGTACTTAGCTTGTCAAGTACTGAACAATTTAATCTCGGTAATCAATAATTATTAGTTAACGGAAGAACAAAAAAAGTAAATTTCTTTTTTTTTCTTTATGTTAAAGAAACTTGTCGATCTCCGCTGGGAATTGAAACAGGAAAGATATTGGATTCAGCTTTTTCATCAAGTAGTCATGCTGGAATAAATTCAACTGCATCAAAAGCAAGGTTAGAAATAATTGAATCTTTTATTTTTATTGTTTTGTATTTAATTAGAATTCGAAGTGAGCGTTATGGATGGTGTCCTTTGAATAAAATTTCTACAACAACATATGAATATGTAGAAATTGATTTAGTCAATTTAACTGTTATAACACTTATTGAACTTCAAGGAAAATTTAGCCAACAACTGGTGTGATAAGAAGAGAAAATTTTTTTTTACGTGTTTAATTTTTATTATTTTTAAGAATGAAGAATATGCAGATGCATTTCGTATTGAATATCGTCGTGATAATCAACAAAAATGGATTAAATACAAAGATTTTGCCGGACAATATGTACGTATAAGTAATGAGAATCGAAAAAACTTTTTATTAATGATGCGTATATTCTGTTGTCGCTGACAATGATTAATCATTGTCATAAAAGTTGAAGTATTACTTTTATGACCTTGATTAATCAAGCACAAATGTGAAAACATTAAATCTGTGTTTTCCAGATGAGAAAATGCAAATGAAATCATAACAAACACATTAGTTTCGTTTTCATTTTCTTCTTATTCATAGATTTTAAGTGGAAATGCAAATAGTCATATACCAGCAATGCGAGATATTTTACCATCATTAATTGCTAAACAAATTCGAATTATACCAATTGTGACTACATTGCAACCGAAACATATTTGTATGCGTTTAGAACTTTACGGATGTTCGTACGAAGGTTAGGAACAATATTTATTTTTGGATCGAAACTTTTGAGAGAGTTAAGACTATTTTAGACGGTCCTATTTCATATTCAATTCCGCAAGGAGATAAACGTGGCTATGATGTTGAATTCATTGATGAAACCTACGACGGACATAATGATAATGGAACATTAAAAGGTAAATTTAGTTTGCTTTTTTGAAATTCGAATGGGTACAAAAGAAATATTTTCTCGAAAGAAACTGATCATTCGTGTTGATTCTATGATAGAGATCCTTCTCTGACTGACAATCGGAATAACATCCGTTGTTTTTTACGATGTTCTGCATATTTGGATTATTTTTTATTCGAACGGAAGGAGGCAAAATGAAATTAGACACGCAATAAACTCTAAGAGAAAAAAATTCATGTCAAAAACCGGAAAATTTCCTAGACACTATTAGGAATAGATTCATGTTATTATCAATTATCTGTGACTGAGTTCTTTGATTTAGATGGTCTTGGTCAGTTGACCGATGGAATTTTAGCTGGTGATGATTATCGTCTAGCAGACAATGTTCAAGGCATAGGCAAACTTGGCTATGATTGGATAGGCTGGAGACGAAAGTCAACTTCAACATCGAATATAAATCTTTTTTTTCAATTTAATAAAATTCAAAATTTTACTTCAATTCGTTTGCATACATCGAATTTATTTCAACGTGATGTACATCTTTTTAATTCAATACTAATCGCAAATTGTGACGACAAAATTACTCGTAAAACGTTCTTAAACATACCCGAAGATTACCTTAAACCTCAAGCAAGATTTGTTGATGCTTCATTAAATTCTGATCGTGGAATTGTAACTAATTGTTTAAAATTAACATTGACATTTAATAATCGAAGCAAATGGATATTGATTAGTGAAGTTCTATTTGAATCGAAACCAATAATTAAGAGTATTCCATTGTTAACAACAGCAACAACAATAACAACAGCAACAACAAATTATTTACCACCGTTAATTAGTAAAGAAAAATTGTTTTTCTATTCTATAATTCACTTAACCATCTATTATTTATCTAGATAATGGACTAAGTATTATTCAATATTGGCATTGGTTGTTATTCGCATCAAGTCTACTATTACTTTTAATTGTTTTATTAGTTATTTTTTATCTTCAATGGATTCAGTCGACTCGAAATCAGAAAAAAATTCGCCAGTAAATATTATTATATATTGTGTTTTAGTTTTATTCTTATATATTTGAATTCTCTAGAATGACTGCTCATTTAAAATTCGATTCAAGTTATCAACCAATATCAATCAAATTTCCAGCAAAATCTCGAATAAATTGTTGCTATATTCATTCGAATGACAATACCCCTTGTAAATTATTGCTTGCGTTTTCGATCATATTCTTTATTTTATTTTAATATTTTAAAGTAGATGGTAACTCGACATGTTCTACTTCGAACAATGATATGCGTCGACATTTAATCATTTCAACAGGAACCTCGCCAAAATGTGATAGAGCTACAAGTGGTTCCGATTTTGGTACTATTAGCACAGCAAGTCCAGCAACAATGTCAACAGTATATCAATCAGTTCTTAATCCTTATCTAACAGCTGTTACGCAAGATGCATTGAATGTGGTAAGTGTAAATGTAAAATAAATGCGGAGACATCGGATTCGCATCCGATTGTTGTGTGTACTGCAAAAACTAAATCGATTTATATATGTTGTGAATAATTCTGAGAAAAAAATCCCTGTACCCTCAGGGATGGTCTGGCCAATTCATCTTCGCACTCGACTGAGATATTGATGAGATCATTCTACGTACAAAATTTCATGACAATTGGATGAGACTTTCAAGAGTTATCGTGTTAACGGACGGACGGACGGACACACTGACCGAATCTAGAGTGTACTCACTTTTTGCGTACACAAACTATCTATATGAGAGATAGGGGAACTACGGATTCATGAGAATCTAAGCCAGAGAGTACTTTCATTTCATAATTGGATTGAGAATTAATAATATATATTTTTTTAAATTCTATATTAGACATCGAATCCATATGCTTCCATTGACGTTTATACTAATCCAATAACGTTTGATGAAACGATCTGTATCGAAAATCCACTAAAAAGTATTCAAGGTCCATGTGGTAATAGTACGTATCAATCGTTATCAACAGCAAAAGATTCAAATAATAAACCAACCATTTCATATATTCCTGATGAGCAATTAGTTATGGAAGAACGTTATTCAACAATTGAAGGATGTTTTGGAACGGTAAGAACGAGTACAAGATGCTCTAGAGCACGATGTTTTTTTCGCTTTTACTCGATGAAACGAATGAAAGATGTAACATATGATACTGTGTAATCTGTTTAAGACTAAATAAATATATCTTACTGCTTGTATAATTTGATTTTCATAGTTTTATCTTCTCACATCGATCTGTCAACTGACGCTTATTTAATTGGTTTTTTCCTAGATCGAGATATTTACGTACAGCTATGTGAATCGAATTTTTTTTGATAGAGTATCATAAGAACAGCAAGATGTTGATGAGTGTTTGAACAGATTACTATGATCTTCTATTCATATCGTCTAGTATATATGATGAACATCTGCATTTCTTTGAGGTCAACTTGTATTTTTTCTATACAATTATATGCATATTTAATAATCTAAATAGATTGTTCGTGGTTATATATATCTTCGTCAACCATACGATATACTTAAGCCGATACTGATTAAAGCGCTTATTACCAATGATTCTATTCAAAAGTAAGTATTAATATGTGATAATTAAAATTCTATAAGTAAATATATTCTTTAGAGAATTATTTAATCAAGAACATGAGTTAATGAATCGTTTAAGTCATCCAAATTTAGTACAATTTTTTGGTTATTCAATTAAACAAAATTATGCTCTTGTTGAGCATAGTAATTTAGGAGATCTTCATACATTTTTATCAACAAAACAACGCCTTCAACAGGATGAACCAACAATTTCGTAAGTCTTTCATGTCAATTTTAAACAAAACTCAATAATTTCTTGTTTAGATTAAATATTCGTCTTCTTATTATAACACAACTATCTAACGCTCTGCGTTATCTTGAATCAGAAAATATTGTTCATCGAGACGTATCTGCAAGAAATTGTTTAATCTATCCAAATTATGAAATAAAATTAATGAATTCAGCTATTGTTTCAATGCAATTTCAATCCCATTATTTTAACATTAATAATTGTCGTTTACCAGTTCGTTGGATGGCACCAGAAACAATTTTACCTGTAATAAATTGATAATTAAAAATTTCTTTGTATCCCTTTTTTCTTCTTTTAGAATGAATTCAGTTGCCAATCCGATGTTTGGTCATTTGGTATAACACTTTGGGAAGTAATGACAAATTGTTTAACATTACCATATGCTTTATTGACTAATGAAGAAGTCTATCAACGATTGAGATTAATGGGAACTAACGTAATGAGATCATCAGGCAGTTTACAATTATCAAAACCTGAATATTTAAGTAAAGAACTTGTTGATTTAATGCTGGAATGTTGGCGTCCATATGGTGAAAGACCAACATTTCATGAAATATTTACTTTCTTTAATAAACGACTGGACGGTATTAATATTATTTGACATTTTCTTTTCGGAAATTTTAGTCATTAAATATTTCTCTGTGTGTGTGTGTGTGTGTTCGTTTTTGTTTGTCACTTTAATAGAAATATGTATAGGAGTGAATATTAAAAAGAAAACATTTGTTTCAAACTCAAGCGAAGTTTTGTTTTGAATATATGTGAAAATAAATGTTTTTAACCCTACACACAATACATCTATATTTTGTTTTCAAATTGATTTTTCGATGGTCTGAATTGCTTGTTCTTGTTTACAGTACGAATGATCCGGTGACTTATCAGAATCAGAATCTTTGAATATTTACATTGGTAATTGTGAGTTAACAATAGATGAATCTTCACAATCGGGTTATTTTTGTTTCAAAAATAAATAACTGTGACATAATTTCTATAATTAAATAGGGATATGGAAAAAGATATAAGTAAATAATGTTCCTAACGACAAGATTATATAATGGCATGTAGTTGATGATTTCAACAGAGATGAATGATTATTTCATTATTTATTATATTTAATCAGGCCATTATTGAAAACCAGATGGATATTCACGGAGATAAGCGATAGGAAATCTCTGTCTTAATTTATTAAAACTCATGTTGCCATATCAATGAGAATTAAATATGTAACCTATTAATACTAAGTGAATAGTTAATGATAAAATTGACACTAGTTTGCACATGTCACTTTTTCTTTCAAAGAAAAAAAAGATATTTGATATCTTTTCTTTGGACATTTGATACTTCGTTGTAAATAGCAAATAATAATATTTGAAAGCTATTTTACAAGTATTTTTAATAGAAAAATGGCTACTTTAATTTTAATTTTAAAGTCCTAAGAATAAAATGTATTTCAAACAAAAAACAATTAATTTACAAAATAAGCATCGAATGCGTCCAGTTTGTTCAGTAAGTCTATTAGATCGAAGAGAATATTGATAAAAATTATCATCATTCTCCTTTTGAAATCGTATTATTGTGACTGTAGGCATTAATATTTTGACGATGACTGAGAATTTCATAATTATGACACGATCGAAATGTACATGACTCTTATTTTCAACACACTGATCGTTGTGTTTATTCACTTCAGAGGAATTCTTTCATTATTTATTTTCCAAGCCACTTTTCATCAATATTAACAAGTTAATACTTGTCCTGTCCTGCCCTATTTTATGTTAATGGTATGAGACATTTATGAAGGCCTCTTGTGAAAAGTAAATACAACAATAATAATATTCTTTCGATAGTTCAAGTGAGGTAGGTGATTGATATATTTCAAGAGTGATGCATCGGTCAATGGTTATTTTCAAGTGCGCAAAAATAGTTATTTTCATGCCATCAATTGTATTGGGTACATTCTGTTTCACATTTTTAATTCCGAAAGAATTGCGCTACCAGTTTTATTTTAAAGAATTAACTATCTGATGATGACAAAACTGCTAATAGGTATAGTCTGCTTACAAAAAAAAGAAGATTTGTAAACTATGTGACTTGTTCGTGTTGTACTAATTCAATGTGCAATTGAACTAAAAGGACGTTCTAATATTTTCGATGGTATGAAGTTGTACAAATTTTTGGGATGCATAATAATTTATTTTCTGTTGTTGATAACGACAATGCTGACTTTCATATATCATCTGCCTCTTCTGGTGATGAAAATGAAGCCACTATTCTCCCTTCGTTGAATGTATCTATCGTGAATAGAGATGTGCAAGTTAAAGTTTTCTCGTACCCTGTATCGTGATAAAGGAATTTTCGTTTACCCTTATCCTACCCTACCCTGTAAAACTTTTATATTCCTTGCTCTTTAGAACTGAAGAAAGAAATACTAAAATACCATAAATTATTCATTTATTTCATTACAAGTAGTCTACAAAACATTACAATAAAATCTTTTTAAAATTGCTTACAAACAAGATATCGTCTACAATATCGTCACCTAAGTGTTGGCATCGCTCTTCGAGGATTCTTCCAGTGGCACTGAATATTCTTTCGCTTGTGCATGAACTAGCCGGTATACCTAGTAATGATCTTGCTAAAACACCTAGCGTCGGATAATTTATACTCCGCTGCTTCCACCATTGTAATACAAATTCTTCGTTACTAATGACTAATTTTGCTTTAGTATAACGTTCAATTTCATCTTCACTTGAATCATCTTGGCTTGTTAGTGCAAATTCTAGCATTACATCTTCTTGTAAATAATCATCCTTTCTCATTTTCTTTGGTTTAGCAGTATTTATGATTGGGTCAATTCGTGATTTCTTTTTTTTCTGACTCAACTTTAATTTATTGGATTTTTACTTGCATCATATTGTACTGCACTTCACCAAATGCATACCCTGACCCTGCACATCTTTAATTGTGAACCGCCAGTGATGGTGTAACTTCATCATATACACCTCTTCAATTAGGGCTAATTTATTATTTGTTAATCATTCATCCATTTGTTGAATTATTTTTCAAATTAAAAAATTACTTAAACTTTCATTTAAACATGAAAACAATTTCTCTTAATTCCCATATCGTGAAAATCGTGGTGATTTTGCCGATTTTCAAAATAATCGGCGTAAAATCGCAATTAATCATATATAGGGAAGAAATCAATGATTATATAGGATTTTATTACGCTCATGGTAAGAAAAATTAAAATTACCAATTAATTACGAAAAGTTTGAAATCTATCAAATCGTGAATAAAATGTCCTTATACATCCGATTTTTTCAATGTATTCGTTGAAACTGAAAGCTGAAAACCGGATATTTTTATTCAGGGTGCCACTAGAGTGATCTGCACGGAATTGAATAATTTCAAATCACAATGAAATCGAATTGATGTTCACATTCATTTCTTTATTTCAAATTTGTAACATTTTTTCATCACGTATAATCTATTTTAGATATATTTCTCCGTCGAATAATTTTTAGATTAAATTTTTTTCTTGAATCTAGTTTCTGATTAAAATCTCTATCCTTGACCAAAGCCAAACTAAAAAATATTGACTTTCTTCTATATATTTACATTTAGATGTAAGCTTCATCTACCGACATGACCTTTTAATCAATGATCGTGAAAACAATTTACTCAGAATACGTGCCCGTATCTATGAACGCTATTTTTTTATACTCTGCTTTTGTATTAAATGTTTACGTATTGTACGAGTTTTCTTATTTTTTGTAATAATTATTTAGAATGGAATCATGTACATGTTTTAGTATTACAATAAAAATTAAAATATATTTATAAAATTGAGTTTAAATGACTCAAATCATGCCCAAAATTATGGGAAAAAATCGCCGATTCAGCGCACGATTATCGTTTCGATAAATCGCGATTAATTGGCAATATTTTAGCGATTTCGAAGACATAGGTTGGCAGGGCAGGGCAGGGTAATAAAATTGACCCTGTGGACACCTCTGATGTTTACCATATGGTTTGACAGAGAGAAAATTCTGAACGATTGTGCTTGTTTGAAAAGACTCATTTCTATTTTTAATCATAAACCTAACTGGATTCGATTGATGGCAGACAATTGAGAACACCTTTATCAATTTTTTCGGAATAACAAATTTTTTATTGGTTAGCAGCAGAAAAATTTGAAGAAACTGATGTCAACCCAGGTCAAGTAGTACGGCTACCAGAAACGGTTGTATACGGCCGTAAGCGTTAACGTATACTGCCGTTTCCTGTCGTTTCTCATCGTAAATGGCCGTAACTCGACGTTTTGGTATGCACCGTATCACGGCCGTAATTAATCGTGTCGTAAACGGTTACTAACGACCGTAATGTGGTCGGATATTTCCGTATCCGACCATATCCGATCGTTCATGGCACGATACCAAACGGCCGTGTACGACCCAAGTTGATCGACCTGGGAAGTGACTGATAAGACAAGATGAACATGTATTTAATATAGCAGTAACATCAAGAGTAGATATTAAACAAATATTATCATTCGAGTCAAATGTAAAAGTGCTCATAAGCCAATTTCCGGCTGTAATCTAATAAAAATACAATTTTTTAATGACTACTTATTCATTTTCGATTCTATGATATGTATCTTCGGATGCACATCTATAATAGAAATAATTGAATGCTGTTAATGTTAAGTAGTTGACATTACCTTCTAACCGATACCTATTTCTAATTTTCAAAGATTAAAATTGTTCTTTTCATGATCAATTTTTACAAAATTTCAAAAGATAAAAGTTAAGGTATGCACATTTATTCATTGAAATAACTTCTGCACTTTGTTTAGCATTTCTTCTAGTTATATACGATTACAAAGCACCGTTAACATGTTGTGAGTTGTCTGTTTTATTTTATGCATCTTGTATTTATTCGAAAGGAATATAACCATTTCATTAATCGAATGTTTCTTATCTGTGGATTGTTAAACATGTAGCTGAGCTTATTTAAGATCTTAAATAAATTTCAGCCACTTAACATTAATTTTATTTTGTATAAGAGCGCATATGATAAAAACTGAGTTAACTAAAGAGTAATTCAGATAAATAGAAATTTTTCTTGGAGATCAATAGGATAATATGAATTCTTATTCAATCGCTCAGAAGAAAATTGAGCTGCTTGATAATAAAGCATTGAAACGATTGCTTTACTTTCATATTATAAAATAGAAAAACTTCATTATATGTTGAGATTTACTATTTAAATGACAGTAAAATTATGAAAAAATTTTCCATTCAAAAAGTGCAAGAAAATCGAGAAATAATGGATATTGTGTTCAAATAAAAGATTAACAGTAATAAAATAATAGATCCCATCTCTTGCAGTATATGTAAAGTACTTCGAATTATGTTTCAAGGGAAAATAATTCATTTTCTTTAGAAAACTAAAGAGAATTCCACGTGACGAGAAGTTTATCACATCTCATTATGTGCGATATCTAAAAGAATAGTTTCTCATGAAATATAACACTATATTCCATCCAGAATTTTGATGCAGGCTGGTTATTAACTGCTTCATTAGTTGTGATGTTTCGTCATTGATCATAGTTCTAACCATACTGTTAATATATTCGAACTAAGAATTTTGTTGCAAACATTAGCGATCTCAATATTTGACTAGTGCCTGGCCTCGTAGCGGTGATTTGAGATAATATAGGAATATATAGGAAGTCAAGGGTATTATTTATATAGGATTTCCTTCAGCTATATCGGAAATATATAGGACCATGGTTTCTAGCTAAAATAGCTTTTTAAGCCTAATAAATTTCACAAGTTGCAGCGATATCGGAAATTACAGTCTGTTTTCTATATATATATATATTCGATGAACCAAGCAACAACTGTATTCGAATAGGGTAAATAATTAGATGATGAATGATAAAGTTTTCGAAAGAAATAATACGATTAATTTATGTTCAGTTCATTTTTAACTGTTTTACATAAATATATTGATATAAAGATAAACAAAATCAAATTGAATAAAGATCCAACAAAATCTTCTTGATTTACATCTCACAAAGTGTATCTTTTTTCAATGCTATCATATGTAACATACTCTCAAATTATCTAATCAACTTATGTACATCAATAAAAAAATACAACACTAGCTTTGGTTGACAAGAATTGATGAATTCATGGTAGTCTTTTGTCGTTTCTGTTGTTGTTCACCAAATTTTTCTTTTCGTTTCTTTTGAATCTTTATTAATTCTTCGGTCACTTTTGATAAAGAATAGATTGGATGACCGAATAACTTTATCATTCTGATGATCTAATGAAGAATAAGCTCTGCAAATTGTCGCTAGCATCTATATGATATGCTTAGCGCTGCTGACAATGTATATATAATACATGATGCTTTTCTCAAAGAATACATGACTTTCCTAAACAAGCAGTAGTTTTTTCAAAAATATAGGAATATAGGAACAAAGCTTAAAAGATAGTCCATTATAGGAGGGATTATAAAAATATAGGAAATATAGTCCTACTACGAGGTCAGTGACTAGTGCGAATAAATGGTTGAGGGAGATGAAGGATGTTAGATTTTTTAAATTCTTTCATTGAAAATTAATTTATCTTAATAATTTTTATTATGCCTAAGATATAAAAAAGCGCACTTTAATAAAGTTATTTCTATGTCCAGCTGTCGAAGAATTATTATAAAAAGAAGCAATGATGCATCAATAATATTTAGAAAGATTCATCTGTTATTTTTTCTCTTGTTGCAGCTTATTTTCGTTCAATATGTACAGGCCGATGTGGCTTCGACTATGGAAATAATTATTTTAATTATTTAGTTCCCAATAGATACATACAAGGTAAACATTTTACTATAATAGAATAATGTGAATATTATTGTTTTTTGCTTCATTTATTGCAGGCGGCGACGTCATAACTCACACCCCTGATGACAATAGGTAAGAATTATTTTTTCTCGCCTCTTGATTTAATAATTTTATGTTTCGTATCTTTAGAATATTTCATCCAAAAAAGAAAGAAAAAAATAATGTGATCCACGACAAAGCCGACTTCCCAGGTGAAAGAAAACGGCCTGAAACGGCATAAAAACGATGTAAAACGTTAAAAAACGGCGCCGTTTTCCGCCAGCTCGGAAAACAAACTGACGGATTACGGCGAAATAGGGTGAAAATTAATGCCGTTTTGTGTCGTTTTATAGCCGGTTCCGGTGGCCTTTCAGACGGCAGGATGACCCTCCTGGGTTACTCAGCATGACAAAAGAAGACAATACCACAAAGTTTATCATGACACTTGGTAAATAAATTATTGCTTCTAATGCTATTAATAATTTGTATATTTTTCATTCAATTCATTTTGTTTAGTAGATTGTCTCTGGTGAAATAATTGAATGTTTAGAAGTTTTTGAAATCAAAGATCGACCAGGTATGTTTGATTTCAATCACAAATCACATAAAGTCATCTGTATATATTTCAGCTGGTGTCATGCCTTACGGTGGTGGTATTGGAATTGGTGGTGGTTCAAATGATATGATTGTGGAAGAGAATCGTATCATAATTAAAAATGTAGTTGACTAAATAATTGTGGTGAAAAAATGTGATTTTTTTTTGTAACAATAAATTAAAAAAATATGATTCGTATTTAAAACATTCTTTTACACAGAAAATACGCGAATTGCCTTAAAGAAAAATTGTTAGGGTATTACTGAAATAACAAGAAGTTATTTGAATAGTAAAATGTTTCTTCTCATGAAAAGTTGCTTATAAGTAAACTGACCGTCCAATATATGAATAACTGTGTACGACTGCACAACATATTTTGCTTAGCTACCAACAGACAAGAAAATGTATGTCCTTAAGATTTATACTGATTAATCCCCGTATGTTCATAGTATTAATAAGACTACTATCGGCGCCAGAAGTCAAGGTAGTCGGATGTTTTTTGAATAACTCGTGATAGGAACAAAATAGATACCTGCGATTTTCGCCGTTTGAGAGCCAAAACCCAAGATCATATTTCCATAAGCAAAACTTTTTCTGACAAAAAATTCGACGATCGGTTTTTCAGCGGATCTCTGTGAAACCACACTGAATTTTTGAAAACCGTTATAGAAGTCTATTGATTTTCTTACATACTCGAAATCAGCATAAAAACTAAATCGACTTATGCATGTTTCGAATCTTTTCACCCCTGCGGTCCCTCTCAGGGTCGGCCGAAAAGTGAATTCCATCAAATTGCCATTTGACCCCTAGAAAGCAGGTTCCAAGCTTGCAGGATGCTGTTATAAACCATAATGCAAAATGAATTATGAACAAAAACAGCGTTTTACTGGAGTTCACTTTTCGACCTACCCTGAGAGGGACCGCAGGGGTGAGAAGATTCGAAACATGTATAAGTCGACTTAGTTTTTGATGCTGATTCCGAATATGATATTGGGTTTTGGCTCTCAAACGGTGAAAATCTCAGGTCTCTATCTTGTTCCTATCATGAGTTATTCAAAAACAATCCGACTGCCTTGACTTCTGGCGCCGATAATAGAATTAATTATTATATAACACAGTCGATATTATAGAAGGAACTCTTTTTATATTATATATTTTATTCGCAACAAACCCATTCATTTCATACGATTCTCACATCAAACTTGATAGAAATTAAAAAGAATTTACAGAATCAGTAAAATCAATACATTGAACGATCTGAGTAACAATGATAAAGATTCATTATAGTATAATCAATTATTTTTTTAAATCTAACAAAAATGTATTATGAAATTCATGTCGTTCAACAATGAAATAGTGTCTAATATTAATGAATAATAAAATGTAAATGAGCAAATTTAAGACTGAACTTTCAATTCAGATCAGTTTAATGACACGAGAAAAAGAATTTTTTTTAATAGAAAGAAGAAAGATCACAATATTTGTCTATTCTTTATGATATGAATCTGTATGATATTAATAAAATTTATCTTTCTTTTGTGATAATTAAACGAAATACTTGTGTAAATCTATTTCAATTATACGATATAATTAATTGGAAAATGTTGTCCAACAAATTATTAGGCAACAAAATTTTCGAATAAAATATATCAACAGATCATTTCTATCATTTCTAATGAATCGAATATGAAAAATCTTAATAAATTTTGCTAAATAGTATGAGGAGATGAACAGAAGGAATCAATTTATTTATCACAGCCGACTTTTTTATACTTACGGATTGAAAAATTTATTCTAGATATTCAATGAAAATGTACTCGGTATTAAGATATTTTCGAAGAATAAAACGAATGAAATTGATTTATTTCCAATTGCAAATTATTTATTAAAGTATTTGAGCAATGAATTATCAATAAAGATGATTGATAGCATATGTACAAAGAATTCATCGATAAAATTGATAAACAATAGATCCCATACGCATGACAAACCAATTGTTGACTTTAGAAGTAAATATATATACACATATAGACTTCGAATATTATTTTCACTAGAACTAAACCGATGTTTATTACGATTATCCCCATCGATTAAAAATAAAAACATTCTTATGTAAAAATTCTTGACGAAAAAACAAAAAATTTTAATTTTTTAAACAACACATTTATTCTTCTTTTTAGTTGCGACATTAGAAAAAGCAAACGTCTCTCAACTGATTGCGTAGGTGGCAAAGAGCAAAGCAACGTTTTCGATTGATGCAGTAGTAATGCAGCTTTTAGAATTTTTTCTTGTTATTGGAGAATAAAATGCTTGCACTATTGACACTCACTCGCTTGCATAAATACAAACATACATTCAAACATTTTCGCTCGCTTTGCCTACTTTAATACTCAATTCGTAACAACAGCTATGGTCCATTTGAATTTAAAATGGTGCCATTTTACTATTTTCTTACTGATAATTCTAATTTTCACTGGTCAGTGAAAAATCCCTTTCAAGATTATAGTTCAGTTGTATTTCAAATTTTTAGAAAGAGCTTCATCTCAATTCTCGACTGTTACTTGTTATGAATGCACAAATTGCACTGATCCATTCTTATCCACTAGTAGTTCAGTTTCTACTACATCATCATGTAATGCATGCTATGTAAGAGAATATCAAAGGATAGATATTGTTTTATTTTTTTAATTTTCTAAAATTAATTTTTTCATCGTTTTAGAAAATGACAGTTACTATTGCATATGCTCCTTATATTTATGTACTTAGAAAATGTGTTGCAGCTTGTATTGAAACCTCTCAAACATTTGGCGGAGGATCAGTAACAAGCAATTGTTGTGCTGCCAATCTTTGTAATGGAAGTTCAACGATAAAATTTTCAACCCCGTCGTGTCTTTTACTTTTAATATTTATCGTTTTAAATTTTATAAGAAGCGTTTTTTAAATATTTTTCATTGAATAGCACGCGCAAATGTTTTTTATTATATTCTGTGAACAGAAACGTCATATAAAGACTTGGAACCATTGTAAACAAAACTAGATTTTTCCACGTGTATGCAAAATATAATCCGACTGCACTGTTACATAGTTATGATGAATAACAATTTATTTCCATAGACGAACCATCGAATACACTGTATGTTGGAGTACATGACCGAACGCATTCTCTAACAGTATACATTGGGGCATAGGCCATAAATGCAGTTAATTTCTAATAAAGACAATAATAATAAACACACACAAAAACAAATATCTCTTACACAGCAATAAGAACATGTTGATAAACGTCGAGTAACATAAGGAGAATCACCATTGAATGGATCATCACCAGCAGTGCAGGTATAACAAGAAATAGTTTGAACAAATTGAATTTCTATGAAAAATATTTCAAATAAAATATCAGAATGATTGACACTGATGAAAATATTTTTTTATAAATAATTTAAATCAATTTGGATTTATTTGGTGTTTTCAAAATATCAGTAGTGTCAAACGTGAAACTTGAATTCAGTTGAAAATAGAAAATTTCAACTTTCAACTCATAGCGATATGTGTGTGAGTCACGATTCTTCAGAATGCTATTGGTTTCAAATGAAATTTTTGAATCACTAACACTAAATTATTTTGAACTTTTGTTTGAATACCACAAAAAAAGATTTTAGGAAATTCATGGTTTTACACGTAAAAATATCATTTGAAATAGAATACTATCTTTGAATTAGAGATGCGAATTTCTATCATACAATATCTCATCATATTTTTAGAATGCAGATTAAATAGAATATCCTATTCGAAAGATAAATCTTCAAAAACAGAATATCATACAAAATTAAAAAGATTCTTGATTACGAAAAACTTACTTAGAAAAATAATGAACACTATAATCAATATAATGAACGAAGACGTATTCATTATTGGCTTCTTTTTTTGCCCAGTAAAAGCGTCAATTTATTATTTAATGAAAAAGAAAACATAAAAGCATAGAATAAACGTTTTTTTCTTATTGTTTCGAAAACATTACACATTCAATAGTAATCCTTTTAACATATTGCAGAATGTTTGAGTCTACTCTTCGGGTTCCAATAGTCTTGACCAAAGACGTTCACATTGTTCACGAACAACTCTGGGTGGTACAACACGTAGATGAACAGTTATTAATTCAAAACATATAACTGACGACTGATAAACTAACCATGGGTAATATTCATCTACTAATGCTCTAATAGAGAAACACAACGAACATTGAAATACTTTGAAGATAATCTTTATTACTTGTAGAAATCAAAATGTACGACACCAGGCGGTTGTGATTGTACAAATGCCTTGTAGAGTCGCATTGAAGCACCCTAGTAAAAAAAGATATAGTTTCATCGAAGATACTAGATTTTTTTATTAATGATCTCTATGCTATTTTATAATATGCTATGGAACGCTGAATTATGAGTGATTGCAAAAGTTTAAATCTAGCTTTTATAGATTATCATAAACCGATCTAAATATATCCTAGACGTCTGCTATGAGCAAATCAATTACAGTGTAGTAGATAAGTTTCGAAAATCCAAAAATTCGTTATAAACCGAATTAATATAATGCTAGGTGATCTTTTGAATACAATCAACACACACACCACTGATCACGATGTTTAGTTTTCTGTAGAGATTAAAATATGATTGAAAACTCTTCTTTCTTGCAATCTCATATCTATTTTAGCAAGAACATACGTTACTCTCTTGTAAACGTAATGTATAATTATAAGTAAAATGTTCATCAGACATTGTATACGATGTAAAACCATGTTGAAGTGCTGAAAGACATTCCAGTTCAAATGCTAATATCTAAATAAAGAACAATAAGAGAAATTCTTTTGATAGATTTCAAACTTTTTTTTCTAGAAAATATTCCAAATCTTTCGAATGACTATTTGTCAATGTTTGATAATCGTCAATAATAAGTGCAGGTGTATAAATAAGTCCACGTGAACGATCCACAAAAACAAAATGAACAAGACCAGGAAATTCATTGTGACAACTAAAGTAGAACTTTTTTTGTAAAGAAAAACAAAACAAAAAAGGGAATTTCAGTTTTTACGAACAAATTCATTGTTATATTACGTTGTGATTTAACTTCCATAAACGAGAACCAATCTTCTAATCGTGCGGTAATTTTTTTTCGAAGAATTTTTGTCATAGGCGAAGTATCGTATTCATTTTTACGAAATTCAGTTTCAGTTGGACCGATTCCATCCATTTGTATATCGGATTCGTAATCTTTATTAGCGGTATCAATACCACTGCGACGAGCATATTCATCTGAATCAAAAAATAAATCACGAAATGCATCTGTTGATAAGCGACTCATTTCAGTTAGATAACGAAGAATACGAAGACCACTAAAGCAATACAAAAATTTTAGAAATTAAATTCTTCATTTTTAGGTTTCTTTACTTTCGATGTCGTTCATCATTAGTGACATTTGCTTTAGTTGATGATCTATGCAATGCATATGCTTTATTTAATATATCAGTTAAGATAGTTGATGGATGACCGACATGTTCAAACTATACGAAACAGAAAGAAATCGAAGTTTGGTTTTTATTTGTTTTTATAAAATCGCGAATCGATGTACATATCGTCGAACAGCTGCACTACTTTCAACGGTTTTAACTTGTGGAATTAATTTGTTATACGGAAAAAAGCCATGGGTTGTATACGAATCCAAATGACGAATAAGTGCATACAAATTTGAACAGATTGTACTATTTTCCCACTAAAATTTGAAACAACAGTTAGATATACGCCACGATTTTGTTTACGAGCCAATGCTCCATTTTCTTAAAAAGTTTCACGATTTAATTATATTCTGTATTTCGCCTATTCTAATTTTCTGTCTTATTTCAAATTGCTTTTTTGTTTGTTTATTATTCTATAAATCACATCGGTGAAACTTTATTCACCCTATTCAATTCATCACCACATCGCACTGCATGACATTTTACTGGATATGATTTCGAAATAGTAAAAAACTTCTTCTGCATGTTGACTCATTCGAGTCAAAATAATTTTCAAGTAGAAATATAAAACTTACCTCAACAAGTACAAGAACTGAAATATGATCTGTTAACGGTATAGTGAATAATGTGAAGGGTGCAATAACTTTATTTGATGTTCTTAGAAATACGACTTCACTTCGATGAATTCTTTCATATTTTTCATTTGATGACGTCAATTGGGATAATTGAAAATTGGGACACGATTGAGCCTATTGATATGCAACAATTCAATATTGAATCTAGTTTTTGGAACTGATGATTTACTCGATCTATGTCAGATCCGTTGCTCATGCTATCAGCAGCAGTTGTTGGGAAGCTCGAGTGAGAATGATGAGTACTAATTTTTCTTTTAAATCTATGATTCATTACATTGGATAGGTTTTTTTGTGATTCAAATTCTCTTCGCAACGATCGACTAGTGTTGTTTAGTACTAGAAGAAAAATATCAGCATTATTTGGCCGACTCTGCTCAGCACTGGAAAAATAAATCATAGAAATTATTTAATTAAAATATTTTCTTTACCTCAAATGCATATGAACGATTTTGTCATCACATGTAATAATTATTATTTTTCGTGGAACTTTAAGCCAATTTTGAACATCATTACTAATCATCGTACAGACGTCACGACATTGTTCGCGAATTATTGAATTCATATGAAGATATTCACAACTCTACTATGAGTTTTTGTTTTTGGAAAAGTTCGAAGTCGAAACTAAATGAGACTCTACCTCGAACAGAATAGATTGATTCATTGTTACATTGTTAAGGAAATATTGCAGTGAAGCAGATATACGATTTATTAATTGATCAGCAACATTATAGTGTCTAGTATAAATATTAGAATATTCTCCTTGGTCAAATGAAGTATGACAGATCTTAGATAAAGGCAGAAGAATGAGAAGTTCTTCATGGAAGCTAATTTTTTGAAGAATTTTATTTTTCCTTGAAATCGAAAGAGATATTTAAAAACTAAAAATGAAGTATTCAAATAAATTAATATCAGACAATGGGTATGACTAGAATATCCCTACGAAATATTTAATTCTGCCCTATACATGATACAATGTGCGTGGAAATTTCTAGATGCCATTACATAAAAATATTCGAAATAAAAAAAAGCGAATAACTACTTACATAAATGGTAAAACTCCAATATGAAATTTAATTAATGCTTTTAGTAAATTAATTGCTTTAAGTATAACTATTGTATCGAATGATTTGTCAGCCATACATATCAAGTTATTATCTGCGATCTAGTTTTGCTCAGAAATAAAATCTTCGTCGACGATAGAAATAAAGTTTTGAATTGTACCTGATCAAAAAACACTTGTACACCCGACTGAAGTGTTATTCTACGAATAGGGTCATAACGTGATGATGTTTGTTCAAGAACTCTAATCAATACAGACAGATGTTGAGATATAGCATCATCAATTGATAGTGTAAATTCATCATCATTATTGTTATTATTATTATTATTATTGATCTTGTGTTATGTAAAATATAAATATTGATAGTTGGAAAAATTCAATGAGTCTTACTTCGTCTTTCACATCGTCATTAAGTTTATAACCTCGAGTTTTAAAGCATTGCCTTAAATAGTCACACAGATCATCCGTTAAAAATCGATAAATAACTGATGAATTTGATCCGAAAACAAATAGTCCAAATAGGCAACGTGTGACCATATTTTCGTGTTTTTGAGAGTAGAAAAAAACCTTATCATCTCGTAAAAAAACTGATAACAATTGTTCTCATACAAATGACGTTATTTGTGTTTACACAAGAAAATATTCTAGTGATGCAGTGAATCATTGAATTTTGCATGAAAATAGTTTATGCAAAACTAGTCATTTTTAATGAATATAGTGCCCGGACAGGAAGAAAAAAATGGATCCCATGGATCTTCATATCTACTGGTTCTCTTTGACTAATTTTTATTCGTTACGATTAGACTGACTCAAATGAGAATCCATTGAAAAACGTGCACCCTTTTTGCATTCATAGTTGAATTTTTTTTTTGTTTTCTTGGTGCAACCTAAGATGAACAACTTCAATATCAGCATTTAAAATACTGAGCGTGGTCGCTGCTGTCACTATTGATATTCAAAAAAAAACGAAAACTGCAATGAACCGGTTGCCAAGGACGTTTGCAATAAGATCAAAAATGGTAAACGTAATACAATGTTGAAAGTAAATATCAATAAAATAAATTCATACTGCCTTACGCCTTCATCGCGATGAATAAAACATCGTTTCATGTAAAGTATGATTCACAATATACTGAAAATGTTTTCTGATATATGAGCTTGATAAAACTTCGTGGGAAGAGAAAAACACTATATGAAAGTGAAAATATTTGGTGTGGGTGAAATAATCGAAATGTTGACGTTTTAATATTGACCAGTATAAAATGGCATTGTGTTTCCTATAAAGCGTGTATTCTTATCGCGGACGAGATTTCGATAACATGCATATACGTACATGAGCTTTCAGCCTTCACGATTATTATCCTATTGATTGGTAAATTGTAGCATACACATGTATATGTATATTTTTTGTAACTGCTGAAATATTTTAACATAGGTGTACGTAGTACGGCGGCTTTACAATGCTACTCTTGTCGTAACACAGAGAACTGTAATGATCCTTTTAAAAAAGACAATAGTGGTGTGCCAATCAATTCATCGTCCCTTGCGTGGTGTTGGGTAAGACTTCACAGATTATCTTTAAAATCATCGTTGGTTATATGGTATATAATTTTTAGAAAGCCAAAGTGGAAATAAGTGGTGAGCACGGAGTAGCGCGAGGTGCTGGGAGTACAATAGCCACGGAAAAAGCAACATACAAATGCACAACGAACAAGTGCGAGAGCGAAAAAGTTGGTGACTTTAAGGGAACTATTTGCTGCTGCAACACAGATTTGTGCAACAGCGCTGATCGGCTGTATTTGACAGGATTCATTTTTCTTACTACGCTTCTTCTTTTCATTATACGTTACTAATTTTGTGGTTCTATTTCTTCTTTTATCTCAAATAAAATGAACACGGTGTGTGCTTGCTTCTACTGATTTCTAGTAAACTTTATAAGACATCGGATTTCTTCGGAAATCAACATGCTAATCGATCCGCACTCTAGCAGAAATATTCATCTAAGTTGAAGCAAAATTTTCGTTTAAATGAATGAGATTTTTTATATGGCATATACGTATATGAGTGACAAAAAGCATAAGAGAAAGCATTCATGATTTTAATTAGTTCATGTTCGTGATGATAGCTTTTCTATTCTTCAACTAATCATGAGTAACTTCATCCAGTACGACGACTAAGCACAGAATAAATGGCGCATCTTGATCTCGTTCAATTTTGACACCGTACTTGTCATGAAAGGAGAAGAACTTCTTTGAAACTGTTGCAACCAATTGACCATCTTTCTTTATCTTGAAATCTTGTGCACGAAAGTTTCCTGAGATTTTGAACGTGCCTAATTTTGATGTAACCGAGAATTTGGTGCCAAGTCCAGTCCATTTCACTTTACGTCTAAAGTAATAGTAAACGCGATGAAAAAACATGACACAAGTAATATTTTCATTGGTTGGTATCTATTTATTCTGCATAATATTTTAATTCAAGTTTCATTTTATTGAAATCTGTTGTCGATGAATACGAATATGTAAATGATAAGCACCCTAGTTTTATTCATAGATAAGTGCGAACACCAATCTAATTTTCGGAAGAACAAGTTTTTATGGTTTCTGCTTTTCATATAGCTACACTTCTGCCTTCGCTACTATGCAATCTACTCCTTTCTATCGTTATTTCTTTGCTTTTTCTTTTCTTTACTATATTAATATTCCTTTACAGTTATAATATTAGCTGTTGTTTCTTTACTCATGTGATATAATATTCTCTAGATATCTGTCGACTTTTCATATAAAGCTACGCTAAATTGTCTAGTTTGAGCAGGGCGCAGTAATCTCTTATTATTCTCCTTGAATATGTCTCTCGTGTGTTGACAGCTTCTCAGTTTGTATATTCTTCTTGATTGGTCATAAATAATGAAGATTCGAAAACTCCACTCTTATCCACATACGAATAATATAACATCTATTCGGATATCAAGTTCGACAAATATGATACTCTTTCGATTACACTAACCGATATATGTGTATATATATATATATATATTTGCATTTCATAATCTGTAACTATCAGATGTAAATCGCAGTAGAGCGTATTGATCTACTGAATAGATGATCCAAACTCAGATTCAATCTGAAATAAATCGAACTTTTACAAAGGCTGATTGGGTCAAAGAAATCTTTAAAACAATGAACTAACTTGACGTCAGCAATAACATGATCGTTTTGACGAATTTCATATTTGGCGAGTCCGAGCGGGTTGAGAACGTGTTTGACTAGAAATTAAAAATATTTTGAATGTAGAGTCATGGAGAAAAATACAAGGAATAAGTCTCTTTCACTTACTCGCATAATATTCTTTGCCTGTATTTGCATCGGTCAACTGTAAATGTTTGCCGAGACCAATTGTTTTGAATCCGACCTATTGAAAAGATGTTAAAAACGGTATTAAACAGAGTTACGGCGAATAATACACAGAGACAAACCTTGTAGACCGGCGTGCCTGCTTTGTTTTTGATTGCGTATGAAGAAGTGCCAATTGTAAGTAACTTTTGTTTCATCTCATAGACAACGGGTGCTTGAAGCTTTTTCGAAAATAGAAAACCGGCTGCCAAAACCAAAACATTTCCCAACAAGAATAACCGAAGGAAAGTACGAGTCATCATCGTAATAAAATAGTACGACTTCTACTGTTGTATATATGAATTGATTCAGTATAGAAATGTTTGAGACGACCAGATTATTTCTTTTTGTCCGTTCTATTTCCTTGTTTATAGTTATCTTTTTCTCAATGTGCCCACAAATATCTTGGTTTCTGTGTCCTTCTTATTTTTCTTTCTTGCTAATTGCCACATCTAGCAGTACAAGGAAGAAAAAATATTATCATTATAGTAATACCGAGCTATCAGCAAGCATATAAATGGCAAGCCTATTTTCGCAAAATAAGCGAACTTTTACTGAAAGTCTCCACGGAATCGGGTGTATTTCAGCAGTGGATTGGAAATACACTCGTGACTATATTAGTACGGTTGAATTGAATTATTAAAAATCACTTCCAGTATTCAAGCATTTTTTTATCTATTGAATTATTCAACTATTCGTATATTCAAATATTCAAACCCGTTTTTTTTATGAAACGAGCATCCTTTCTAGGGAGCAACGATCATCAGATGATGAAAGCAAGAAAACGATGATATAAACCATCTGATTACATTTAATATACAACAAATAATTTAGTTAACAGACGGAGAAAAAACAGTTAATTTTTTTTATAGGGAAATCAAAACAGTTGACATCACATCCTAAATAATATATTTACTATGTTTAACGTAACGATTTTCATTTTTATTCATTAATGTTATTCTCTAAATAAAAACAAAGCTACTTTACAAGTTACATTTTCAATTTTTTTTACTATTGCGAATAAAGTATGCTATTGAAAAATGATCGACTAGCATTTTTTTAGACTAGTCATAGTTAGTTATCAGCTTTTAAATTCTATAGTGTTTGTTATGATTACTTTGAACTTTTTCTTTAGAGTACATTGAAGCATACTTGATCGTGAATCTTTTCAAGTTTAGAAATTAATAGAATAATAATATAATTTTATAGTAAATGTCAAATCTTAGCTGATCATAACGACATCTAGATTTATGTACATAAATATGAATGAGATTAGTGGAATCTTGTATGTTTCGGCTATTTACCCAAGAGTTTTCAGATCATTGCAAAACGCTTGTTACGATAAAAATTTAGCAAACATAAAAAACTCAGTAATAATATTCTTTTCTGCATTTTACACTGATTCGTAGATGGTACCAGCTAATAAGAAAAACTTAAACGTCAATCAATGAATTTCGTCACCTACATGAATATTACCCATAATCAATAGAAAGTCGTTATTGTTCTTTTCTAATAGGTGATACTGTATGATTCATCCACATCGGTGTAGCATATATTCACATAATATCAAAAGAATCAATCGACTGACTAATACATTTTATTTTATTTTATAGATAGAATTATCCAATCTCGTTGAACTCAAGTACACTTGCTTGTTTTTCAGATTGTCGTCATTGTAGACCGAGAAAACTGAAGCAACTAATTTTCTCATAGACAATGATCTCATCAACTGTTCCACGTATACGTGTCGATTGCACAGATCTATTTCCTTGCGGAACTATGATCGCAAAACAGATTCATCGTGATATCAGTGAAGAAGACGATTTGAATCAAGTTTACCTGCGTTTTCAAGAAACTGACGATCAAAAACGCATATTTAGTGAATGGAATAATTGTTTACGGAAAACTGATGCCAAAGAAGAGATTAGTGCTGTATTCGATCAGTTTAAAAAGTTATGGCATACAAGAAAATATGGATCACGCTTTTTTGACATACACGGCCGAGAATTTCAGAATTTTGCCGTGAATCTTACAAATCATATGGAACAATCAGAGTGGCGTAAATTGAGCCGGTCCAACAGTCACGCCGATCGTAGAGTTCTTCGTAGCCGAGTTTATGCAATCGGGTCACGCGATGACATTGGATGGGATGGCAAGTTCATACAGAATGCTGATGATAGAAAGAAAAAGAAATTGGAGATGATCGAACACTTGCATTCTCTTCAACTGTTTGATTGGTTTGCTCCACGTGGTGAGCATGTATCAGAATTATCAGAATATCATCATGATATAGATATAGACATAAAAATTATCAGACAAGGTACACAAGAGACAGTTCAAGCATTATGGCAAAGTATGGGAAATGAGCCGAAATTGATTGCGTGGGTCAATTTCGCCGCTAGTCACAATGTTTGTGGTTCTTATAGTGTTGATTATGGTGGATCGCAGGAAGAAGAAGTTGCAACTAACTGTGACGGAGCTGTATTGCTGGGCACGATGGGTCAATTCGTTGACACCGGATTAAAATCATGGATACGAGGAAGATGGGTATATTATAAGATGGGAATGCATATACCGCCAGGTGGAAATTACTGGTCAATGACAAAGTTCGTGACAGGGCCATTTCATGTCGATTGCTCCATGATTGCCACAGCTTTCGCTGATTTTCGTCCATACATACCCGTATTTTGTCCATATTCTGAACGTAACTATTTCTATTCATTGATAGGAATCAATAGTGTGAAAAATCAAGAAGAGTTGGAGAGAAGATGTATGCTCGACATTGAAGGCGTACTTAAAACGTGTTTGGCAAAACAAGTACACACGTTAGTTACTGGTGCTAGTGGATGTGGGGCATTTCGTCACAATCCATACGTCGAAGCAAAGCTTTGGAGAATATGTTTAGAAAAGCAAGAGTACCGGTGTGGATCCTTGCGCAAAGTCGTTTTTGCTATATTAGATAATGAAAGCAGCAATAACTGGATAGCATTTTCCGACGAATTCGGTCCATCTGTCAATAATTTTAATTAACTTGAATGCAAATATTTTTAGTTCTCAGTCTCTCAGATATCACAATCAAACAACAATAGAATTGAAAGATAACGTTTATACTTGTTCTTCCTTTTTTAAAGTGACAAATCATGACAAGAATAAATATTTGAATTCATTTGCGCTCATACCTACCACGTGAAGTAGGCATGCATATTAACTATGACCGAACATGAGGGAACAATAAAGAGTTAACGACTATTCAACATCAGTTTCTGTCAGTAAGATAAAGTAACGCAAACAAATCAATGAAATAGTCAACTAGGTGGTTAGCTAATCAAACTAAAACATAAAACTTCCTATATCAGACAACAGAAAAAAAGTAGCCATGGCTCACCTTCGTTTTTTCTCCTAGAATTTTCGATAGCTTTTCATTCGACATGGTCTCAGTATTATCAAATTAAGCTCTAAGCTGCTTGAAAAAAAAAGCAAATGTAACAGCGTTGAAAATTAGTTCACTACATTCAAATAATTCAGTTTCGATGTGATGCAGAATTATAAGAAAGCGACTGTCAAGTCTAGGACTGTTATTAAATCACTTAAAACTTACGAAGAAAAAAAAGACTAAAAACTCATCGCAACTATGTCATAGCTCTTCAATGGACAAAGTTCAATTATTCTAGGTAGACTCGAGACATATTGAGATAATGCAACATACAAAACCAAACAAGTAATGTTTGCTATTTTCTTCTTCTCTTAGAGAAAAGAATCGTCACATCGTTTATTTTGTTCAGGAACTATCAAAATTACAAGATACTGAGAAAAAAATACTACGCCAACCCCTTTTTTCTACAATGTTGAACTTCTGTATCAGATGCATTTTACCAGAACGCTTTATGGTTTAAATCTGCGAGTGAGCAGTGTAAAGGATTCAAAAATCTGACTAACATGAAAATGTTCGATGTTTGTTTTTTAAACTAGTTCTCATACAGACTTATGAAAACAAAACAAAATACAAGAGAGTCCAACACTGCTCATATTTCCAATGAATAACTTTAAAAAAGCGCGCGTCTTTTGTTTGATTATCAATAATTCATTTCCATATTATTCATGCATAGCTCTGTGTATGTATCTAAATTTAACCAATTCTAAATGAAGTATTTTTCTTTGCTAGATATAAAAACATTCATGCGGAAAGTCCGTTAGTATTACCATCTGGTATTCATTTTCATCATTATTGTCTTGATGAAAATAATAAAAAACGTATTCAAGCATTTCTCGATACTCTTTTCGATCCACATCAATCGTTTTCAACAACAATAGAAAAACATTTAACAACAATCAAATCGTATATAAGTGGTGGACAATCATTTGAAGATTTTTGTCAAGAAAGCAAGTTTTTTTTGCGGTCGATTCTCAAGAGATAAACCTTTCTCTATGTTGCATAGTACACAAGTATAATAATAGTGCATTGTGTGGTTTTGTATGGACTAATGCAACTATTAGTTATCGTTGCCGCACATGTGCAACGAATCCGTGCATGAGGTAGATGATCGAAAACGAAAAACAACTAAAGAAATCTCATTGAAAAATATGTTTTAGCTTATGTCCGAATTGTTTCCACAATGGAAATCATCAAGAACATGATGCAAGTATGTTTCAAAGTATTGGCGGTGGTATATGCGACTGTGGCGATATTACAGTAATGAATCCAAATAGTTTTTGTAAACATCATGGACCTAATCGACTTCCGAATGCGCCCATACCACAGAGCCTTATTCGATGTGCACAAATAGTATTGCCAAGATTAATTCTTCGGTTAATCCAATATTTACGAAGTCATGCAACACCTATTAGTCAGTAGTTTGTTTTTAAACAGTATGTCATACTCATGAGAAATCTTCTGATTTATTCAGAGTCTAATCCGTATTCAACTATGGTAGACTTTAATTCATTGGCATCTCTCTTTGATTTAATTGACGATTTAAATAATGCTGGTTCATCTATTCGTTCGATATTTACTGATTGTTTACTAAATAGTGAATTCTATGAACAATTCAATACTCAATCATCATTTAATGATCTTCCAAATATCGCATACGACGTTTATTTACAACAGTTAAATGCAGCAACTAGTTTACTTATACCGACATCTTTACGCACGGATAATTCATTAGCATATTTTCATATTAGAAAAGCGACATGTCTTCTCGATGAGATATTTTTCTGGCTAACACAATATCAAATTCCCGAACGATTATTAAAATTTGTATTGATGCTATTAGCTGATTTCAACTTCAAACGTTCATGTATTCAATCATTTCTTAATATCTATGGAATGTCAATTGATCGGTTGGCACATTGTCGAAATTCTCGCGACAGAATAAATAGTTCTCGAATTGCACAAATAAGTGTACAAATGTTTTCTAATACGGATATAATAATTCAAGCGATAAAAAAAGATTATTTAATAGAGCTAATGCTTTCATCACTGTATTCCATATTTTCTAATATATTAACTTATTGTCAGTTACAAGAACCAAAAGAAAATTATCATTTGGTAGTATTTGAAATAGATTTTTCAAAAAATATGCACTATTGGCCTATTATATCCGATTTTATAAATGTATTATCTCATGAAAATGCCAGCAGAGAATTTCTATCAGAGAAAAGATTTTTTATCACATGGATAAAAATAATTAGTTGGTTTCAAGGTATGCATGTTAATCATCACGGAACTGAATCAGAACTATTATTACAATCGAATACAAATTATCTATTTGCTTTTACAATAGAAGCTGAATGTTGTGCGATGGTTTTATGGATATTTCTTGCTCATTTGATGAAACCTGTAAGTCTTAAAGGTTTACATTAGTTTCAAAAAGAAGATCAGAGACAACATAGGATTTTCTGGAAATGACAACGAGCCTGGTCAGTTATTTGTTTCTTGAAGTTCGACAATGGTTATCATCAATTGGTGTTGAACAATATAAAGATGTATAATTTTCTATTGTAAACAATGCCATAGTTTTAGTTAATTATTTTTAGATTGTAAAAAATCAAGTAACATTTCATATACCTTTACATCGTTATATCTCGATTTTAAATTATGTTTCACTCAATTATCAAGATGGCGAACTGAAAAATTTATTTCCCATAGAAAATGAAATGTTTCTACTTAATCTTGCCGTATTTCCATTAAGGATTCAAGTTGCCAAATATGAAATTATGACAAATACTATATGGTCACAACAGAGTTATGAAATGCAAATACAATCAGATATGTATTGTAGTACACGTGGAAATAATTGTTCATATATGAATGATGCAGATATTTTTCTATTACAGGTATTAATCCAAGTTAAAAAACATTCCGAGATGTTTTTGTCAATCGGATCTGTAATCGAGATTTTTTTTTTCTATCGGAATATGAAGCCCTCTGTCTAGATGATTACAGGTTTTCTATAATCATCAATCGTTTATTTTAGTTAATATCAACTTTAGTGAATATGAATGTATTTATGGAAATGTTTTTTAAAAGGTTTGAATAAAACTTGTATGAAAATTTATCTTTCTAATTGAATCTTAGTTTTTATGTGCCTGAATGGCTCATTCAAAATACAGAAAATAATCTAACGTTTGAAAAATCCAGCTATGTCACTCTACTTGAAGGTAGTCTGATAGTTTTAGCTTCGATTGTTGCATTTTCGCCACATCTTGGTAATTTGGTGATTTCATTTTTCTGCCTCGTATACATATTTTGTTTTCGCTGGTAAGAATTGAATGATTATGAACATCGTCGAACTGAATTAATCAATGCATTAGCCATACAAGATTGTCATTATTCTTATTTGGATGAGCATATAGCTGAACCCAAAGGCTTTTCCACGTCCAAACATGACATTCAATCAATTGTCGACGATGTATGAACATGTAATACATGTGCTTTTTTTCTTCGTCTATTGAAATCTATTGGTTAGATTGCTGAATATATTCCACCGACGATTGACATTACAAATGAACCAAAACAAGGACAATATAAATTAAAAGGTAAGAGATTCTCTTTTTTGAAATTGAGAATTACATTTCGAACTATTTATTATTTAGATTTCTTGTGGGAAGATGAATTTGATCCATTGCATGTTCTATTAAGAATAAGTCGAAGAGATCTATTTGAGACAACTATGCAACGTTATACGCAATGGTAGAATTTAAAAATAGAAATAAAAAGAATTGAGGCATGATGATTTTAGGGTAAAATTGATGAATACATTTTCCTACGAGACAAATCTCTGGCCACCATATCGATTACGTAAACCGAAAGATCAATTTCAAACAAATCTAAGATGTATTCTTCAAAGTCGATATTTGCATGGTGTTTTCTTTTCTATCTGCCATTGGGTATGATTGTAGTCGACTTCATTAAATTCATAGAAGATTTCAAATATTTCTAGATGATGAATGAGACAATGATTCATGAAGATATTCTATCGTTAGTAGTTTATCTATGTGAATTAGCTGTTGATGATGTCGGTGAATAGATTCTCTTCTTTTTTTTTTTAAATTTGTTTGTAATTTGTGTAGCTAATTCGACGATTCAAATATGGTGAATATCTGAATGGTTATGCACCATCAGCTACAGAACCACCACAATGTCAGAATATATTAGGTATTAACCATTCAGTATCGTTAGAGAAAGTTTGGTAAAGAATTTATTTTCAAATCTTTTGAAATCGCTCTTCTATATCCTGTAGTACCACCATAGAAACATCAAACCCAAGTCATGTAACAAACGGTACTTCGAAAATAAATTCTTGTCGAGTAACTGATAAAACGGAATTTTTAAATAAAGTTGAACAATGTTATGCTCGTCGCGTAAGTTTCATATGGAGCTGATATTTATCTCTATTTCATCGTGGATATATTTAGACAGTTAAATTTAATCAAATTTCTGAACATGAACAAGAAATTCAAAAAAAATGGGATGAACTTATTATGACAAAAGATTCATCTATTTCTAATGAAATGTAAGCTAATCATCGGCGAATTTCATAGAATTATAAAATTATTCAAGGTTTTATTCGATGCCATCCTATGATCTTGAAAATCAATTTATTGTATGTTTTATTTTACTGAATAAGTTTTATTTTATTTTTTTGGTTTTTCGCATAACAGCGATCTGATTCTCATCTCAATAATCATCTAACAGAAGAACAAAACGATCAGACTCGAGCATTCATAAAGAAAGTAAGATTACAAAAAAATAATCTCTCATATACGTGTTCCTTTTTTCTATAGAAAAAAAATAAAATAGAAGGAATTGTCGATGGAAAATATGAAACGTTCTATGATCAAGATAATTTACTTATAAATGCTCATACGGTCATTGAAAATATCTCTTTTGAACATGTTGTAGTCGATTTTGAAAACGGTTACTTATATTCATAACCACCACCAGGTCTTCAAAAATATTTCTACTCATTTTTAGACACAACCGAATCTGTATGCAAAGAAGAATCAAATAAAGAAGATAGTTGCACAAATACTCACCGTATGTTTAGTATAAAAACAAAGATTATAACGTTTTTTAAATATTTCAAGTTGATCAGCCATCAGTAAATCTCAATACAATTTCAATACAAACAAAATCTAAATATATAACGGAAACCAAATGCATCAATATGTCGCTAGTCCAAATGCTTGTTCATCTTCTATCGAAAATCATATTAAATATCAATGATTTAAATAGTAGTAATATTTCATTGAGCGATCTACTTGATAAAACTCGTAGGAAAAAAGGATCTCAACGAGTCGGCGATGGTACTATTTATCTTGGTCGTCTTCTGATTAAATTTGAACAATTATGTGATGAATGTCGAGTTCAAATAAATGAAACTATCAGTCAATTAGATCAAAGTCAGTCAAATAATAATGTCGATCGTATTACCAAGTAATGCTATTGTATTTGTGAAGAACTATTCTAAATCAATCAATTGTATACTTGTAGAAAAACTAAAACGAACGCAATTCACACGAAGATTTCTGCAGATATAGCTACAAAACAACAAAAACTTCTAATAACATCAAATGATGAACATAAAGAAGACGAGAAAATGTTTTCACTGACAAATGATAATAACGTCGAATGTTGCATTTGTCAAAGTAAAGAGGATCGAGATTCACTAGGACTAGTCATCAGATTGATTGATACTGGTGGTAATTAGTTTCTTTATGAAAATTCATTAAGTTTTCAGATCTCATTTAATAGTTCTTGGCGTTCGAGAAATCGACGAAATTACAGATAATTATCTTCCATTATCTACGAATGACTCCAGTACCGATGAATCTTCATTAAAGGATTTTTCAACTTGCTGTCATCTTTATACCAATGATAAGGAACAATTATCTCCAATCAATCAGAAACATAACTTGACATGTGCTCAAGTTTATGAAGATAAAATACGTTCAATGTTTCAGATTTTTTCTGAAGTAATCAAAAATTTTCATTTTATTCGAATTCCAAATGTAAAACCTAGAAAAGTGTATCAAAATCTATTACAAACAGTTGGAGAACTGGCTTAAGGATTGATACTTGCGGGCACTCAATGCATCTACTATGTTATGAACAATATATAAAATCTCATATTGTAAACTTTCTTTGTTTTTGGACTATATCAAAAGAAAATATATTTCGTTCATAGAAAAAATTCAATCTAAATAATGAATTCAAATGCCCCGCGTGTCGTCAAACATCCAATGCATTTCTGTACACTCCGTTGATTACTAAACAGATTGAATTGAATGAAAATTTCATGGATTCTATTACTAATCTCATTGAAGCGGATGTTACTCCTTTAAAGATTTCTTCTTCTTCAATCACTGAATGGTTCATAGATTTTATTCAGAAAATATATATGATGGTTAATAAAAATCAAAGAATAATTAATACACGTGAAAAACAACTAGATAATAATATTCTTGAACTATTTATTGTTTCATTACTCAGGTGAGTTCGTTTTGAAACGGTTCCTATATGATTTCTTGATATTGTAAAGATTCAATCTAGAGAATGATTTACTCATGCGAGATACCAAAAATATGATTCCAACAATACTTAATCGAAAATCATGTTTTCGTATGTTCCTGTGTCAACTAATCAATTCATTTTAAAATATTGTTTTCGTTTATAGGTGAATTGTTTTATATCTGTAGTTTACAATATCCATATCTAGTGAATGATTCCCTTAGTACACTTTGGCATCGAATTACTAGTTTAAACGATATGAAATTAGAAAATATAGATCTTGATAAAACCACAAGTGTGCCATTATTCCTTTCCGATCCTGTTGCTTTACTTCTTCGAATCATGCTTAGTCTATCGAATCCTGTTGCAAAAGGTAGTTTAGATGCATGATTGTGAAATTTATCAATTGGTTTTTGTCTTAGAATCTTACCAAATCATAGTACAAGCTATATTTAATCTAGTTTATATTCAGGCATTATTCACTATTGTTAGTGAAATGAATAGAACTGAACAAGAAAGTTGGAGTCAAATTGAAAAGAACAAATCGAAAAATGTATGGTTTAATTCTTCTTAAATTGTTTTTTTATTAAAGTAAATGAAAACGAAAAATTTTCTACTTGAAGAATATGACAAAATATCTTAGTATTGTATCATCTAAATTATTACAAGCTAATTATAACTCAAATACGGATAACGTATGTCTGTATTATTCATAATAAAGAAGAAAATTTATTTCGAATTTTTATCGCTAGTCAAAAGTTTGGTCTCTTGAATCAATCAATGCATCGATTTGTGAAAGATGTGGAAATTTCATTAAAATTGCTGCTCTTATACAACATCATCTTTATCAGCCGATAACATGGTGGACGGTAAGTTTAAACACTTGTCCCAATTGGGGATCGAGAATTTGTCTACATATAAATTTAAATAATAAGCGAGAATCATTTTTTTCAAAGCCGGGTTGCGTATTTCCATTTGATTTATTATGGAAAAATTTAATTCAAGAATTACAAGTATACAAGGATGGAGAACCCTATTGGTTTCGGAATGATTCATTATCATCTATTACCAATTGGTTAAATGAAATATTTCAAATCGATAATCAACATTTGAAATTTCTTCGTGTAAGTGCCCTGTACTAGATGCCTAGTTGACATATGCTTATAAATCTTTAGCATATTGCTCGTGGAATACCTTTATTTCATTCACCACGTTTTATTCATCTGCCTACATGTTATGCAGATTTACTTCAACCATATATTGGTCTTCAATGTTCTTATTGTCGAAAATCAATCACCCAACCTATTTTATGTTTAATTTGTGGAATTGTTCATTCAAAAGAAGATACTGAAAAAAAATGTTGTCATCAACATATACATTCTATCAAAGAAGTAAGACATCTATCTATTTTTGTAAAAGGTTTTCTAATAATGGAATTGTTGGATTACTTGTAGCATTTAATTTCATGTAATGAAGGTTTAAATCTATCAATAAATATTCATTCTACAGAAACATTAATTCAACGAAAACAACGTTACAATTATTGGTCATCACTCTATCTTGATAAATATGGTGAAGAAGATATTCATTTTAGGTTATTTTCAAATATCCGATACTTGATCGACCTGTTTTATATATGATGATCTATTTTAGACGAGGTCGAATATTATATTTGAATGAAGATCGATTGAAATTACTTTATTCAGCATGGATTTCATCAAATCTTGATCAACTCTCCAATACATCGTCTATAGACAAATTTGATTTTTAATAGTTGTTCCATGAGAAGACCAAACATTTACAAACGACGATTACCATTGAATTCATCAATCAATTAGGGATGTAACAGTACCATTTGGAGACACCTAAAGATGGCCAATTTTCATAATGAATATCTACCAATACTGGGGATATTCTCTGTTGGTATTGGTATTTTTTATTCTTCTACCAGGTAGAGCTAAGTTTGTTGGTTATAAGTGACACAAAGTATTGGTTGGTATTGGTAGATCTTCATTATGAAAATTGGGCACCTTTAGGTGTCTCCAAATGGTATTGTTACATCCCTACAATCAATACATGAACAAGCTCATAAAAAAAATATTTAATTTGTTTGTTTGTTAAAATAATCCAAGAATAAATATCTAGGAGAGGGTGTGGGTGTGGGTGTGCGCGAAGGAAAAATCTACACCCGCAGCCACACCCACACCCACACCCTTTTAACGCGTTTTATTTAGAGATTTGTCTGACTGGGTAATATATANGGTGTCTCCAAATGGTATTGTTACATCCCTACAATCAATACATGAACAAGCTCATAAAAAAAATATTTAATTTGTTTGTTTGTTAAAATAATCCAAGAATAAATATCTAGGAGAGGGTGTGGGTGTGCGCGAAGGAAAAATCTACACCCACACCCACACCCTTTTAACGCGTTTTATTTAGAGATTTGTCTGACTGGGTAATATATAGTTTTTCTACGATGTAGACTTCAAGAACTCTTAAGAAATCTCAAGCAGAAAAGTGTCGTCCAGGCAAAAATTATTTTCTTTTCATTCTGTTTATGTAAGATGATCAAAGATATACACGTACATAAAGATGTTTCCGTTCTAA